>OX461809.1:85274177-85874177 GCA_949802685.1 Dicyrtomina minuta
AAATGGACTTTCTCTGACGTCACACAGACGTCAACAATGACTAAAATAGGAAAGTCCTTTTTAATTGTTTCGTAGAATAACGAAGGCACATTAAAATTTGATGTATCTTTTCATGGAGGCAAAATATTGCTTTGCGTAATGTAATGACTTTTCCTTTATTGTCACATCCGAAATTCAAACAGTCAATATATACGCTGCTTTCCTGGAATAGACAATATTGCTTTTGCCTAATAAGTAATATACAATTTTGCGCGGTTGTAGATTGTAGGAATTAGGTTTCCCTTTTGAGCTATATCATCGCTATATGATCATCTTGCCTGGCCGTTGCCCTTTCCCTGGTCCTGGCTATAGACTCCGACTATAACTGGGAAAAAGGAAGAGCGGAAAATGAAAGCTATGAGGCATGAAAAAAGTTGATTTTCTCTAAGTATATTCCACACAATCCCTGTGTGTCCATGTATCAGAGAAAAATATTATGTATTTTTTTTATATACCAGATCATTGAGAGTCATGGTCAGAGTGAGACAGAAAGGAAAGAAAGGAGAGTGAGAGTGGAAGGAGTGACTCTGTCTCACGTTATGATAGTAGTCTATAAGCGGAAATATCATTGAATGTTTTTATTATTTATTTTCACTTTGAACCCAGAAGTCGTTTCATCCGAATGGATTTGCACTTAACATTCAGTAAAAGTAAACAGAGGAGAGGAAAGAGTGGGAGAGAGAGAGAGAAAGAGAAAGTAGTCCACGTGTGTGCGGAGTGCTCTCGTTGAAAACGTGCGAGCTGGAATACAAATTACTCACATGTCCTACACTCTCAAGTCCAATCCAACGAGCGAAAGTTACAACGGGGAGAACTAGAGAAGGACGAGTCTCTATATTCACTAACCATTTCCAAAAACTTGGCCTCTCTACTAAACCAAGCCGACCATTCAAGAGGGAATTGAGGTTAAGGTAGGTTACACCTCAACTCATATCTTTCATTTAGCTACATATATTCACCTGCACAGCTTTCCAACTTTCCACTTCCACCCAATCCCAAGTAGCCGTCCATATAGTCAAACAGAAGGAAAAATGAACCTATACTTCATGTACAGGGTGTCTCATGACCTTTCCTATACCCATCCTCCTACACAGGCAAATTACCAAGCTATAGTTTTGTAGCGTTGAAGTACGTGATTTGGATTTTTGGATTGAACCAAAACATTTTTGCCAAAATTTATTAGTGTTTGTGCGTTGCGGCTGCGTGTAACTGTGAAGGAGGGGTTATGCTTATCGTCTGTGAAGCACCAAAGTGACCCATATCTCATTTAAGCTACAATCAAAATGAGCTATGTCATAAAAAACAAAATGAGGAACATGCGTAATATGTTAATTACGAGTTTTTGAAAAGGTGCAAAATGTTCTAATTCCATGTTTTTGAAAAAGTGCAAAATGTTCTGATTCCATGTTTTTGAAAAGGTGCAAAATGTTCTAATTCCATGTTTTTGAAAAGGTGCAAAATGTTCTGATTCCATGTTTTTAAAAAGCGTAAAATGTTTTATTTTCATGTTTTTGAAAAGGTGCAGAATGTTCTAATTCCATGTTTTTGAAAAGCGGAAAATGTTTTATTTGCATGTTTTTGAAAAGGTGCAGAATGTTCTGATTCCGTGTTTTCGAAACGGTGCAAAATGTTGTATTTAAATATTTTTGAAAAGTGAAAAATGTTCTATTTAAATGCTCCCTGTTTTGAGAGACATATTTAAGCATTTTTGTAGATAGTTGATATTGTTTTTAGCTAAAAATGGATATGGGTCATTTTGGTTCTTCACAGACGATATGTCAGGAGACACCCTGTTGTTTTGCCGTCCGTAGCTATACATGTAGCAGCATAACTGACGTCATTAAACGCAGTGAGTATTTTAGTGGAAGAAATGAGACAAGGAAGCCTCGGAGCCTTGAGTACTTTCTTCAAAAGTCGACGTAGATATAGACATATTATAGACTTGAACTTTCCTACACACTCGGTTCACTCATGTATTTTTACTACTCCTCCACTTAATATATATTTCTGGGAGCTATATATGTAGGATACAGAATAGAGACGAGTGTAGTTTGTCTGTAATAATTAAGTGTGTGAACTCTCTCACATGTGCATATAGTGATGTTGTGAAAGTTTCCCTGGGCAGAAGTGGCACAACTTTCCTCCCTCTTTCTTCCTTTTCTTTCTCATGTAGTGTACGTACGCACCCATGCAAATTAAAATAGCGCATATTATACGCAATATGCATATAGCTTCATTCCCTATAGTCGCAAAAGGAAAAAGGACCAATTGTACTTAAGAAGTGTTAGATTGGATCTAGATTATAATTACCATTTCCCCATGTATAATTAATAATAGTATAAGTCCCGTCCCGGACCGGAAGGGAAGAAAATGAAATGAACTCCACTTCAAAGTGTAACAAACCATGTCGTGCCGTTGCCGTTGCTGTACTTCATTCTGAATTCTTGTTCGTTCTGAGGTAGGCAGTCGTCACCTTTTTTGTATTATGGATTGTTATGGGGAGCAGTTCTGCTATTCTATGGGTACTGGATGTATATACCTCCGAAATACCTCTTTCTATTGATGGGCATTATTGTACACTGCATTGTGGAGAATGCTCAGTCATAAACTAGGTTGGTCCAAATGTGGAGTGTGTTGAGTATTGAAGTGAAAGGAAAAGTAAACTTTGTCACGGTTTCCAAAATCCAAATCGAAATTCAACCCTTCGTCAGTATTGCAGTCTCAAACGTAGAGTCTAGAGGAATCATTTTTAATTATTATCATGACCTTAATATGAATTTTGCATGACACGTCATTATATTATACACAGCCCAGACCTAGGCTAATTCAAAATCACTAATTTTACCTTCTCACCCCCCTTCCTTTTTTCTAGTTTGTAATGACCACCACAATCACACAACCACAGAAACACTTTTACATCCTTGTTGTTTTGTGTAAATTTTATTGGATCCGCTCCTTGCTTAATTCAACTAATGCATGGCTTGTTTCTTGTTTCCTTCCCGCCCGTAACCGTACAAGCAACATACTTGTTTAAGCATGCAAAACAAAATGTTTTTGAAGTGCAAAATTTTATAATGACGTGATTTTTTGAAAACTCCAAAATTTGTTTATTAAATTTGTTTTTGAAAACGTGCAAAATTTTACAATGGCGTGATTTTTTGAAAGGTGAAAAATGTATTCATTACATTTTTTTGAAAATGTGCAAAATTTTACAATGGCGTGATTTTTTGAAATTTGCAAAATTTATGCATTACATTTTTTTGAAAATGTGCAAACTTTTACAAGTATGTGATTTTTTTAAAGCTGCAAAATTTATTTGTTTATTACATTTTTTTGAATATGTGCAAAATTTTACAATTACGTGATTTTTTGAAAGCTGCAAAATTTATTTATTCATTACGTTTTTTTGAAAAGCTGCAAAATTTATTTATTCATTACATTTTTTTGAAAATGTGCAAAATTTTACAATTACGTGATTTTTTGAAAGCTGCAAAATTTATGCTTTACATTTTTTTAAAATGCGCAAAATTTTACAATTACGTGATTTTTTGAAAGCTGCAAAATTTATTAATTACATTTTTTTGAAAGCTGCAAAATTTATTCATTACTTTGTTTTAAAATGTGCAAAATTTTACAATTACGTTATGTTTTGATAGCTGCAAAATTTATTAATTAAATTTTTTTAAATGTGCAAAATTTTACAATTACCTACATAGTTTTGAAAGGTGCAAAATTTAATCAATAAGTTTTTTAAATAAGGCAAAGTGTGATAATTTTGCAATTTTTGAAAAAGTGCAAAATTTAATAATGAAGTTTTTTTGAACGCTCATTGTGTTTCAAATCCAAACATTAAATCAGCAGCAATTATTATACTCATTACAAAAACCGTTTAAAAAACAAGTTGGATTTCGAACTCTCCGCCTATGCGGTTAAAACATTGAATCAAAGTCAAGATATTGACATCTCTGTAGGTGTTAAGATAAATCCATCTAATACGCAATGGAGTATTCAGTGGTAACTTGTAACTTGTAACATTTAATTGGTTTGAGTGAGGCACTCGTTAGGGGAACTGTGGTAAGGTAAGGAGTGGTTGAATATTGTAAGTTGATTGGGTATAACATGAGGGAATAGGGAACAGTCCAATCCGGTTCCAATCCTTGCTCGTTACGGTTACGGTATAGTTACTCTGTGTAATAATTATCGTGCATGTCTAACCACTCCAAATTCATAATCACAATTCCTGGGAGCACACTAAAGTTAATGTTAAACCCGGACCGGGAAAGGTACTTCATCCATTTCCAATAACGACACACAAAGGGGAACTCGGGCACCGGCTCCGGCTCCATGACAGACTGCATGTGTGCATGTACTGGAATATCAATACCAGCTAAATCTACTCACACAAACTAAAAATGTCACTTTTAATGATACACGATTAGATGCTAAGCGCTCGGTCGCTTGAGTAGCTAGCTTCGATTTGGATTTGGATATGGAAATTTGGATTTGAATTTTGGTTTCGGCTCTGCAGCTTTATTTTTTTTTCTTTTGGCTTTCCCTTTTCATTCCATGAGCAACACCACATGCCACATTAGGTATGCACAGAGAGCATAGAGAGTGTGCACAAGGTAGAAATGCCAATGAACATGGATGGGCCGGTAGTTAGGTAGGTAGTAGGTGTGTGCTCTCACTACTGCTTAGTCGCATGTAGCCCTGTAGTACTTTGTGTGTGTAGTGTGTGCGTACGGGTGACAAGTAGAAGTACGAGTCCACGCATGGATGGCTGCATGTAAAATACACATCAACTTTCACGAAGGCTCCCCAACACCAACACCAAATCCAAAATTCCAAGTAGTAAGGAAAGCCGGGATTTTTTTTGTATGGACGTAAATAGACAAGTGGAGTATAAAATCCGACCCACTTATTTCTGATGCAAAATCCATGTTCAATGGAACTCACTCATATTCTTCTACGTCATGTCATTGTGCTAACGCATTTTGGAAAAAGCAAGAGAGGAAAAAGCACTTTTACCACGAGACCGACCAGCCATTCTTCAAAGTAGGTGTGCATGCAGTTAAGAGTACCTAGGTAGGTACCTACCTATATGTTGTTGGTCTACTGTTCCGTATACATGCATGCATGGGGAAAGCTTGTTATTTCATTTTCTCCCGAGGGATACATGAACATCTCTTTATTATAACTTATAAGGCTGGTTGACTCTGATTCAGATACTGGTGCTGGCTCGGTGGTCCTGGTTATTGTTTTGCGTATTAGCACTTTAAGGACTACATATATGTACAAATACTGCATGTATAATTATATCGTCTGTGAAGAATCAAAATGACCCATATCCTATTTAAACTAGAATCAAAATGAGCTATGTCAAAAAAACAAAATGAGAAACATGCGTAAAATGTTCTAGTTACATGTTTTTGAAAATTGTAAAATGTTCTATTTACATGTTTTTGAAAGGTGCAAAATGTTCTAATTCCATGTTTTTGAAAAGCGTAAAACGTTCTATTCACATGTTTTTTTAAAAGTGTGAAATTTTCTATTTACATGCTTTTTGAAAAGCGTAAAATGTTCTATTTACATGTTTTTGAAAGGTGCAAAATGTTCTAATTCCATGTTTTTGAAAAGCGTAAAATGTTCTATTTACATGTTTTTGAAAAGTCTAAAATGTTTTATTTACATGTTTTTTGAAAATCGTAAAATGTTCTAGTTACATGCCTTTTAAATGTGTACAATATTCTATGTACATGATTTTTTAAAAGTGTAAAATGTTCTATTTACATGTTTTTGAAAAGTGTGAAATTTTCTATTTACATGTTTTTGAAAAGTGTGAAATTTTCTATTTACATGTTTTTGAAAAGCGTAAAATGCTCTATTTAAATATTTTTGAAAAGTGCAAACTATTCTATTTAAATGCTTGCAAGACATGTTTCAATATTATTGTAGATAGTGTATATTGTTTTTAGCTAAAAATGGATATGGGTCATTTTGGTTCTTCACAGACGATATGTGGCTCCTTAAATAAAATTGGAAGAGTCAGATCATGTCAGGAAGGCTAAATATAGAAAAAAAAAATAATATACGCATGCCATTTCATCTCTGACTATGCTGACGCGAATTCGAACAAAAAGTCGTAGGGGAAAATTAACTTATTTAATTAGGTAGGTGGGTGGGTAGAAAGGTAGGTAGGTAGGAAGGACCTACTTTGTAAACTTGCTCATTTCCACTCACTCGACTCCACTACGCTCCTTTCCGTAACCGTAATTATTCCAGCTTAATAAATCCGAGTCTAAAAGTAGAATAATGAGCTCAACCTAACCTAGTACAAGAACTGAGGGAAAGTCAAAGGCAAGGGTAGAGTGGGCAACTCGTACAGTAAGTAATGAAAACAAAACTGTCAAGATTGATTTTACGTGTAGCAATGAATTTTGCATACTACAGTATTGCATCGCAAAATACGTTTTCTCAGATAGCTTTTATGCCCGTATCCGTACCTGCGGGCCGAAACCAAAACCGAACCCGAGACCGAGACCGAAACCGAGACCGAGACAGGTACTATGTTGCCGAAGTGGGATTTTAAGCGACCTGTGCTCTGATAGGATCAGAATGCAAAGATAAAATTATGGAGCAAATGGGAGAATGAGACGACCGCCATATCCCCACGAGCGACAGCCCAAAAAAGCGACAGTTTATCAACATCAAGCTCAAGATTGAACCAAAACGTAAATATTCGTCATTCGTTCGTTCCTTCTTTTTTTTTCCTTTTTTTTGCACAGAGCTATACAAAGTAATACAAACAGAGATATGAGTGAAAGTTATGTGTGTCGTTTGTAGTGTCGTCGTCTTCGATGTCGATCATGGAATGGAAATGGAAAACGCGCGAAAAACTTGGCGAGGTCGATGGTGGATGATGATTTTGAGTAAATGCGTTGTTGTATCTCTCTTCCGGAAATTTGTCCAAGGGTCGACGCCCGCGATGTTTCCTTCTTTTCTTTTCCTTTCTTTCTCTGCCAGTTTTTTTTTCTCTCTCTCTCTCTCTCTTTCTCGTGTCTGACTATTGAGCTAAAAGTCTAAAAGTGCAACCAAGGAAAAATACAAAAATACGAACCAAGTCAGTTGTTAGGTTACTACTACCATACTAGGTACTATAACTATATAGTGGGATCGATCTTGTGTGTTTGATAGCCCTCCATGGCCAGAGCCAGAGTATACTAGTTTCCTGAGTCATTCCTGATGGTGATTCAGGATTGGGACGAGGAGTATGAATGGTGAGCTCGGATTCTGATTGATCCCGAGAAAAATGTATGTGAGTTATATGCGGGTACATTATATAGGCTTAGCTATATATTCCCACTATAGGTAAACATTTATTCTTATATGGGCATTGGATATACTAATACGCTAGTCGCCGAATCCGAAATTCCAAAATTTCCTGTAAGTAAATAATACGCGGGGTTTCTACTTCACACGCTCTCGACTCCGACTCCGATTCCGACTTCGTTCGCGCGGGCTTCCGTATGCATAAGTATACGCGTATCCTTTCAAGTCTTTTTACTAGCTTTAAGCTAGGTTTTTAGATATGTATGGTAATGGCAACGGCAACGGCAACGGCAACGGCAACGGCAACGGCAACGGCAACGGTAACGGTAACGGTACCAGTAGTACGATCAAACAGCATAACCACCTCAAGATACCTACTACACCCACGTTTGATTTTCCTTTCGAGAGACTGTAGTGGCCTGGACTTTAAGTTTTCGGTTTTACTGTAGTATGCTATGATTATGGCCGTAGACAATACTACGTATATCTCATATCGTCTATGAAGAACCAGAATCACCCATATCTATTTTTAGCTAAAAACAATATATGTACACTATCTACAAAAATATTGAAATACGTCTTGAGAGCATTTAAATAGAGCACTTTATACGTCTCAAACACATGGAATTAAAACATTTTTCACCTTTTCGAAAACATGGAATTAGATCATTTTGCACCTTTTGGAAAACATGGAATTAGATCATTTTGCACATTTTCAAAAACATGTATGTAAATAGGGCATTTGACATTGTTGAATACATACAAATAGAACATTTTACTTTTATCAAAAACTTATAATTAACATTTTACGCATGTTTTCAATTTTGTTTTTATGACATAGCTCATTTTGGTTGTAGCTTAAATTTGATATGGGTCATTTTGGTTCTTCACAGACGATATACGCAGTTACTTTAGGCAGTTGGTACTACAATCCTTATTATGCATCCAACAGTGTTTTTACATAAGCGCCCCGGTATTGTGAGCAAATGAGTATAGCTTAGCGTATACTGTATACTACATTGAATCTTGTGCGTATTTTCTCCCTCGCTCTCTCTCTCTAGAGATGGAAGTGAATGAACTTTCAACCACCAGCTGCTCCCGGGTTTTTTCCCTTCAGTCAAATACTTGTATATATGTACATAGTAGCCTTCAGTTTTCATTGTAGTTCTAGTGTAGGGACTTATAGCCTCTGTCTGTCTGTCTGTCTGTGTGTAGGGACACTTGGCTCGAATTTGGACTTTTGGTTGGGACTGGGATACGGGCAGTAGGTATGTATACACACAGTACAGAAATGTCCATGCCTAGTTATAGATTATAGACAGGCATTTATTAAGGATGAAGAAACATTTTCTTTTTTTTTTGAAAACCAAGTGTTCGTTGGTATTGGTGTTGGTATTGGGTGTTGGGATTGGGATTGGTATTGGTATTGGTCTATTGGTATATTGGTGTCGGTGTTTTTATTTTACATAGTTAGATGAGAACAGGCGGAGAGCTATATATTATGTGTTCAGACGGACTATAGACTACGACTACTGGCTTGGTTGATGAAGCAGACAAAACATATTCTTCTCGTGGAACAATGGTTCCTTCTATTGTTCATGTAGCTTATTACTCCTTTAGTTCCACCCGCGGATTTTGACAATCATTTCCCCCTTTCGATACATTTCCCATTTCCATCTCCAGCTCCAGCTCCATAGCCCATGTCATGCCAAGGGAGATGTACTGTAAGATTTACGACGAGAGATTTCTTTCAATTATCCCATCACACACAGTCCCAGTCCCAGTCCCAGCGTCACTCCCAGCCGATCCCCAATATTGTTTTTTCTTTAATTTACACATTTTGAGCAATAGACTCCCAGCTAACGTCAATGTAATACCTACGGCCAAATTAATTGTACCGATAATTAGTTTTCAAACTATTTTTAAAAACAAATCATTATCACTGAAAATTAAAGTAGTTTTTAAGAATTTATTACAAAGCATTTTTTAAGATGAATTTTTGCCTATTTTGAAATAAGGGATTTTCTAATCGTAAGAAAATGGAGCTTGTTTTAAAGAAAAACTAAATAGTTTTTATACAACGTATCATCGCTGCTTTGGCGGGTTTAAAAAAACCCTGGATTGGGTGCTGGGTAAAACAGAGGTAGACTATAGTAATAGCTTTACATTGTACCTACCTACCTTTTTCTTTCTGAGACTACTCACTGTATATCTCAGTCGTAATCATGACCGTATCGTACTCATAATCGTGTTGTGAGTGTCATAAGTTTTAAGTATTCATTCAGTATCACTCTAAGCCAGGCTCAACGAAGAACGAACGTCTCAAAAAAGTGAAGAAGGTAGACAGAGAGACTTCTTGTTCCCTCCGTAAAATATAATGTGTAAATATTATACTTGATGTTGAGAAAAAAAATGAGGGCCTATCATAATAATAGTAATAGGGAGAGTAGTACCATATACTTTTATCGAATGTTTGCTTCCTATGCTAGTAGGATCGTACTATCTGCACAGCTCTACGGTTCTACGGTTCTACAGTCTACAGAACTTCTAAACTACCGCCTACTACATAAACTACACAGCAAGCACATAATCCTTGTTTATTCATTAGTATTAAAGGATAAGGATATCTGTTCTTTTTCTACATCAGAAAAAAAAACAAGTGCCGATGTAGTATTTTGTAGGTAGGTAAATATATATAGTAATCTTATGTAATGATTTGATAATGGGAAAGTAACATTAGTCTCCAGTTTATGTAGAATTCACGCAAGGAAAGGCGCCTTTCTATACTTTCAAAGTTTCTACTACAAAATGTGACAATGTGGAGATATTGTAAGTATCTCAGTTTACCTCCATTTTTTTCACTATTAGTAATACCTGTACCGAAGGCACTGTATTAAATTCACATTTTCAACAATTAATTATCAAAATGAAACTGGTGCCCGGGATGATCGAGTCACGTGACCGTGACCGGTTCAACCACCTTTGTGTGTCAGCCGCCGCCAAGATAAGGCAACAATTAATGTATAACAATTAAGGCAACAAAAATACAAAAATAAAATCATGTGGTCAAAGGTTTTGAGACTTCCTTTATTCAAATTGACATCTCAAAGTTGGGTCAAATTATAAAATCGCATAAATATTATAAAAATCCGTAAGAAACTGAAAAGAACATGCACACGCATGCATAACGCACTTTGTCAAATTTTAAACAGGTATATGTGTACTTAATTAGGTTTGTTGAACTACTACATTACTGTAGCACTGTATCAGACCATCGATATTTTACCATATAAAGGAAAAAACCGGGACTGGTTGGACTGGGACCGGGACCGGGACCGGAGTGCTGACTGTAGAATGTAGAAGCGGTATAGATTATATATGGAAACGATTCTAATTTTAGATGGATTATATGCTGTCATCATGGGATGACATGGATTTTGCATGTGCCAAGTGCCAAATGCCTAACTAGTTATTACGCTGGCGACGCACTGTCGCTCATACTTAACTCTGGGCTCGAGACTCTAACGATCCCGTAAGTAAACGTGAAGGCTGTGTGCCGTCTGAATAACTTGATGAGGCCGAGGCCGATACCGTTACCGGTACCGATACCGATACCGACACCGAAACCGGCGCACCGGTGATGGTGACTCCATGTGATGACGATGACGAGACAAAATTATTAGAAATTATTACAAGAATTGATAGGGTAGGTTGGGTGTTGTGGGAGTGGAGGCTCGAGTACTACGAGCGACTGGTAGGAAAGCATGTGCTCACATGTCATTGTTACATCCATTACATTGTGCGAAGAAAGGGACGAACAGCTGGAGCTGGCCCACTTCAGCAGACTTGACAAGTTCAGACGCTCACTATATAATATAGTCAGACAGCAACTTTACTAAGTTCTCAGGTGTATCCAAAATCCAAAGTGTACACAACAGCCCCAACGTTTGCAGCAGCAAACATACTTAAATGTGAGTAAATTACAGAGGCAGAGCCCACTCCACCCCCCTCCGCCGCCACCATTTGAATGGACGATGAGGATGTTAAGAGGGAAAACAGGAGTTACCCCTCACCCCCTTTGCAATTTTAATGAGTGTTTTGCAAAACTCTGGAGCAGAGCATCCGACTCTTTGAGAATCAAACAGCCCTGGAAAGGAGCCCATAGAATAGTAGTCACATCACACAATTGATGTTTACTCACAGAATGAGCGCCACGTTGATGGTGATGTTGATGGTGATGTATAGGTCGGTCTTGGGACGTCAAAGAAGGGGGAGTTTTTCAAGCTGAAGGCTTAAGTACGCACATAAACATACATATATATCGTATACGGCTATATAGCAAATATGGCCTATACTCTGGTTCTGGTCCTGGTCCTGGTGCTCATGCTGGCTAAAATTATATAGTATATTTATATATCCATCCAGCCAGGTATTTATAGCTCACAAAGCTGGTACTGGTACTGGTACTGGAACTGGTGCTGATAGTTGATGTTGATATTCTCAGAGCTCTCACTGTATTATTGAGTACGTTGGCTTCGGCTTCGGCTTTATTAGCATGTGCAGAAAATCTACTCCTACCTGAGTGTGAGAGTTCCCCTTCTTGTGATATGGGAGAAGAAACAGAAAAGGACGAACGCGTGTGTCACTATTGTAAGACCGAAACCAAAAAACCAAAACCAAAATGCTATAAGACTTGAAAATGAGACTATAACGACAACCGTAAAGACCAACACAGTCCTATATAGGGAACTATATAGAATATTATAGAAACGCTCACCAAGGACCAGGACCAGGACCAGGACCAGAGCTCATATTATATTTTCTTATTATCTTTCTTTTGCAGAAACCTCATGGAAAATGTATGTGTATGGATCTGGACTTTGTCTTTACAATGTAGTAAACTCTCTGAACGTGAGCTCAGAAGTTCCCTTTTCACAGTTTTCACTACTGCCTTCCGGACTTGGACTTTAGCTACATTTAAAAAAGCATGTGGGAGAGTGTGTGTTTGCAAAATACCAACTTGAGTATTTCCTTAGATAGCTGGGCTATAATGAACCCTTCCCCCTCCCCCCTCCCAATTTTCTTCTTGGATATGCTCATACCAAAGAGTATAGCCTACCCCCACATACAAAGACAGCGCAGGACAGGACAGGACAGTGGCTGGCACGCCAAAATCAAATTGGCAAATGACTTGACTCTCGATCGCATATGTCACTCTCAGACTGCATTAAATATTAAATATGCATTTCGAAATATCCTCAAAATTACAAAGATGATCATTAACACCCGGGTCATAGTGCCGAGTGCCCGTGGCCGTGGCCGTTGCCGTTGCCGTACCACGCGGACATCCCTAAACTATTGTTTTATTCCCCGTCCGGTCCATCCCTCACTGCGGATCGAGCTATACAGTGAGAGAGTTGAATGGCCATTCTTCTTTTTACAGGGCCGGATATTGTGGCCAGCACAGACAGCCCCCGCTGCCTGAATTTTTGAAAAACCTGTGTAAATGGAACATTTAGCACTTTTCACAAATATGTAAATAGAACATTTTGAATTGTCAAAAACATGGAAATTAATTTGTTTTGCACATTTCAAAAACATGGAAATTAATTTATTTTGCACATTTCAAAAACATGGAAATTAATTTTTTTTTGCACATTTCAAAAACATGGAAATTAATTTTTTTGCACATTTCAAAAAAATGGAAATAAAACATTTTCCACTTTTCTCAAAACATGTAAATAGAACATTTTGCACTTTTCTGAATCAAGTAAAAAGAACATTTTGCACTTTTCTAAAACATGTAAATACAACATTTTGATTTACCAAAGAATACCCTCAATAAAATCCAAGGTAGTTTTTGTATGGAAATAAATAGCTACCTAAAAGCAATGCCTTCATCCGGCCCTGTCCTTTTAGCCTTGCCGAGTCTACATTACTACATTCTACAACACTTGCTCAACGCGAAACCAACTCGAAGATATTATTATTATTACTACTCCTACCAAGAGTGGCTATATTTTCATTTCATAATAATAAAACATATGTGCGCTCCCAATTCCCCATTGTCTCTTGCAAATCAGAAGCACGAGGAAGGAAGGAATGGAAATGAAAATGGAGCCAGCACATGTCTGACGCTCGTTTTATGTTTCCATTTTTTGTTTGATGTGAACGATCGACGTCGGTCCGGTCCCGGTCCCGGCTCCATCCCCAGGTCCCGGTCCCGGCTCTGATCCTAGTCCCAATCCACGTTGCATGCTTTGCGCAAAAAAAAAGATGAGAGAAGGTGGATAGCAGTTAAGATGAAATGAGTTGATTCCCACTTGTGTGTGTGTGTGTGTAGATTGTGCGAAAACACGGAATATGAGTAAACTGTCTGGAATTGTGAAATGATTTGTGTGAATTGTGTGTTGTGTTGGCAAACAATAGTAATTGCAATCATAATACCTACCTAACATAAGTAGTAAGTAGTACGTGTGTACCAGTCGCGAGCGCCATATAGGATCATAGCCGACTAGGAAATCGGCAGAAGGAAATGAATACGTCTGTACCTGTCAATATTCCATGTAGGTCCCTACAGTATACAATTCTGCATTAAAAATTAACACTGACGGCATAGGCAGATCCCTAAATAATTTTCGCACGCCAAAATATTTCGTGTTGTGCTGTAATAATTATTGTAATTGTCAATATGTATTTGGCATTCGCAGACACTCAGCAGTTGGTCCTGGGTCCCCTATGTATGTCATCTCAACTTTGTACAATGTAACAAAGAATGGCAAATAATTTCGCAATTTAATTAGCAAGACAAAGCTAAGCGTAAGTTGTATTCGTCATTATGCTGCCTGACGCGAGTCCAGTCTAGACCAGTGTCAGTGCCAGTGCCAGTCTGTCACGACCCGTTTGTTTCCATTTCTGTCTGCTTCTAGTCTGGTCCTGGTCCTTGTCTCTGTGAACTCCATGGACTGTGGAGCAAGGAGTCTAGTCTGGATCAAGCGTAATAATTTATTAATTGATATATTCTGGATGAATTAAATATTGATATCAACAGTGACAATGGAGCCCCTTACTCCATAGCGTCATAGCTCCATGGGAGGTCATATAATACAATAAAAAAATGTACATGTATGTAGCTAACCTTAAATAAGCACAACTGATAAATACATAAATGAGCATATGGATGGGCCGAAGGGCCGAAGGGTGGAATTAATGGTGCAGTATGAAAAATAAAAAGACTAATGAGAAAAAGTAATGTACAGTCTGTAGACTGTAGAGTCTGTAGAGAGCCTAAACGTAAACGGAAACGTAAACGGTCTAACAGGAGAGTGGTGGAGAGTCCACAGATGTGCATAGAATTTTGTATAGGAGATGAGTTTGGAGTTGGACTTGAACCTGACTGGGAAGTGAGCATAAATTACTCCATGTGTGTGTGTGTGGCAAAAAAAATCAATAAAAGTCTCATCATGAGATGCTATAAAAGGCTATAAAAAGGCTTCTTGTGTTCTTTGATTTGGATTCATTGAAAGATTTTGGATTTTCCACGAGACTCACTGTGTAGGGCAGTGGGAAGAATTGGAAATTGGAAATTTGGGATTCTGCACAGATCTTCAATCGTCACCGTCATCGTCACCGTCACCCTGTCTCATCATGATGATCATGATCATGGCCATCCTTCCTTATAGTTATCTTATCTGGACTCTCTCTGACTGTGGGAAAATGTGAGTCCGTAGCTGTACGCGCGGACATCAACGGCAACGGACACTGTATTGTCTTTGTGAAGCACTCGTAGCAGGAATAGTAGATGCTGAGTAACTGTAAAGAGTCTGTCTGTCTGTCTGATCTGTTGTGTGGATGGAAATCGAGTGTGTGAGTGCACCTAACCTACCAAAGGTATAATATAATACATTATCGGGATGCTGTCACTTCTATTAAGATGGATGACTATGCTACTTTTTTTTATCCTGACACACGGTCCTACACACATACAAGCCGAGACCGATACCAGTACCGATACCGACACCGACACAGACACAGACAGACCAGAGGAGCGCTAGACAAACACAAGAGTTTATGTCCCATAATTAGTTGTACATAATAGAGACACAGCAACTCTTGAGTTCTTGAGTCTTGACTTACCACTATACTATCACTTCCGCCGATGCGATGCAATGTGATGGAAACCCAGTTTCGCTCTTTTATTATTTGCCGCGTTTATATCTATATGGTATATATCTATACCTCCAGTTCCAGTTGTTCTTTCCCCCTGTTCTGTTGTTCTATGCCCAGTGCAATACATACATAACACATTTTATACTGCATTCATTACCCCCACTCCACGTTGGCTTGCTCTACTTCCACTTGTGTATTACTACTTCTGCTGAAGCACTCCAGGAGAGACGAGCGATCAAAGATTTATTGCTCGTACATTTACATTTTTTTCCAAACGAGATCAAATCGTTTAAGCTTGTAATAATCCTCTTAAATACTTTTTAATGGCAATACCTCACTTAATAATTGTCCCCATTAGCCCTATGCGGGGATGACGATGACAAAATGAAAAATAACGAAATGTCAATTAATTTCTTTTATAATTAGGTAAGGTAGATATATAGTAGGTACGTAGTAACACATTTTTGAATATGACTTGAAGCATTTTTATTTCAAGAAGCACATCTCTGTAGAAGAAATGAATGAAGATTATTGGGATATTTTCCAACTTTCCATTGTCATTCTATTGTCCTGGTCATATGGTTAATCTTGGCCAAAACGATTATTTCAAGTACAAAACGGAAGTTGCATTGCATGGACCGATACGGATTTAATTTTATGTCGGCGGTGAAGAACCAAAATGACCCATATCCATTTTTAGCTAAAAACAATATCCACTATCTACAAAAATACTCAAATATGTATTGTAAGCATTTAAATAGAACATTATGCAATTTTTAAAAACATATAACTCGAACATTTTACACTTTTCAAAAACATGTAAATAGAACATTTTACACTTTTCAAAAACATGTAAATAGAACATTTTACACTTTTCAAAAACATGTAAATAGAACATTTTACACTTTTCAAAAACTCCTAATTTAACACTTTACGCATGTTTGTCATTTTTTTTTATGACATAGCTCATTTTGATTCCAACTTAAATTGGATATGGGTCATTTTGGTTCTTCACAGACGATATGCAACATATTTGACTTTGACTTTGGCATCCCTAACATTATAATGTGGAGAAATAATGAACTTTTACTGTTTCAAGAAAAAATTATAAATACCTACTTACAGTGTAAATAGGTGAGTATAGCACTGTGTATATGCGGCATGGGCTATGTAGCTATCGGATGTAATATGATCTGGCCAAGGAAGAGTCAACAGTGTATTTATTTATTTAACTGCACATAATTTGAGAAGAAAAAATAGAAGAAGGGTAGGGAAAAAAAAGTGTGATATTTAGAAGTTAATTGGGAGGATTTCTAGCGTGCAAAATAAATTAAAATTAAATGTGAAGTCGTAACCTCCCAGGTTGTTGGTTATACACTATTGTAGAGTATAGGTAGAAAGTGTATAAGGGCTGAAGCTTACTCATCCTACTACTGCTACTGCTCGAGAAGGGGTTGAGAGTATATTAGAAAAACGGGAAATACTGTGTCCTGGCCTCGTCCTCGTCTGGCCTGGCACTGGCTCTGGCACTGGTACTGCTACTGGGGCTATGGTCCTGGCCTGAGAGAAGAAGTGTATCTATGTGAACAAAGAGTTAAGATTTATAGAAAGTGAGAGAATTTATTCGTAACTAGTTGTACGGAGGATCCATTTACTTCCAGGAGCATGACCAGAAAAGATACATTGTTAAATAGATGGGACGGGGTTTTATATGGACCATGAAATTCATCAAGGTAGGGAAAAGGAGGCCATTAACAGAGCAGATGTTTCTCTTCAGATGAGAACTCCCATTTGCCCACACTTTACTCTCTCTCTCTCTCTCCTTCTCCGCCAGTCTACAGATATACAGATATATGTCGACTCTATATACCTATATATCTAGAGTTCATCTCTGTCGGCTTCGGCTTCGGTTTCGGTTTCAAGTTTCGGAGGATTCGGCTTCGGTCACTTCCAATGCCAATTCCACTGCCAGCCGAACTGCCCGTATATCTCAACCATATCCCAAACATAGAATTTCGACGTTCTACATAAACACGTGTGGATTCTTTCTGCCCATACATTCAAATAGGATGGTCTGTATATGGATGTTACCAGGGCCGGAGCCGGACGAAGGAATTACCTTTAGGCAGCAATTTGTTTCCATGCAAAAATCACCATTTTGATTTTGTTGGTGGTTTTCATTGGTAAAGCAAAATTCTGTATTTACATGTTTTAGAAATGTTTAAAACGTTCCTTTTACTTGATTCAGAAAAGTGCTCAATGTTCTATTTACATGTTTTAGAAAAGTGCAAAATTTTCTATCTACATGTTTTGAGAAAAGTGGAAAATGTTTTATTTCCATGTTTTTGAAATGTACAAAAAAATTTATTTGCAAGTTTTTGAAAAGTCTCAATATTCTTTTTACATATTTTTGAAAACTGTAAAATGTTCCATTTACATGTTTTTTGGAAAATTCAAGCAGCGGGGGCTGCCTGCGCTGGCCACATTATCCGGATCCGGCCCTGGATGTTACATAAGGTGAGTGTAATTTAAAGTTGAATTTTTGAGTGGTCTGGCCCTATGGTCTCAGTCCTGCTCCTGGTCCTGGTCATATGGACGTAGTAAGGAGTTGATAGTCTCCCAGAGTCTCGGATATTTAAGCTGTGAATGTAAAGGTTTGGAGGAGAAGAGATGGAAATAGAAGAGGCAATAAGGTTATCATAATATCCTCAATTCAATGCATTTATACAGATAATACTATTTGCTATGGTGTAATAAATCCTGGGGTACATTAAGGCTGTAATTTATATATACATATATATATCTGAGCCTCTCCCATAACATTAGTGTTACCGTTAGAGATGAGAGAGAGAGAGAGAGAAGCCACACAGAAGTGCCCGGGAAGTCGGGCTATTATACAGAGATACGGACAGGGCATGTGATCCAGAATCCAGATCCAGCACCACGGCCACTACAAGGACCAGTTGATTCATCTTCAGTTTAACAGTTACATTCCCTCCTGCCCGCTCCCATACCTTCCGACTCCGACTGTCCATATGCACTACAATTAATTTCAGGGGTTGTAGCACGTGTATATGTACAGACAGAAGAAGACGTAGACACTTTGTAAAAGCACACGAGGGAGGAGTTTAATTTTAATTTAATTTAATTTGTACCTTCAACTCTTCGAATTATAGGGTAGTTTTTTTCTACTTACTATTTTATTCTCCTCACTGTACAATACACAGTTGTATTTTTTTAGTTACTCTCGTTTTGTAGCACAAACAAAAACAATTGAAAGACACAAACATGGAGTAGATGAGAGGTAGGTGGAAATGTAGTAATAGATATGTAATGGAATAAGTAAAGAGAAAATTACATTCTTTTTTTTTGTTTGAGGGGAAAACTTGTAATGTAATTTGTTATTGTTTCCTTGCTCCGTTGCTCCCGTGTACTCCCGTTCCTCAAATTATTAATTTCTTAACCCTTTTTTTTCAGGGGAGAAGAATTAATGGAATTTTGAAATGCAATGTGTAGAGCAAGCCGGTACCTTTGCCGGTACTAATATCCTTATATTATGGTGTGGCTTATGACTATCTAAAAGGAATTTTTAACAGCAGCTTTAAATTCCAAACTTTCCATTTTCACTATACTTATTAATTCATCAGATTTTTAAAAAAATGTATTATAAAAAATGATGGTTTTTATTTACTTCTATATCGAGATTTCAAGGCTTCTAAGTACAGGTTTTTGACTTTTAAAAACTGATGTCTTGAGCGTCAAATTCAATGAAAGAAACCACAGTGGAAAGTGTGTTAAAAACGGAAGAAAGTTCCTTTCAGTCAGACGGAATGTTATATTGGTAATATACCGAAACTTTTTAAATTTAAAAAATGAGTAATGTATGAAATGAATTGTCAGGGACGGACGAAGGAATTGTTTTTAGGAAGCAATTTGTTTCCATACAAGAACCACCATTTTGATTTTATTGATGATTTTCTTTGGTAAAGCAAAATGTTGTATTTACATGTTTTAGAAAAGTGCAAAATGTTCTTTTTACTTGATTCTGAAAAGTGCTCAATGTTCTATTAACATGTTTTGAGAAAAGTGGAAAATGTTTTATTTCCATGTTATTTAAATGTACAAAAAATTTTATTTGCCTGTTTTTGAAAAGTGTAAAATATTTTATTTGCCTGTTTATGAAAAGTCAAAATATTATATGGACATGTTTTTTGAAAATTCAGGCAGCGGGGGCTGCCTGCGCTGGCCGCATTATCCGGCCCTCTGAATTGTGCTGTGTAGTAAAGCTGGCTTATGTGCTAGACAGTAAATTATTTGTAAATTCGTAAAAACGTTTCCATTTCTGTGGTCAATTTACATAGTTTGTAGGCTGTTAAATCCTCAGCAGGGTCTCCAACATATTTATAATGAGGGAGCATTACATATTATATTACAAAAAAAAAGAAGCTCATGGGAAACTTGTGGATGGTTCAAAGTCAAAGTGACGGATGACAATTGCTCAGTTGGACTGGTTCATTCTCTGACTGTCAACTAAATTAACCCAGAATGAAACCACGATGAGGGCCGCATAATATAGTAGTATACTAGACCAGAGAGGTAGCCTACTATGGGAAGCCGAGTGGATTGAATGAACCTATTATACATAATAAAGACTGACTTGGAGGAGATTAAAATTGGAGCCATGCGGTTTTTGCCATGTCAAGGTGGGTATTCCACTGATTGTACGTCGTCATATAGGAGAACATGTTCAGTCTACTAACTACTTTTGATTGACAGAGCTCAGTGGGGACCCATTTGAACTTGCTCCTTTTTTAGTAGGTAGGTACATAGGTAGGCATAGATATGTAGGTGGTAGTAGTAGTATTATTATTATACATGCATGGGTTAATATGGTAAGCACACCTCGGAGAAGCACCCACTAAAACCGTCCCTAATTATACAGAGTCATACATATATAGTTTATAGTGTGGGATTAATTAAAAAATTAAAATTGACGCATAATTCCTGATTACAATCTCCAATTGTAAAACATTATGACCTGACTGACACGCCATTAGTTTTACCTTTCCCTCCAATAATATAATATGCATCTGTCCTCATGCTAATAAATATAACACATGGGTGCTTTTAAGCTTAATCTTGATAAATTTTCCGTACGAATATTTTCCTATTTGTGTTGTCATCACACCCATAAAAGCAGAATCATATCCACATTCTAATTCTATCTTTATCCATCTGTAATCCGTAGACACCCTCTGCCATATAGTTATAGTTATTAGAATCCTTAAAGTACCTAGTACATACAGAAAAACTTTTAATGTGGAAAAGCGTTTACCCACTGAATATTGTTAAACAATTTTTTTTAACTTTGGTCGAATACTGTGCACTTGAATCCACTTGAGCAATAAAAATCTACACAATAAATTAATACTAAAAGAATCAAAATATTGCATTTCGCCTGTGAAGAACCAAAATGACCCGTATCCAATTTACGCTAGAATTAAAATGAGCTATGCCATCAAAACAAAATGAGAAACATGCGTAAAATGTTAATTATGAGGTTTTGAAAAACGTAAAAATGTTCTATTTACATGTTTTCGAAAAGGTGCAAAATGTTCTAATTCCATGTTTTTGGAGAAGGTGCAAAATGTTCTAATTCCATGTTTTCGAAAAGGTGCAAAATTTTTTAATTCCATGTCTTTGAAAAGTGTAAAATGTTCTATTTACATATTTTTGAAATGTGCAAAATGTTCTATTTAAATGCTCTCAAGACATATTTGAATATTTTTGTAGATAGTTGATATTTTTTTTTAGCTAAAAATGGATATGGGTCATTTTGGTTCTTCACAGACGATATGTAAATACAGTAATACCGTTGAAAAATATATTATATATAAATGCGTGTATCTAACAGGAAAATGGGCTAAATGCGTGAGTGTTGTTTGCTTTAGGAAATTTTGCACGGTATAAAAATTACCTTAGGATGGGAGAACATTATATTGAAGGAGACTCAATAGCTCAATCTGCTCTATAACCATTAAGAATGACGTTTGGCTGTGCGGTCTGTGTGGCCGGGCAAGGAGTACATCACATCCATCGACGCCTCGTAAATACAAATCCAATCCTGCATGGACCGAATTTGATTTTACACCCATCTCGAGTTTAAATGCATTTACTAGTTTAATTGTGATTTGTTTCTCTTTTAACTGTTTCAATAGGGAGTCAATTCTGAACGAACACTGGACTACTACTACTACGGAGTCTATGGCTGGAGATGAAGATGAGGGAGTGATCCTCCAGATCCTGAGAACTACTGGAATTCGGAATTTCATTGGGAGTACATACTATACTTACGGGCATGTCTCGCCTCGCCTCTCCCATGGTTTGTTTCTCGTCCGCCGTCGTCCTAAAGTCGTAAATCGTAGTGTAGTCGATGTCAATCCAATTTGTACTATATCCTTGTCTTTTCAAGCCTTATTTATCGCTCATTACAAGCGTGAGTAAATAGGTATTTGGTGAGGCTGTAATGTGAATTTATCGGTATAAATCAGTTTTATATGAATTACCATGTAAACATATGTACAACCACGGACCACAATAACACATTATTATTGTTTCCAGTTAACACAGTCACAGTCAGTGCAAGGGACTGTACTTAGCTCTGTGTAGAGTGTAGACTGTAGAGTGTAGAGACGTTGGTAGGATGCGAAGCCATAAAATGGATGGGAGCATGATCAATTAAAATAATATGCGATACGGTATGGTATGACAGGATGGATGTGGATGTGACAGTCACACTAGTTAACTTTTTGTCACACATTCGCCGAACCACACAATTCACATTCAGTGGCAGGGCCATGGCAACGGCAACCGCTCTACTATACTCACGTAACAACACATTACATTACACATACACCCCACAGCTACAGTATTTCCAGTGTTAGTGCAAGAGTCATGAATGAGTTTATTTATGATACCCACAACACACGAGATATGTACCTTGGTAGGTAGGGTAGGTTACACTGTATCCGTCCAGTCCAGTCTCAACACAATGCATAACATTACACACACTGCACAAAACTCTGAATCTGATTCTGAATCTGACTCTGACAAGGACAACAGTGACAACCCATCGGAATTTGAATAAAAGGGGGAAAATTGGAGCAAAAACCAACAACCAAAACCAAAACCATGTTACCACCAAATGAAAATAAAAATGAAACTCACTCTCATGTTAATGTGAAGGCAAAGGTCACAGAATGCAGTTCTGTTCTGCAACAGAAACATAGTCTATACCAGTTACAGTTTCAACAAAAAATGCTCTAAATAAATACAGGGGAAAAAAAATCAAAAAAGATATAGAATTCTATAATCGTCATAGTATGAAAGGAAGGGGAGAGATCTAATTCTTGTAATCGTAAGAAGGGAAATAAAGACCAACAATGTTATGTATTTCCTTTTCCTTTCCTTATACTGTGTAGGTAACTAGGTACTTTGTGTCTGTCGACTTTAAATTCAAATCCAAATCCAAGTTGGAACTTCGACTTCAACTGCTCCCCGACTCGACGTGTTCTCACGTTCGCCGTTTGTTTTCAAAACTTATATGTATCCATACGTGTAAATGCCTCCACCTGTATCATCCGTTATGCTTAGAGAAGGACCGCAGCCTGTATAAATACCTACTTATGTATAATACTCTATTTAGCACTAGGCAAAGATTCTACAACGGCAACGGCCTCATTTATCACACCTCATCCTCACCATAATACCCAACCCATTCCTACTACTGTTTCGTGGGAATTTAGTATGGAAAGTGTAGTGTGTGTGGCTCGAGCCTGTAGTCACGAGCAAGGCCCAGTCCCACAGATAATGATAATGAGAGTGAAGATCAAACTGAAGAGGGAATCAAGAGGCTTATAGAGTGCTATCTATATATCTGGGATGTGATATGATATGATATAGCAGGAAAGTGATCTCTGCATCTGTAGGGTTACCCAGAAACAGTTCCAGTACCAGGCAGCTATGTCTACAGCACGGTACAGCACAGCTCACAGAATCAGGAAACAGACAAAATGTACTTACGGTGTTTTATAGGGAGACTGTTTATCGTCGGTGAAGAACCAAAATGACCCATATCCATTTGTAGCTAAAACCAATATCCACTATCTACAAAAATATTGAATTACATATCTTCAAAGCGTTTAAATAGAACATTTTGCACTTTTCAAAAACGTGTAAATAGTTCATTTTGCACTTTTCAAAAACGTGTAAATAGTTCATTTTGCACTTTTCAAAAACATGTAAATAGACAAATTTACACTTTTCAAAAACATGTAAATAGACAAATTTACACTTTTCAAAGACATCTACATAGAACAATTTGCACTTTTGAAAAACATGTAAATGGTCCATTTTGCACTTTTCAAAAACATTTAAATATAACAATTTGTACTTTTCAAAAAATATATAAACAGAACATTTATACTTTAAAAAAACACATAAATAGAAAAATTCTCACGCTTTTTAAAAGTCGTGATTAGCTAGCATTGTAAGCAAGTATCTTATTTTTTTTTGACATAGCTCATTTTAATTCTAGCATAAATTGGAAATGGGTCATTTTGGTTCTTCATAGACGATATTATAGGGCATGGAAGTTTCTACATTACAACAAGGGAGATGATGAAAGGATACCTACGGGAATCTGTCCCAGTTTCCTAGTTTCGTTTCCTTAGTTTCAGTGTGAAAATCTTTACTGATTCGATTTGCTAAGCGTGTAATAGTGTAGCTGTAAACTGTAATGAATGTAAGCAGAAGAGGCGAGAGAAAGGCGGAGGCGGAGGACGAGGAAATTGACTTGATGCACTATACATATATATGCGTATCAAGAGATATAGATAGACATATGGCGGGAATATATCACATCTTCACTTAATCGTAACTCGTAAGTTTGATTCCAGTTTTGAGGATGTCGGAGGGTATATGAAATATATTAGTTGAAAAGTGGGTATAGTGACTATATAGCATTGTCTCTGCACAGAACAGATATTGTACTGACTATATAGTGTACACACTACACTGTATATACTGACTACTGACTGCGTACTTATTATTTGTGTAGAATAGAAGACTCTCTGCGACTCTACGTAGAGTGGATGTCGAAAGACGTATAACAAAGTTGAGACTTGATTTAAACTGTTCGATTTATTTTGTGTGTGTGTGTGTGTGAGGCTTGAGCAGTGTGGTAGTTCTTGTGACTCTCTGAGTTTTGGTTTCGTTTTTGGAGTGAGTCAGTTTGAGTTGAATGTTGAATCGATTCTCGTCTCGTGTGTCTGTTCGTTTCACACACACACACACACACACACAGATTGATGCTGGTACTGTGTGCACTCCATGATTGAACGAATCATTCTTCTTGAGTTTTTTTTCCTCCGGAGCACCCATTCATTCACATTCAATTACATTAAATTCTTTTCATTTCCTGCCCACTGAACCTTATGGCTTGGATCACCTCATCATCAAGTGTAAAAATCTTTCCCATCCTTTCCCATCATTTCCCAGTCTTGAGTTTGAGAGTGAGACTCGAGTCCTCTACATGCCATAATATGTATTCTATATATTATCATCCCCGTCCCCATCCCGTGTGCCCCATCCGTGCATCCTAAATACGGGGAGTGTTGCGGGGCATTAGGGCTGGTGCCGTTCCCGGGACCGACCCCGGTACCGATGTCAGTGTCAATCAGGGAAATTAATGGATTTTGAATCATTTAAATGCTAACTTATCACTTGTGGATTAATGTCATACTAATTTTTTTGCATTTGCCTTTTGAGCTTGAATGTGTGCTTCCGACCGAGCTTGTGAGAGTTTTTTTATTTTGTGTGTGTGCAGTTTTCGTGCGTGTAATTCCTTGTGTATTTAGTATAGACAGGTTCTGACGTTGGTATGGTGAATGTGTTTTATATCCGTATGTTTTAATATTTATAATGCTTTCGATGTAGCGCTCTAATTAGAAAATGTTAAAAATAAATTTTTGGAATAAATATCGTCTGTGAAGAACCAAAATGACCCATATCCAATTTTAGCTACAATCGAATCGAGCTATGTCATGAAAACAAAATTAAAAACATGCGTAAAATGTTAATTAAGAGTTTTTGAAAAGTGCAAAATGATCTATTTACATGTTTTTGAAAAGTGTAAATTGTTCTATTTTCACGTTTTTGAAAAGTGTAAAATATTCAAATTACCTACACATTTTTTAAAAGTGCAAAATATTCTATTTAAATGCTTTCAAGTTATGTTTCAATATTTGTGTGTAGATAGTGGATATTGTTTTTAGCTACAAATGGATATGGATCATTTTGGTTCTTCACAGACGATATGTTTTTAAAGGTACAAAAAAACAGAAAAATATACAAAAATATTTAAATAATCTTACGTTAGTATTTTTGTAGTGCTAAATTAAATTTATTTTAAAATTATAATTACCTGGTTATGTTTAATCTTTTTGAAATTGAAAATTTCCGAATTTGGATTTCCTTCCTTTTCACTTTTCAAACTGAAGACGTTATAATAAGGGCGTATATTATGCCTTCCTGCCAAACTTCGTCTCTAAATCTAAACCACAAGCCAGCGAAGAGCACATGGTTCAAAAGTCGTCAATCTCCACCTAGAAATCATATACCAACACCAAGACCGACACCGACACCGACAACGCATCGGCATCCTGATTTTCATCGACCCACTTCACGTGAATAATATGATGTGTAGTTTTAAAAGAAACATTGGTCCTAGTAATTTTTCAACCACAGCAGCGATACCGACACCAAAACCAAAAGCCAATGTGACGGTAAGGATTCTCGTCACAATTTTTTACCCCTCGCACTGCTATGACTGACTGGAATGTTGAATATCCTCTTCCCTTATTTATTTTGGCTCGGGAAAGTCAAAGGACTTGAAACTGCATATCTATATAAACATGGGAAAACAAAAAAAAGAATGGCTGTCACTGTATCTGTATTGCTATATGAATATAAACTGCAAGGATACAATAATTGTGAGGCATGTACTATACCTATAGATAATGCGGATATATAGGATATTATGTAGATAAGGTTGGTTCATGCCGTACACGCACATGACGAGCTATGGAGAGAAATGAATGGATTTGGAATTTGAATGTGTGGAAGTGGAAACTGGGTATGCACTCCTACATGATCTTGGCTTGGTCTTTATCTTCATCTGTATTATGCACATACCTCACATCTCACGTGTAGAAAAGAAATTAGGAGAGACAACCAGCACACATCCCTCTGACTTTGGTATTCGTCTGAGTGCGAGCCTAACTAGCAATCAAGCAGTCATTCATTCAGTATTCACAATTTAGACTTGTCCTCTCACCAACTCAAGAACTCAAGAACTCTGCCAATAGAAAAAAAAACATTTTGGTTTTGTGTAATACCTAAAAACCAATACGAATGTAGGCACCTGCCAAGCCAATAATGCCAATGCACCATATAACTTCTATTCACACAGACGATATTCGCTTTCGGTATGCTATTTGAATCGGTGTGCGATGTTTCTGTCTGGTTCTTTCAGAACGTTTCTTCCTTACGTCCCTATATAGCCTAAGAAAAAAGACCTATAACCTATATGTATATGCAAATGCGTACAACAGAATAATCTGTACTCTGCCCAAGTTACAAGAAAGAAATATGTGTCTGTAATTTGTTCATGTTTACAACATCTATTGTTCAAATAAGTAAGTGGGCCTATTTATTTACACGAGTTTAATTTTTAGAATTAAATTGCCGTATTTCCTTTAATAGTGGACGGACTGGAGTAGTGTCCGGGTCTGGCCGGTCTGGGTGGTAGACATAACTCACTTATCGCAAGCGTCCGTTTAGTTCTGTAATGCATTAAATTCACAAGAATGAAACCTAAAATTAGACATATCCTCTGTGAAGAACCAAAATGACCCGTATCCATTTGTAGCTAAAAACAATATCCACTATCTACAAAAATACTGAAACACGTCTTGATACTATTTGAATAGAATATTTTGCACTTTTTAAAGACATGTAAATAGAATATTTTACACTTTTTAAAAACATGCAAATAGAACATTTTGCGCTTTTGAAAAAGATGTAAATAGAACATTTTCCACTTTTCAAAAAATTATAAATAGAACATTTTACACTTTTCAAAAACTTATAAATAGAACATTTTACACTTTTCAAAAACTTATAAATAGAACATTTTACACTTTTCAAAAACTTATAAATAGAACAGTTTACACTTTTCAAAAACTGTTAATTAACATGTTACGCATGTTTTTCATTTTGTTTTATGACATAGCTCATTTTGATTCTAGCTTAAATTGGATATGGGTCATTTTGTTTCTTCACAGACGATATAACTAACAAAAATGTCCGTCTTTGCAATTATTACAAGTAAGTGCGGGCTGAGGCCTATGAAGATATCCATTGAAATCCGTATGCAATGAAGTATCATTAGTTATTTCACAGCATCCGTCCCATACATAACAAACTTTTGGGCAATGACAACAACAATGTATAATTTCAAATTAAAACAAACATGCGTGAGAGCATGACCATAGGTTTGAAATTATAAAATGCGGATTTGATTTTAATTATGTGGGTCGTACAGACAGTTTGTATTGTGTGGTTGTAAGCTTGTAGTAGGTGTATCATATTATTCTCGTAGAGAAAGAATTCAATTAATCCCACAATGGAATGGTCGCATCTTTTTTAGTACTAAAAGAAGAACGAGAACGAGATGGAAACTACTTACTCGTCCTTATGTCTCATTCCTATCGATATATTATGTATAATTGTGCATAGCTACATGAAATAAATTGTACATGTGACTTCAATTACTTTCGCTTTAACTGAAAAGAATTCTATGTACACCTATTCCCAACCTGTTTTTTTTATCCTATCGCAGTTTCAGTTGAGGAAACTGACAATTTGGGAGAGAAAAAAAATGTAATAAGGATGTACGTTTTTTTTATAGTGTGTCTCTCGACAAGAAAAAGAAACCTTAGGTACCTACTTACTACTAGTTAGGTACATACCTATATAATAGGTTACCTATGCCTATACCTGTGCCTGGTGAGTATATAGTGGAAAAAGACAAGGATTGTGAATTCGAAGTGGAAATGGAGACGGAGAAGAGATGCAAGAGAGAGAGACGTAGTAAAATAAAATCCGTAACGATCGAGCTAAACTCTAGAGATCTCTAATTGCCTCTGAAGGAACATCTTACCATTATTAAATCTTGGTGCGTATCGTCATATTGTGTTATATAGTGTATTGTGCTCCACTCAAATCGAAATGTACTCTACTGTGAATTGGATTTCAGAGGAAGTGAAGTCCTAGTGCTCGTTTCCGCTTCCTCGCCAGGTACCGGCACCGGCACCGGCACCGGGACCGGGATCGGTACCGGATTGGCGAGTCCTACTTGTAGTCGTATACCGGTGGTAATAGTCGTCATAATTGAAACCGTGAAAGGTAAAATGTACCTTTCCTATAATATGGACCTTCTCTCCCTTCTGGCATATCTCGAGACATCTAGAATCTAAACCTCCATACTGCATAATATCGTCTGTGAAGAACCAAAATGATCCATTTCCATTTGTAGCTAAAAACAATATCCACTATCTACACACAAATATTGAAACATAACTTGAAAGCATTTAAATAGAATATTTTGCACTTTTAAAAAATGTGTAATTTGAACATTTTACACTTTTCAAAAACATGTAAATAGAACAATTTACGCTTTTCAAAAAAACATGTAGATAGAACAATTTACACTTTTTAAAAACATGTAAATAGAACATTTTGCACATTTCAAAAACTCTTAATTAACATTTAACGCATGTTTCTCATTTTGTTTTTTTGACATAGTTTATTTTAATTCTAGCTTAAATTGGATATGGGTCATTTTGGTTCTTCACTGACGATATTTTGATCCTATGCAGTATCTGAGTACAGTCTAAATATTGTGACTTAAATTTTGACTACGATTTTATTATAGTTATTTAGCATCCACCTTGATGTCTCCTACCGCTATACCGCTAAATGCACAAATCCGTTCCTAGAAACTAGACATTGAAATGCTCCAATCTAAATATGCTACAATTTATATATATAGATAATAATTAGATGACAAAAAACGTATTCCAAAAATCGAATTTTGAAAATCTCCGCTTTTTGAATTTCAAATATTCATGTATAAAATCATTTTAAACTTAATTCGTTACTTGAATTTATTCTAGTTTCATACATTGCATAGAAATTTAGTGATTTAGTTTCCACTTTTTATAAAAAAGGGAAGGAATGCCATGCGTTCAATTTCTCGACTAGAAACAGACACCACCACACTAAACGGAGTATACCACGGTAAGATACCTAAACTCCTAAGGGCTATAGGAACCGTAGCGTAGGTTTGTGTGTATAATTATTATTAATACCAAAAACCAAAAACTGTGCATCACATGGTAACCGTAACAATTTTAAAGTTTGCATGCATTTTTTTTAATTACCGCACAAAACTGAAAATTGAAAAAAAGGCAATTCCATTCAGAACTACAAAAAGCTGCTAAGCTAGGTGTATATAGGTATGAACAAGGAACTTTCGAAATGTTTTTTGAATTTGAATTTCCCGCCAAATCTAAAATGTCAAAATTTGGCCGGCTACTCCTAGCAATTTTAAATTTCAATTTGGTTTTAGAAAAGCCCGAAAAAATCCCAAGTAAAATAAAATAATTTTGAAGGAATTTGTTTTTTTTAAATGTTTTTCAAGAGCTTCAAAATGATGTATATAGAATCACTTACTTCGTTCAGAATTGCAAAAAAATGCTATAGGTACATTATGTATTCAGGTAGGAGTAATGATAATATATAGAAGCCCCCATACCTATATGTACCTATGTAGGCATGTGTGAAATCTGGACATTTTCCCCCTATGGAAATTCCCCGTCAAATGAGAGTACTAACGATAAGAGGAAAAGACGACATTGCCATCCAGATCGTGGAGAACGGTGAGAGTGGTGGCTGTAATGGTAACGGTAACGGTAACGGTTTACGGTATTGGCATCCAGATCGCGATCTTATAGTCAAAGTCATTGTGACGGTGTGTGTGTGTGTGTGTTTTCTGCTCGGATGTCTTCCCATTCCCACTCATAAATAAGTCATGGATCTGTAATTTGATTTTTACACATGGACTCTACATGATGACCAAGTTGGAATGTGTTTGACAGTCATTACGAGTGGTGTTGAAAGGTCCTCAAGCATTCATTAAGCAACTTATTAAGAGAGAGAAAAAATCCAATCTATATGTAAAACATGGTCGAAGAGACATTTCCAGCATGTCTGCATGGAATGGAAATTAAAGTCACATCTCCCTCGTTCTGTATTGTCTCGTATTCAAGAAAACCAAACCCCCTATGGGCTCCACTCTCTCATCATCCTCATCCCCACTCAAACTTGTACGTACTGCACTCTCTCTCTCTCTATATCTCCGTATCCTGATGCTATAAGCAACGCAAGACAGTGCACGTTCTTGCCTACAAAGTACTATGCTACCGGTACCGGTACCGGTACCGGTACTGGTACCGGGCTGGCTAGTGGTACAAGAGTGGAAGCGAAAGAAAAGAAGAAGAAAATTGAGAGGGAAAAAATGCGCGGGAGCATAAAATGTAGCATGCTTCTTTGCATACACATTCCATGTATTTTGTTTGATTACTTCCTGGATCGTTAACACTAACACTACTATTACTATATTACTCCTATCCACACTCCACACTAAAGTGTCCATGAGCATGGGTGAATGTAGACATCGGCATTGGGCTAGACTGTATAAATACGCCATGCTATAATGCCTGTATAATATGTAATGTAATCTCAAGTCTCAAAGTGGTGGTTGATATTGCTATATAGTTATCGGCATCGGAATCCGTGTGGTGTCTGTATTACACTTTAAAATTGGTTCACTTTTCATTAATTCTCCCGCCAAAAAGTCAATTAAATAACGTTGACATTGTGTGTACCCCTCAAATTACGAATTACAAAGCATCTCACATTCACAAAGCACATCTTTTTTTCCCCTGAACGGTGAATTTTCTCTTTATCAAGATTTCAATTTTTTCCTTCGTTTTTTTTATATACGAATTTAGACCTACTAAAAGTCCCTATTCAATTTCGTTTTTCTGCTTTCAGTTTTTTTTTTTCAAATTAAAATTCATTCCAGCTTCTGTTTCTGTTTTGAGCTGAGAATACCGAAACCGAAACCGGATCCGATTGCGTATCTGGAGGCGTTTGGTTTGGAATTGGACGTGTTGAAATACCTTATATAGCTGGGTACTTCCATTTTAGTTTCCTGGAAATTTCTCTATTTTTTTTGGATTGGCAGAAAGACAAACGCAGAAACGTAGGTAACCACAGTTCGGATTCGGACTGTGGAAAATCTAAAGTTTGAAACTATTCGGAGACTTAAAAGAAACGATTTAAATTTTATTTTTATAATGTCTGGATTGGCTACTAAACCGTTCACGGTTTTTGGCGTTTACCGTTTACATTATGTATGCATTATATCGTCTGTGAAGAGCAAAAATATGACCCATTTCCAATTCAAGCTCGAATCAAAATGACCTATGTCAGAAAAACAAAATGAGAAACATGTGTAAAATGTTAATTAGGAGTTTTTTAAAAGTGCCAAATGTTCTATTTTTATGTTTTTTGAACCATGTAAAATGTCCTATTTACATGTTTTTTGAAAAGTGCAAAAATTTTCTAATTCCATGTTTTGGAAAAGGGGCAAAATGTTCAAATTCAATGTTTTGAAAAAGGGGCAAAATGTTCAAATTCCATGTTTTTGAAAAGTGTAAAATTTTGTATTTAAATATTTTTGAAAAATGCAAAATGTTCTATTTAAATGCTCTCAAGACATATTTGACAATATTTTTGTGGATAGTGGATATTGGTTTTAGCAGCTATAAATGGATATTGGTGATTTTGGTTCTTCCCAGACGATATGGTTTCGTTTACACTGTTATGTGGATAGTTAGGTAATTAGCTGTATCAGAAATGTGCAAGCTTTGAGGGAATCTAAAAGCGATATTTTTAAATTGTAGCTCCATTCCGCCTGTGACAGTCTTCCCTCCCCCTTATTTGTTATTTGATTAGGCTGGAGGTCATATATAGGAAGGCGCATTGGGTTGGCTGGACAAGTCTCTCAACTATAACTGTAATATATAGAAGAGCTCTGAGTAATGTTGGAGATTTCTATTGTTCTGTAACACTTTTATTTACGTAGCTTACCTACATAGTATGTAATGCCCTGGCAATATCACCACTTTCATTATTTGTTAGTTTCAAGTAACTAGTACGGTAATACCCTCTACGGCTACGGCTACTGTCTACAGTGGGGCCCAGTCCAGTCTCCAGTCTCGAGCCATTTCACTGTTTAGTGTTTGTGTTTAGTCATATGGTGGATGTGTGAGTGTGTGTCTGTATTCTGTATGGGAGGAAGGGAATGTGTGTGTGTGTGAAATAGAGAAGATGTGATGGGACTTGTAATTGGTTTCATTAGACTCTTTGGAATGGAAGAGCGTGAGCCGGGAGACGAGGGTTCTCCTCTCTGTCCAGCAGCTCATGATCCTCTAATGAAAATAAGGATAAAAGTTGGGAAGTAAACTAGGGACGAGGGAGTTTGGATCCACACCTACAGCACAGGACGTACATACAGGGCACACTTTTCTGGATCTGGCTCTGGCTCTGGCTGGACTGTCCACTAATGTATTTCGTCACATTAGAATGTCCCTCATCCTAAGTAGGTACTACGTACTCCCGTTTCCAATCCAATATGAACGTGAGCATGACCCTCGTAGTCGTAGTCGTAGTTGTACTGCTATCGTAGTAGTAGCCAAAGATAAAATAGGATCAAAATTACACGTTCGCACCCGGACGGACTCCGGACCCGAATACCCGAATACTGGAAAACGAGGATGCGATAACCATATCGAGACACATTAGAAGCTATGCCATAGCAATAGTACGACTACTCACACTGTCCATCTATTACCTATTAACTTTGTTTTAGACTGAGGCAGGAGCAGGGTACACAACAGGGCCGGACGAAGGAATTACTTTAAGGCAGCAATTTGTTTCCATACAAAAACACTTTTTTGATTTTATTGATGATTTTCTTTGGTAAAGCAAAATGTTGTATTTACATGTTCTAGAAAAGTGCAAAATGTTCGATTTATTTGATTCAGAAAATTGCTCAATGTTCTATTTTAAGTGTTTTGAAAAGAAAGCAAAATGTTCTATTTACATGTTTTGAGAAAAATGGAAAAAATTTTTATTTATGTTTTTGAAATGTACAAAAAATTATATTTTGCATGTTTTGGAAAAGTTAAAACATTCTTTTTACATATTTTTTAAAGGGGAATATGTTCCATTTACATGATTTTTGGAAATTCAGACAGCGAGGGCTGCCTGCGCTGGCCACAATATCCGGCCCTGGTACACAGAGACATAATTATAGTTCAATACCTCGACCCCCACTCAAACTCACGTTGTAGAGCCACCTATAGTTGTACCGAGTGAGAAAGACAAAAGGCACAATGTCACGTCCTCTATTTAACAGAGACTTAAGTAACTTTCACCTTAAATTCATTATATGATTAAGTTTGCTGGGAGCATGTGAATTGGGAGCTTTAACTTTTCTTCTTTAATTACTTACTCACAGTTACAGGGAGACAGGGAGTCCCGGGGAAAAAAGGAGCAGTCCAAATCCAAGTCCAAATCCAGCGTCCAGGTCCACATCGTCATTCTTTATTATTAGCCTAGCCTATATTTCAGTTTCAGCATTGTATATACAGCATAGCCAGAGACAGCAGGTTTAAGGGTCCACAGTTCAATACATATACTGTGTGTGTGTGTGTGTGTGTGTGTGTGTGTGTGTGTGTGTGTGTGTGTGTGTGTGTGTGTGTGTGTGTGTGTGTAGTGATCTCACTAAATTTATTTATTACAAATTCCAGTAATGGTCTCTGTCCCATTCTCATTCCATTCACAATCCAGATCTTTGGTCCACAGTTCAGACACTCGCACTGACTTGACGATGAGGGAGGCAATGATCACACAGTACAGTACAGTACAGTGCAATTCTACGTCCATCCAGCAGTCCCCATTTATTTCCCAATTTAGTGAGTGCATAGCTTTATGCAGTGGTGGTGGTTGTAGGGAAATTCATACAAAATCTGAAAACGACTGTGAGATTATATGGAACTGGATCTCTCGTCCCCTGCCTTCTTCTTGTTTACTAGCACTCATAAAGAAAAGGAGAGAGATGTGGGCGAGATGAGAAGATGAGAGTAGTGGAGGTCCAAGTTATGAAGACAAGAAAAGGAATTTGAAATTGATGTGATGGTTGAATGCGAAAGCATTGATGACGATAAAGGCTTAGAATGTCATTACAATACAATGTGTTGTGTCTATAAGCTGGGACATAAATGTCCACTGAATGTGGATAGAGCATTGTTTGATCAATAGAATGAGGTTGGGGTGTGCGGGTGTTATGGCATTATTTGATGACCCTTCCCAATTCCTCCGCTTTTTTTTTGCCCTGCTACCATCCCTACCTAGGCTAGACCTACCACCGGCACCCGCACCCGCGTAATCCCTATATCTAGTTCCCAGTATACCTTGTATAGCCGTCCCTGTACCTTCTACATTGCACACCGTGGGTGGGTAGTTGGGTAGTGGTTTAGTATTATCGGTTGTGGTTGTGGCTATGTTACAACTATGTTCGAGTCCGAGTCCGAGTCCGAAGTGCAGAAGGCATGGGAAGACATTTCGCTCGTCGCTGTGTAGTACACAGTAACTTTATTCATATAATTCTGTATTCCAGCTACGCACACACACACTCACAGGCATTTCGTCAGTGAAGAACCAAAATGACCCATATCCATTTGCAGCTAAAAACAATATCCACTATTTACAAAAATATTGAAACATGTCTTGCAAGCATTTAAATAGAATATTGTACAATTTTCAAAAATATGTAAATAGAACAGTTTACACTTTTCAAAAACATGTAAATGGAACATTTGGAAGTTTTCAAAAACATGTAAATAGAATATTTTGCAATTTTCAAAAACATGGAATTAGAAAATTTTAAACTTTTCAAAAACTCTTAATTAACATTTTATGCACGTTTCTCATTTTGCTTTTATGACATAGCCCATTTTGATTCTAGCGCAAATTGGATATGGGTCATTTTGGTTCTTCACTGACGATATCACTCTCCTTGGTTGGACTGAAAACATTATTGTCTCTCTCTCTCTCTGCTCTGTCTTCCCTGATCAGATCACTTTTCCTTGTAGGTACGCAGTACGCTCAAATTGTTGTATGCTCAAGGTACACACATATCCATTGCAGACCCATAAAATGAGCGTGTAGAACAGTGGATCGTGCCCGAGCGGCTCCCGTGTAGTAGACCTGGAGACCGTGGCTGAGTGTATGAGAGGGCTGCTTTATTATTATTGCTTTTCATACAGTAGTGGCTTTGCTGGAGCTGGAGTTGGAGTTGGCGTTGGAGTTGGTTGGTAAGTTTGCTAGTATTTTTTTTGCTCGCCTCTTCTCGAATCATAGAATCTAATGGTTGCATATCTATGGTCATGGCGATGCCTATGACTATTCTATATGACTGTAGACCAAGCATTAAAAGTAATAGTCCCAAAAACTCCTGCTTATTCCCGCATATAACGGGGGAAATTTTTATAGACTCTAGCGCTCATGCCAAAGGAGGCATATACATGGTGGACGCGGACGGGCTACACCTTCCTGAAGCGAACAATAAAGAGATTGTATTATTCCGCTCGAGCAGAGACCCGTTGACACTTGAGCATCAAAATGGAAACGTTGAATGGACATGTCTTGATCCCATATCTATAAAGATTGACATGGACATTGTGGTTTCCTTTGACTTGCTTCACACTCTCCTTCACAGTACACACACACACACACAGTCACAGTTGTGGCCATATTATGATGATGGTTTGGACCTTCCTCTCCAGTCGGATCTCCATCATTATTATCATTATCAGTCTGAGTGAGTCCACTCTCACTCAGTCAGTTTATTATACGAGGAGAAAGGACGAGGCGGGAGGCGTAAATGTGGAAGGAGACGGATATAAAGACATATTATAGAATTGCACAGTACACTTTTTGAATGGGGCATAAATGGGACTATATAGTAGGTACTGGTACTGGTACGGGTACTGGTACTGGGATAGCACAGGGGTGGCAGAGTTCCTGGTGGTAAAAAAGAACCTCTTAAGTAAATAAATAGCAAATTATCCCTACTCTCATACCACTAATGCTAATGTCCCGCGTAGTTGTCACAATTCAAATTGCTATATGCTTCAAACGATAACCATAATGGCAATGGTGATGATAATGATAATGTCTACAAGATCACATTACAATTATTATGACATACACAGGAACACATGCACATGTAATTAAATCCCATAAATACAAATTCATGCTTCTTTTTAAGCATAAGACAGTTGTTGTAATCGTAATTGTGAATTGTCTGGATCTTAAATTTGTTTTGCTCAACGGAAAGAGTGCACTACACTACGTAGAAAATATAATTGCAAAGGAAATATTATTAAATTAAATTTAAATATTCAAAAGTGTACATGGTATTTGTAGGATTTTAATATGGGATACGTGCACATTTTTTTCCGATTTTTTTTTAAAGGAAGGGAAAAAAGTAAAGGAAGGCTTAAAAAAGATAGGGATGATATCGTCTGTGAAGAACCAAAATGACCCATATCCATTTGTAGCTAAAAAAAATATCCACCATCTACAAAAATATTGAAATCTGTCTTGAAATCATTTAAATAGAACATTTTGAACTTTTCAAAACATGTAAATAGAACATTTTACACTTTTCAAAATCATGTAAATAAAACATTTTACACTTTTCAAAATCATGTAAATAAAACATTTTAAGCTTTTAAAAAACATGTAAATAGAACATTTTACACTTTTCAAAAATATGCAAATAGAACATTTTACACTTTTCAAAATCATGTAAATAAAACATTTTACGCTTTTCAAAAACTCTTAATTAACATTTTACACATGTTTCTCATTTTGTTTTTTTGACATAGCTCATTTTGATTCCAGCTTAAATTGGATATGGGTCATTTTGGTTCTTCACTGACAATATAGTGAAATTGTGTGCTTTCTATAAATATTTGTGTGGCCTTTTGGGATGTGTAATTTGAGAAAAGCGAAAGAAGGAAAAGGTTAAATGGGATCTAATCCAAGTCAAAATCATTTGGTCGCGTCGTTATTATTATGGTTGACATCATATCGTGTATCTTCGTGACCGCGGGCTCGTGCCGTATCATTGTTAGGAAATAGAGATCTAGTTTATCTAGTCATTTATGTATGTTGCCGTCACCGCAAGCAAAGCAGTGCGTAGATACGAGGAGGCGTAGTGAGTGAAGAGTGAAATAAATATAAAATATGACATGCATTTGATTTTGATTTGGTGAACTGGTATTCATATGGGTGTCTTTGTTGTGTTGTCGCTGTCGTTGTCTGGTCCTATGGTATTCATCAAGTGAATTGAGCTGGAAGAAAATGTGCGAGATGGCTGAGTGTGTGTGTGTGTGTGTGTGTGTGGTGAGGAAAATGATGAGTGAATTTATCGTTGATATGTGTCGTGAGAATTGTTATTACTCGGAGAGTTGTCCTTGTCCTTCTTGTCGTTGTCAATTTTTTCCTCTTTTTTTCCACTTTGGATTGGATGGTGGAGGTGGTGGTGACGGTGGTGATGGTGGTGGTGGTGGTTGTTATTGGGAGGGAGGTCGCAAATTGTGCCAGCATGAGAAGTCAATGGATGAAATGATAGACTCTTTTCCGGTTTTGAGGGCGATTTCAACCAATTTTTCAAGTTCATTGAGGCGAGAAGAGTGAACGGCAGATCCATTCAACTTTCTCTCTATCATTTTAGTCCTTGTATTGTCGTTTTTTTTCTTCTCTCTCTCTCGCACTTACTCACTCTCTGTCCTTTTCTATATCCTTTCCCCTTCGATTTCCATTTCGACTTGAACAACATGGGATCCCATGAAAAAATCTGTTGCATTACTTCACGTCCCCAACCATCAACCACCACCGGTACCGGTACCGGTACCGGCACAGGCCCCGTCCCATCATCACACTCCATTCTAAAACATGTAAACTTCTAACCCAGGAAGAGTGAGTGAGGCGATGCGACGACTTTTCCGTCAAGCTCAAAACTCAAAGCTTTCTTTCAATTTCCCTCACATTACCGTTACCCTCAGTACATAAGAGCTCTGGAATCTGGAATAATAGAAAAGAAATAGTACAGATATGACATGGACAGGGACAGAGACTTTGACTCCATGTACCTAGGTACCTACATGCTATGAGACACTATGAGTAGAAGCGTGAGAATTTTTGCCATATCGTCGGTGAAGAGTCATTCTGTCGTAAGTCCATTCAATTGGTAGCTGCTGTCGAGGTCGCTTCGACGTTGTCCTTTGCATGAGGTGAGGGTGGTGTGTTACTGACTGTATTGTACTCATGACGTACACTTAGGGGTCGTCCACAAAATACGTAATAAAACTTCCATTTCCAGAACATTTTGCACTTTCAAAAACACTTTTTGAAAAGTGCAAAATGTTCTATTTCCATGTTTCTCAAAAGTGTAAAATGGTCTATTTAAATGTTTCTCAAAAGTGTAAAATGGTCTATTTACATGTTTTTCAAAAGTTTAAAATGTTCAATTTACATGTTTTTGAATAGCGCAAAATGTTCTGGAAATAGAATGTTTATTACGTCTTTTGTGGACGACCCCTAAGTGTACGTCATAACTACAATACAGTCAGTAACATACCACCTAATGCATAGGACAACGCGGAAGCGACCTCGACAGTAGCTACCAATTGAATGTACCGTAAAGCTTCTATTACAAGCCGGGTCTCTAATAGAAGCCGGGTCTCTATTACAAGCCGGGTATCTAATACAGCCCGGGTCTCAGTATGTATTAATTATGTTACAATTACGAATTCCACGTTCGTTTGCTCATTGGTTTAAAAATCAATTTGTAAATTATGAGGAGATCATACAATACGGCATTTAAATTAGATTAAAACTAGTAACTTTTGCTATTTCTATCATATATACACTTTTGAAAGCGCTCAGTTTTGATTGAAGCCGGGTCTCTAATAGAAGCCGGGTCGCGGGCAAAATTTTAAAATAGAAGCCGGGGCTTCTATTAGAAGCTGTACGGTACTTGCGACAGAATGACTTTAAGAATCGTATAGACTTACGACAGAATGATTCTTCACCGACGATACATACTTTTGCTGGTACTGGTACCAATAGGTTGCACATTTGAATTTTTTTCTTGGGCTGGTCGTAGCCGTAGCAGATATATTGTAGTGGAGTAGATTGTATAGATCTCTGTTGGGAGATAGAAAGGTTTTCCCTCGCAAAATATTTCGATTTCAAGTGATGTTCTTATTATCTCGTGTTTCTCTCTGTATCAAGTATCAGCATGTGTTTGTGTACTTTTTTGAGAGAGTCATGCGTTCACTTTTGAATTGCAATTCAAAGTTGGCTTTGGCTTATAGGACTGTTACTCTTGTGTACTTTGGTCTAGGTACCTACCTACATATTCTTTATGATTATAGCGTGTGTGTGTGTGTGTGTGACTGACTGGTTGGTTACTCCTCATGTGTGTCCTATCACCTATCTGTATTTATCTTGAATTTCGACACTGCCTCTCTGCTCATCTTGACTCCTCCAAGTTGTGTGTGCATGGCTTGACTGAAAGACCATAGGGCGAAGGCTATAAAGCCAGACAAAAAAGGAAAGCATGGGGAAGGGAGTGAGAGTGCAAGGTTGATTGCATTTGCTATATTTTCAGTCTTTACTCACTAGTCAGCTGTCCAATCCAAATCCAAAATCAAGCACCAGCACCATCTCTCAGTTTTCAGCATCCAGAACCTGGACCAGAAACCAGAACCAGCAACAGACCAATACAATTCAATTCTATGGATGGACTGGAATGGAGCTAAAGCAGTGAAATGGCAATCGCAATGTCCATGTTCGTGCCGTATCATATCAACATCAGCGACAACTCTCAAGATGCAATATTAGTGTATATCCCAAAGTGCTATATCGTCGGTGAAGAACCAAAATGACCCATATCCAATTTAAGCTAGAATCAAAATGGGCTATGTCATAAAAACAAATTGAGAAACATGCGTAAAATTTTAATTAGGAGTTTTTGAAAAGTGTAAAATGTCCCATTTACATGTTTTAAAAAAGTGTAAAATGTCCTATTTACATGTTTAAAAAAAGTGTAAAATGTTCTAATTACATGTTTTAAAAAAGTGTAAAATATTCTATTTACATATTTTTGAAAATTTCATACTGTACCATGTAAATGCTTACAAGACATATTTCAGTATTTTTGTAGGTAGTTGATATTGGTTTTAGCTAAAAATGGATATGGGTCATTTTGGTTCTTCACCGACGATATACTGTATCACCAGGACCAAACCACTAATATGGAAATGAAAAAGCAAACAAGTAAAAGTAACAAAAAAAAAAGAAAAAGAAAAACGAGTAAAATCTCATACCCATACAACGCGGGAATAATAGTAAATATATAGTAGGCAATATAGTCATGTAAGGTAGGTACATGTTGAGGAAATCCCTCATTCGATCATCGATACACTCACACTTTCACTCCCATTTGTGCTTATGGTGTGTTTGTGTGTGTGTGTCTGAATGGCACTCTGCCGTTCTATTCCACGAATATTTGTTCGTGACAGTACAAGTTGAATTCAAATTCTCTCTGACTTTCCCTTTCACCAAATCCTCGTTATTATGACATCAAATGTAGCAAGGCTAAACTATCAAATATCCACAGATCCAGAGATTCAGATCGAAGAGAGAAGTGCATGTGGAGTGAGTGTAGTGTAACATCCAGATCCAGAGATCCACATCAACACCATAATATCAAAACCAAAATCCAAATCAACAGCCGCCACACACACCGACGACGACGACGGTGACGTCGACACCGCACCACACCACCAAACCAAAGCCAAAGCCAATGCTGAGCTCAGTCAGAGGACCAAATCCGAATCCGAAGCCGTTAGCAACAATAACAATTGTACAATAAATTGTATGTGCATACCTAATACCTACTTGTACCAGTATACACTATACAAAAGTCCATGTATATGGCTTGAGCTGGAAATCCGGTCCCGGTCCAATCATGGAATCAATAAGTTAGACGAGGCAGACAGAGAGAGAGAGAGATCCGAAAACTCTGTCTTTCTTTCTTTCTTTCTCTTTCACCATTTACCATTTACAGATTGACACCCTCGCCTCCGTCTCCTTTTATACTGTTATTCCTCCTTTTCTCCTTGTTTTCCTGTCTCGTTTTACACACGCCCACAATCTACACCAATTCCAATTTCCATTCCAACACCAACATAGACCATCACAGCTCTTCTGGCGTCCGCATCAACATCAACAACATCAACCATCAAAATGGAACACGAGGAGATGAGACTAAATCCACCGTTAAATGATGTGGCATTTCCTATATATATCCATGTACCTATTTGCAATGCAGAGCCGGATAATGCGGCCAGCGCAGGCAGCCCCCGCTGCTTGAATTTTCAAAAAACATGTAAATGTAAGATTTTGCAGTTTTCAAGAATATATGTAAATCGAACTTTTTTGCACTTTTATGCAAATTAAAGTTTTTGTACATTTCAAAAACATGCAAAATAAAACATTTTGCACTTTTCTCAAACATGCAAAATAAAACCTTTTGCACTTTTCTAAAACATGCAAATTAAAGATTTTGTACATTTCAAAAACATGCAAAATCAAGCATTTTGCACTTTTCTCAAACATGCAAAATAAAACATTTTGCACTTTTCTCAAACATGCAAAAAAAAACATTTTGCACTTTTCTCAAACATGCAAAATAAAACATTTTGCACTTTTCTCAAATATGCAAAATAAAGCATTTTGCACTTTTCTCAAACATGCAAAATAAAACATTTTGCACATTTCAAAAACATGCAAAATAAAACATTTTGCACTTTTCTCAAACATGCAAAAAAAAACATTTTGCACTTTTCTCAAACATGCAAAATAAAACATTTTGCACTTTTCTCAAATATGCAAAATAAAGCATTTTGCACTTTTCTCAAACATGCAAAATAAAACATTTTGCACTTTTCTCAAACATGCAAATTAAAGATTTGTACATTTCAAAAACATGCAAAATAAAACATTTTGCACTTTTCTCAAACATGCAAAATAAAACATTTTTGCACTTTTCTCAAACATGCAAATTAAAGATTTTGTACATTTCAAAAACATGCAAAATAAAACATTTTGCACTTTTCTAAAACATGCAAATTAAAGATTTTGTACATTTCAAAAATATGCAAATTAAAGATTTTGTACATTTCAAAAACATGCAAAATCAAGCATTTTGCACTTTTCTAAAACATGCAAATACAACATTTTACTTTACCAAAGAAAACCATTAATAAAATCAAAATGGTGGTTTTTGTATGGAAAAAAATTGCTGCCCGAAAGCAATTCCTTTGTCCGACCCTGATGCAATGGTTTTTATTTAGATATGGCATGGCATATTTGAAATGGAAATTTGAAGAAACTCTGATTCTGATTTGAAGCATGTGACATGAAATAACAAAAAACAATTTATCAACCGACATTTTTAATATACCACGGCACCTTTCTCCCTCTCTACTCTCTACTATATAGCATGCATACTACAGTCCTGTGGAAAGAACTCCCATACAACTCTTTTGCCATCAATGAACTCACACTTCACACACGTCTCCCACCCACCCTCCTCAACCAATGCACACACCCACACCCACACCGGCACCGACACTGCACCACCATGAACAACAACACTCAAAGTTTTCTTTTCAACCAGCATATGATTCTGACGTTGGGAGAACGCGCGTGGGGCTGTAATTTAAATTCAAATATGAAAGCAGTTGCAGTGCAGTTGTTTGTATTTGGGTGTTTGTAGTTCCCTGTGTGGAATGTATATGGAAAAAATGAGAGTAATATATCAAAGAAAGACTTGTTGATATCTGTAGTAATCTGGAATCTGGAGTAATGAGAAAACCAGAGCCGAAACCAAAGAGCAAAGAATGAATGAAAATGAAGCAGAACTCTCACAGAACAGACAGTGCAGTAGAAAGTGCATAATGCATTGATTTGAACGGAAAATTGAAACGAACACAAACAAAAATTTGAGCGGATTTTGAATCAGAAATTTAAAAAGAAATCCGCTGTTTGTGTCGTTATACCGTTTCTGTAGACTGCAACTGGATGGAGATGGAGAATGGAGAGGAAGTCAAACGTCAGTGTTTTTTTTTGAATCACCACATATTTTTCGAGAGATTTATCTTGTTTGAGTCTATTTGCCTATTATCACATGACTGCCGAAGAAAATCAGAGATGATGTGTGTGCTGAACTGTCACGTTCTCCACGCCTGTTATGCACTGGCATGCATTATGACATTATGAGCATGATTCATAGATGTGATGAAATTTCTTGAATTATTATGTAATTTCTGACATTACAAAAATTTGTAACTGCACTCCCTCCCTGTCCGTGTGTGTGCGTTCATTAATCCATGTCCACAGTCCACATTGTAATCTCTTTCACATCCACACCCGATATTTAAATTAATTTTTAACTCAAAAATGTGAATTTTCCCACAAAAAATGTTTCCCTGTGTAAGGAAATTTCTTGTGAGACTCTGTAGAGAATGTTTTTAAAAAAAATGCACAGATGTGTCCTGGGCGCTGTAATACAAATATACGAAGATAACCGCGCGGACTCCACAGGAAGGACATAAGTGGACCAAAGAAACCCAAAGAAGTGGACTGAGCGGGACGAGTGCCAAAGCCATTGAAGTGTTTAATAAATGTGTCTTTTATAGCTCACGAGACGCAGTCGTCCTCGTCCTTGTGCAGTGCAGTGTGCATCTATTAAAACGAATTTAATGTCCTACTTTACGCTAACCCTCATGAACTATGCATCCAACTACTATATGCTATATGACGATGGGTTTTCACAGGGCCAGGTAATGTGGTCAGCGCAGGCAGCCTCCCGCTGCTTAAATTTTCAAAAACATGTAAATGGAACATTTTGCACTTTTAAAAAGTAAGAAAAACGAACATTTTGACTTTTCAAAAACATGCAAAATAAAACTTTTGTACACTTCAAAAACATGGAAATAAAACATTTTCCACTTTTCTCAAAACATGTAAATAGAACATTGAGCACTTTTCTGAACCAAGTAAATCGAACATTTTGCACTTTTCAAAAACATGTAAGTACAACATTTTGCTTTACCAAAGAAAACCATCAATAAAATTATCAAATGGTGATTTTTGTATGAAAACAAATTGCTGCCTAAAACCAGCTCCTTCGTCCGGTCCTGGATTTTCATAGTGGACGTGGACATGAGTCCCCCTCATATCTGATCTTGTTGTACAATAAAGAAAAAACTATATCTCACCATAAGAACCCCTGCGTTGTCATTTACTTCCAAGTTTTGAATTTGAACTTGAGCAAATAAGAAAACGAAGAAGTTGCTCACTAAAAAAAGAAAAAGAGTTGTGCTCCCAACAAAAATATGTCGCACATAATATTTGCCCAATTTTTGACAATTTCAAGCTCCATTTCTATACATTCCACATAGAACCTACGTAATAGGTGCATCTTTTTGTACGTACAGTTACGTACGTAGGTACTAGTATACAAAGACATGTAAGATAAATAGCAATAGTCGTAGTACGAAGTGCATACTCTGATCTTTTAGATAGTTTACCATAAGTTTTCTCTTCAAAAAAAACTGCGTTTTTTTACGTACGAGTAAACTCTGAGAAAGGGACTTGTAAAAATGTCCGCATGTGTTTAATTATATCAGTATAACGTAACGTAACGGAACAGAAAATCCAGAGTCCACCCCATGGCCATGGCCATGGTTAGCCACCGTAGTATGTAAGTGAGGGAATGCATATTATGTAAGTTTATGTGTCCGTTTATTTCTCCCTATTAGATTTTCCACATCGTACATCTTTTTCTCTCTTATGTTTTGTGTATGTGTGTGTGTGTGTAGGAATCTTGAATTTTTTTTCTTTCACATCATCTACCATTACTACTACTACTACTACTACTATACTACTACTACCACTACCATTTTCATACGTATGATGTGAAGAGAAGGGGGATAAGGGGACAGACTACATGTAGGAATTTTTGGATTACACTAGAAATATTATTATGACAGTTGAGTGTAGACTGGAACGAGGACATATTAGAGTCACTTTGAAATTTATTCAGCCATTTTATCTCATTCAAATTCGCTCAGTTGAAATTATTGAGTTTGAGCTTTCTCTCCTCATTTTTCACATAGTCCCCGCATCCTGTATATAGGAGGTACATATATGGGTTTTTGTATATTTTTGGATTTTAGTAGCAGTATGGTAGTAGTAGGAATAGAAGCAGAAGTAGTTCGCTTCGTCTTCTTTTTTTTTCTTTTTTTACTTTTTTACTTGCACATTTTACAAGTAGCCAGTTCTCTACTCCTGTCTCTGTCAAATCCAAATCCGTCCGTATATATAAGGAAAACCACTGGACCGGTAAAATTGTGCCCGTAATAGTTGGATGTGGTTGGAGTTGGAGGATCGTGATATATACGGAGAAAAGATAATGTAAAATATGAAATGCGGTTACAGTTCCATTACTAAACGCACATTTAATCAAATTTAATGTTTGAATGCTTTCACATATGAATATTGAAACATGCTTTATTTATGTATTATTATTGTGACATGTAAAGGGTTGTAAGTTGCGGGGCTACGGGGACGGGGACGGGGACGGCCGCGGCCACGGAAGTTCATACTGTTATATTATTAAACAGAGGAAAAGACAGTAGACAGTAGACATTAAACTATAGGCTAAGCTCCTAATGTGATGAGATTACATAAAAACTTAAAATTGCCTTACAAAATTGGAATTTTAAAGGGAACTTATAGCATACCTACTTCTGTATAGCAAATACGGCCAAAATAAGTTAAAAACCGCCCTCAGTTCTACAGGTACAAAATACCTGCTCATCACATTTTAAAAAGCTACAAAATTCATATTTTAGAAATGTGGCCAAAATGTCTAAATTTTAAAACATTGCATAATGACTCTATCTACAAAAGGTACTTTTGTACATACTTATTCAAATTTACCAGGGCCAGATAATGCGGCCAGCGTAGGCAGCCCCCGCTGCCTGAATTTCCGAAAAACATGTAAATGGAACATTTTACACTTTTAAAAATTATGTAAAAAGAATGTTTTGGCTTTTCAAAAACATGGAAATAAAACATTTTCCACTTTTCTCAAAACATGTAAATAGAAGAATTGAGCACTTTTCTGAATCAAGTAAAAACAACATTTCAAACTTTTTTAAAACATGTAAATACAACATTTTGCTTTATCAAAGAAAACCATCAATAAAATCAAAATGATGGTTTTTGTATGGACACAAATTGCTGCCTAAAAGCAATTCCTTCGTCCGGCCCTGAAATTTACACATCGTTAGTTTTAGAAATTTCACACTATTAAATTTAAAAACCTCTAATGATTGTATTTATATTGTATATTGTATATTCACTATCTTTTTCAGCCAGTGCAGTAGTTGGTAGATAGTGGGGTTTTAAAAAAACAAAATCAGATAGCTCATTTTTGAATTTTTATTTTTGGCGATGAACCACCTGCTTTCATTTGTAGAAACGTACACACACACAGTTGGGATTAAAAATTTTCCCTGAAAAGCCTCAAGATAATGTATATGGAAGAAGTATAAGAGTTGAAATTGTCTATTTTAAAATGAATGTCTATCACATCCATTCCTTTTTTTAAACATAAAATGAGAATGACTGGAGGGGCATATAGCAGCGAGGAAAATAAAGAAGCAAAAAAAAAATGAGCGCTCTCTCTCTCTCTCCCTCATATAGATGAGACTCCGGATCCGGACCGGACCCGGACCCGGACCCGGACGGTCTGTTTGTATTTGTTGTCTCTCTCTCTCTCATGCTCTCTGCTGATGTAATGTGATGTACTTTTCATTCATACATTCAATTCTATTCCCAGCGTTGTTTGGCATTATGAGAGAGCCGCCAATGTCAAGCCATGCGGGTTTTGGTTTCTGGTCCTGGTTTTGTGTTGGGTGGGTTCTTCTGGTCCTGGTCCTGGTCCTGAGTCCTAAAGGAACGAAGGAAAGTAGAAGGTTCAAAAACAACTCAACGATACGTTTCATTCAATTTACTCCCAACAACACACACACATAGCGAGCTTCTACATTTTCATATGTCCACATATCTAATTTTATTTTATCCTTATATGCATTATGACTATAGACTCTCATATTTTCATAGTATTATTCACTTTCACGCCATATACCTTCACTCCCTTCCACCTCGTCGTCGTCGTCTACTAATCATACTACTTGTTTTTATTTTTTGAGACACACACACACACACAAGAATAAACAAAAATCCGAGACGGAAACCAGTCCGCCGTCTCGTCTCCTTCGTATTGCCTCATCATTTCTTTTTTGCCCTTTTTGTTTTTGTTTGTTGTTTGTTCGTAGCGTAATGAGCGGAGATAATTCTAATTCAGAATAAATATAATAGTAAGACAAAGCTCGTGGCCGTCCCCTTCTTGTTGTCGTAGCCCCTAATTTGGAAAAGGATATACATATAAAAAAAGAAACAAGCCAGGAAAAAGAACAAACAAAATGGGAAGGCGCGCACTATAGAATTGAGAATATTATACTTTTGGCTTTGGCTAAATATAATTCTTATATTGGACAAACTAGGAATAGGAAACTAAAGGAGCTTTGACTGGAACTGGAAAATTCCCTCCACACAACTTGGACGAGTGTATAGTGTATATGACAATGAACGGGAAAGGAGAGCGGAAAAGGGAAAAAGGCAAAGGAGCAGAGACTCTATGGCGAAATAGGGAATAAAATGAAATCATCTGTGTGTGAGCGTCCAAGGCCCAAGGAGTAATAGTAGTAGCGTGTAGCATGTGAAAGGCATATCGACTACTAAAACTATATAGGCTTGGCAATGTATATATAATTCTAATTTATTTAATTATATTTAAAGCTTTGTAACAAATCCTTGATTGGTAGGAAAGGAAGAGGCAATGACTGTCCAAGCTATAGGAAAAAATTAGAATTGGAACTTACTGCGTAGAATGTAGAATGTGGAATTGAGGGGATATATAGGCTCCATATATCAGTGGGTAATATGTGGGGTGGTAGTGTTGTGAACGTGGACGTATATATATAGTGAAGACAGGAACAGGAAGAGAGGAGAGAGACGAAAGGAGAAGCTAAAAATGTAAAGGACAAGGAAAAGAAGGGATAAACAATACAGAGTACAGTTTACATACGACTCCCTATTCCTATTACTACTCCCATTACTACTACTACTGCTACTACTACAGATACCCATCCCATTCCAGTCCATGTCTATACATAGAGTCACGAGCCGTTTTCGTTTCGCTTTCGTTCTTCCTCTCCTCGTTTTCGTTTTCGTTTTCCTTTTCCATGTCCTTCCTTCCTTCCTCGGATATATGCTTCTACATGTATGTAGGAGGGAGAAAGAAGAAATTACATTATATTATTACCATGCACATAGAGGCCACACACTCACTCATACATATAGCCATACAGGGAGACGAGGAGAGCCATTATACCCATTACCATTCCCTATATACACAGTATATACTATTGACACGGGATACACACAAGAGAGGGAAAGTAGATTAAAAGTACAACTGTACCCCTATAGATATTCCCGCCACGTAGATATACCCTCTATGTGCACTGTACATACTCTGCCTCCACGTGTACGCCATGTCATATAATATGCTACTTCTTTTACTATGAGTAAGATACTCGGGACTCGGAACTCGGAACGTCATGTTACTGTACGTAAGTTGTAGTAAGTACTTTGTATTTTTATAGGGGGAGTATCAGTATAGCATTATAAACATTGTAGATCTAGATAGCAGTTAAGTTGGTAGTATAACTGGCTATAAAATACACACTACACACGGCGGTCATATAGTCACGCTATAGGTATAGGCTGAGTCAGTTGTCGTTGTCGTTGTCGGTAGTTCGGTAGTCCGTAGTCGGTAGTTCGTAGTTCGTAGAAGCAGTTAAAGCTGGAACTGGAACTGTGGAGGGAACTAATGGATATAGCCGCTGTCTACACGTATATGAGCCGGTATGTATCACATGGGGGATGGGATAGGGATTGGGAAGCGCGAGCGGGACTGAAACGAAAATGAAAACGAGAGAGTGAGAGAGAGAGAGAGAGATCCCACGTGCCGCCAAAAACTCTGGTGGATCGATAGTTTTACTCCAGAGCGTCTTTCCCTCTTTCCCTCACTCACTCACTCAGTCACTCAGTCTTTGAGCTCCACGCTCGATGAGTATTACAGTATCATAATAAAGTAGGTATAGGTATAGGGGCTCACGAGGGGATGGTCCATGATTTTATATGACAGAGTAGTAGTTTCGTGGTATGTAGCTATGTGAGAGGGGTATAGGGGATACTACAGATCCCATTTCCCATACGCCACACGGACTGCCATGTGATAAGTTCCCGCTCTCTCCTGCTGCTCCTGCTCCTCCATGCTACCTACCCACTTCCATTTCCCTCGCTCCTCTGCCTCCTCATCGCGTTGTTTTTCAGTCAGAGTCTCACTCCTCTCCTATGTGGCTACGAGCCTACGAAAACGAAAACGAAAACGAAAAAATTCCCTTATATTTTCTCTCTCTCTCTGTTTGTATACTCATACTACTGGATATTTTCAAATTCGGCGAATTCAAACTGGAACTATGGCCATAGGGCCAGGGCATAGGGCCAGGCATAGGGTTGCCCAGTGCACATATATGTATGGACATGGAGCGCCTAGTTAGTATGTTACATGGAGGAATGACAATGACAGTGCTTACCAGCACATTATTAGCTCATAGTGAGAGAGCTGACTGAGACTCGTGCTCAGTGAAGGGATGAAAATATATAATAGGCATCTACGTTTAAAAATCTATAAAGTAACCAAATGGATAACTTATTTTCCATCTCGCTCCTCGGCTCGGCTCTACCATATCATTCCATTGACGAATGATATTCTCTGTTTTTTTTTACGACGACAATGATCAAGATCAATGGCCACGACGGCTTGACTCAATTCGATTCAATCAGATGGCCACGGCACGGCTACGGCTACGGCTACGGCTACGACTACGACTACGACTACTACTGGGACGGCTACTTTACCATCAGAGTTGTTAGAGAGATATTGGGCCTGCTATTGCTATTGATATCGTATCCATATCCCCATCCACTTTTCTACATCGATTGCTTCTACTCCTATTTCAACTCTCACTTTCGCCGAGGACTAAGGGCAAACAATCAACTTTTTTTCTACTCTCTTCTTTACTCTCCAGACATTATGTGTCTAGGAACTTTGAAGCCGTTTAAAACATTTAAAAGTTCAAAAGTACAAATTGCTCTCCGGCCCGAGGTCTACAAGCGACAATTGTAAAGCGTTGTAATTTCTGTTGGTTTATGGCGCTGGTTCGGCTTTTGGTTCTGGTTCCGGTTGAACTGGTGGTTGGCTCTTACATTGATTTGGTAGATACATTGTAATCATTCTCAATTATTTCTGCACTGGACTGACTGCGCCGTGACTCTCCACTTTGAAAATTTTGCACGTGGACACTACTCTTCGGCTTTTGAATTTTGATTCAGAGTTTTTGCGGTTGAGGTGTTAAAATATTGGACAATGAAGCCGGTACCGGAGCCGGTACCGGTGCCGGGTAGATAATTGTGAAAACAAGGGAAAGTAGAGGACACATTCACACACTACATGCGTAAATGACCATGTTTACTTACGGCAGCATGGGTGTTGGGATGAAAGAGCGAAACCTATAATTTTTGGACACATATCACATTTCAAAGGGATTGAAATTTAAAGGTAATTCGAATCGAAAATTGGGAATCTATGGGATTTGTCTCGAGTTTTAATTTTCTAGCCGAGTTTTAGACAATTACCGTATAGTAGAACGTACCTATAGGCCGAGTCCTATCCTTACTAGTAGGGACATGAGTATTAACTTTTAATACCTTACAGTAACAGTCGCTTCATTCCATGTCAAGGAAGAGACGGAAACTTGAATTGCTCTGAATGCTTACGCGCGTACGCATTCTTCTTCTCAAGCCAAGAGCATTATAGTCATAGGGCGGGTGCGAGAGGGGAATCGAAATAGAGTTAAATTAAATTATAGTACATTAAAATTGAAATTATGACATGCTGTATGGTTCTCCACTCCCGCCATCGAGAAAGTTGCTACGTAGTTTAGTTTGATTTTGAATTTAAAGTTATTGTCATGGGCATTTTAGCTTTGGAACTGTAACCTGGAACTGGAACTGGATCTGGAACTATGGGCACAGACAGAGTAGAAGAAGATGCCGCCGAAGCTGAAAGTAGGTTGGAGAAATTTTGGAAAGTGAATTTAGAGCCCAGGACTGAAACTGTGGAAGCCAGAACCTGAAACTGAACCAGGACCCGGACACGGATCCGGATCCGGACCATAGGACCAGGACCAGGACCAGGAAGTCACTACATAAAATATATTGTAAGTTTGTTCGGGGTAATTGTGAATGGTAAATGGTATTGGTGGAAAATGGAAGAATTATATTCGTGAAAAGAAATTTATCTGATGTGGATGGTTGGCTCTATAGTTTCCTTTTCCTCATTCATAGTCATCGTCCCATTCCTATAGTTTCTAGTTTTCCCCAAAAGCGGAGAGGGGGTGAGGAGCGAGAGAGTTAAAGTTGAATTTTCATTTTCGCTTTCCCTTTCATTTTCCTATATAGGTACTCTCCATTCTCGAGATCGAGTTCGAGTTCGAGTTCGAATTCGAATTCGAATTCGACTTGGACTTGTTTGAGTGAGTTTGGTCGTGGACAGAGTGGAGACAGAGAGACTTTACTTGTTGGAAATGTTCCTGTTCCTGTGCTACTTTTACTTTCCGTATATAATAACGACAACGAGTAGAGTGCGTATAATAGTAGAGGACAATAGTACCTGTTTCTCAGGAAAAAGTAGTAAATGCAATGCAATCGAAAGTGTGTATATACTATATATAGGGTTGGTGCTAACTATGAGTACTATGGTATGGTATGGTTGAAGCTGGAGGGAAAGTTGTAAGCTTGAATGGAGCCTGCCTATGTTTCCCGATTCCCCCCGTTTCCCTGTGCTTCACTTTGGTTTCTATATCCCTATAATGGAATGATCCTAGAGACGTCAAATATTCCCTCCAGGTACATTACTTACTTAAATAGTTAATGAGGGCAGAGGAGAGGCATAGCGGCGGCGGGTTGTTCCATTTGCTTTCATTTCAAAAACTCTACTCACTCACAGAAAGACCCAGCGCCTATTATTTCTCCTCATGTCCATCTCTGACTGCACTACATAATGTTTCATTCACTCCCCCCACTTTACCCTCCAACCGAACCTCACCCCCAAACACATCCAAACAACCCCAATACCAACCCCCATTTTTACTCCGTCGTAAACTTCCAAATAAGCAAACACGACCACCACCACCACCACTACCACCTTACAGACGGGATATACACATTCATTCATTCAATATTGCATTAGACTCATAAATATATATTTAGGCATCCATGGTACATACGAATACGAAGGGTATCACATGGTATTTCTTACTTTCAATATGTCAGTACCTCGTCCGTCTCATCATGCAGTTGCTAAGTAAAGTTGTTTCGGTTTGCATATATTTTATGCGTAAACTAAAAACTACTGCCTGTCAATTGCATTCCATATAATGCAATATGTATATTGATGTTCTAGCCAATTTAAATTTTATGCAACTGCCAAAATTCCCAATATTCCCTGTGCTAAAATTGTTTCTTACAAAAATGTGACTAGGACTAGAATGAGTTTTTAGGAGCAAGTGCGTAAGTTTTACGTATGTAATACAATGAAATTTTGTGAAAAATTTAGTGAGGAAAAATCACATATTTTGGCTTGGATACATACGTAAATGTACGAAGGAATTGCTTTTAGGCAGCAATTTGTTTCCATACAAAATCCACTATTTAGATATTAATGGTTTTCTTTGATAAACCAAAATGTTGTATTTACATGTTTTAGAAAAGTGAAAAATTTTCTTTTTACTTGATTCAGAAAAGTGCTCAATGTTCTATTTACATGTTTTGAGAAAAGTGGAAAATGTTTTATTTCCATGTTTTTGAATTGTACAAAAACATTTATTTGAACATTTTTGAAAAGTCAAAATGTTCTTTTTACTGACTTTTTAAAACTGAAAAATATTCTAATTGCGTGTTTTTTAAAAATTTAAGCAGCGGGAGCTGCCTGCGCTGGCCATATTATCCGGCCCTGTAAATGTAAGGCTGCATGTAAGGCTGCGAGTCAATTTGTCATCATGTGTCTATAGGTAGGTGCCTAATTTAGTTTACTTTGGTCCTCGGCTTGGGGCTGGTCGATAGTTCATGGAAAAATGGATTGAAAATTGATGATCTATTGAAAAAGGCATTTGTCATAATGTGTTCTTTTCACCCTTTTTTACTCTTTTGCAAGTTCATATATAGTTCTATAGTCACTAGTCATCTGTCGCAAACTTTATTTTGATAGGGATTGAAAAGGCTGAAAAATCCTGTATGTATAATATATCATATAGGATAACGGAATTGAATGGAATCTAAAAGTAAAGCTTGCGTAACGCTATACGCATTATGCGTATAGCAAAGTTCCACAAAATTCCGGGAATAATCTCGGTGTACTTCACAACATACAGTCAGAGGAGAATTGAGAATAAAGAATCTGGGTAATCAGGGGATATTGGTACATTGACTACATCCCACATTGTATGCTGTGTCCAAATCTGAATCCAAAATCATTCTAAACCAACAATTCCAATCCTATTTACAGTTCTGTTTCAGTCTTTACTCTTCCCAGTGTGTGCGTCTGTATGCGTAGTGCGTAGGAGGAAAGGCTTTGGGTTAAGGAAAGAAAGGATCAGATAAAATCTTGTTACTCTAATATATGTATATATGTACACACTACATAACGCTATTGACTATTCTTTTGCATGTGGACTGGACTGATGGACGGACGACGGATAGATTCGTGAGGCTGGATGAACGGGAAGAAAAAGGAAAAGGAGAAACGACCACTGCAATCAATGACTGAGAGGGTTTCTTAATGCTCTCTCTCTCTCTCGCTCATAAAATAAATTATTTATTCCTCTTAATTTGATTGGTCCTGGTCTCGTGGTCAACAGTTGGGAATACAATAGATGGGTCATTTCCCTCCCTTTTTATTTTATACTTTTCTATGATTGAAAATTAATACTTTTTCTCTTTCTTCTTCCCGGTAGTTACATCTAACTGCTCGCCATCCATACGCCATACAGGACGCATGAGAGGAGACCACTATATATATTTGTTACTGCTCATTCATATCGCCTGTAAAGAACCAAAATGACCCATATCCATTCTTAGCTAAAAACAGTATCCACTATCTACAAAAATATTCAAATATGTCTTGAGAGCATTTAAATAGAACACTTTGCACTTTTCAAAATATGTAAATAAAATATTTCACACTTTTTAAAAACATTTAAATAGAACATTTTGCTCTTTTTAAAAGCATGAAATTAAAACTAATTGCACCTTTTCAAAAACATGGAATTAGAACATTTTGCATCTTTTTGAAAACATGGAATTAGAACATTTTGCACCTTTTTGAAAACATGGAATTAGAACATTTTGCTCTTTTTAAAAACATGAAATTAAAACTAATTGCACCTTTTCAAAAACATGGAATTAGAAAATTTTGCACCTTTTCAAAAACATGGAATTAGAAAATTTTGCACCTTTTCAAAAACATGGAATTAGAACATTTTGCACCTTCTCAAAAACATGGAATTAGAACATTTTGCACCTTCTCAAAAACATGGAATTAGAACATTTTGCACCTTTTCAAAAACATGGAATTAGAACATTTTGCACCATTTCAAAACATGGAATAAGAACATTTTGCACCATTTCAAAACATGTAAATAGAACATTTTACGCTTTTCAAAAACCCCTAGTTAACATTTTACGCATTTTTTTCATTTTGTTTTTATGACATATAGCTCATTTTGAACATGCATTTTGAAAAGGTAGGTAGGTACCTAGGTGTACAAAATCACTATTGTGGGATATTACAATTCAGGACAAATCGTGTAATAGGATAGAGCTTATAGGGAGATCCACGAGCATCCCATCCCATCACGCACGGATAAAAGAGGGATCAAAGTTGAAAAATATAGAGAATTAAATTTGAAGATAATCCATGACAGACTACGGATCTAATTGGGATTTATATGTATTTTTAGATAAGACGCAAAATTACGTTGTTTTGTTTTTTGCAACGCTCCTTCCTATTTTTCCTGTTTGTCTTTTAAATAAATAATTTATTGCTCCCGGGAAGAGCAGGAAGAAGACGAAGAAGACGAAGAAGACGAAGAAGACGGGATTGAAGCTGGAGGTTAAGAGATGGGATTTCAAGACAAAATCTTGTTGAATCTTGAGACGTAGTTTCGGCTTCGGAGTGATTTGGAGTGTATACTAAATGATAGAAGATGGAACTTGTTTTCTTATAAGCAAAAATCCTAATGGGGGCTACATATGGACACGGACATATAGAGGGTTGTACACCCGGACTATACTATATACTGTATACTGTATGCTCACTCGGAATCGGAATCGGCATCGGCATCGGCATCGGAATCGGAATGGCAATGGCAATGGGAATGGCAAGGTTCCTCGTAAAATTTCCAAGTGAGCATTTTGAGCATGTGAGGTGGTGGAAGTTGAAGTTGATGTTGATGAGGTCATTGACATTTCTATTTCTCCTGGCTTCCTTCCCTGTAACTTGCATCCCATCCATATTCATGCAATTCTCCGTACATATCGCTCCCCACCATCTACAACTCTCTCTCCTTTTCCTTGTACACTTTACACATTTACGCATTTACGCATTACGCAATTTCCATCCTCCTACACGGACTCCACACACACACACACACACACACACACAGGACACACATACCTAACATTAGGTATAAAACCAACACAATAGATTGATAGATACTGTCTCGTCGGTCTTTTGGTTTTTTGGCGTCGGTCTCGGTCTCGGTTTCGGTCTCGGTTTCGGTTTCGGTCTCGGCTTTCGCGTTGGTTTTCCTTGTTTTCTTTCCTCGTAATCTCTCTCTCTCTCTCTCTGCTTCAGCTCCAACTTTCTGAGGTTGCAATTTAGCTAGGTGAGCAGCAGTACAGTGCAGTGGTGTGGTAGGCATGTGCGATGGGTGATGATGAACCTTGCAAGCGGCTGAAAGAAAAAACAAACGTTAAAAAAAAATACCACACTAGAAAGAATAAAGGATTTATAGAGAGACAACTACTACGTTGGATGTTAGGTACTGAGGCACTGGAATGTGTGGTGTTTTACCATCGCTGGAAATCCATTATCATATGTTTTTATTAATAGCATATTAGTATTACTATTTTCTACACACACACTAACACCACCTGTCTCACTCAACATATATGTAGGTACACCCGTACTTCATACAGTACGCATACGTCCGAAATCATAGAAGCCTGCCAAGTATTACACAAAACTATTTACATAAGGACAATTTGATTTATGCAATTTTTACCCCCTTTCTTTTTTTGCAAATACAAATCAAAATAATTTTTGAGTGGCAAAAATTCTATAAATAAAAACAGTCTACTACGACTGTGTGAGCTGTGAAGTAAAACAATGTTGTTTTTTTGAATACATCTAAATAATTGGAGATACGTACAGAGGGATTCGGGATTATAGGGATTACTTTTATAATATTCGCTCCTCTCATATTTTGGACACGATACGGATACCGAAAGTAGAATAGGAAAAAGGATGGAGAAGAGAGCATGAATTTGATATGAATTCCATTACAGGCACAGGACTATATGACTATTAGGTAGTAGGTACTGTATGTGAGTTGGAGTTGGTGGAGGAAAAGCTCCGAGTCTTCTTCCACAGTCACATCCGAGAATCCGAGAACATCTCTCTTGTCTCCTCTATTTATTATGATGTGAAGTATGAAGCATGATATGGAATATGGAGGGATGGCTCCCTGTTAACAAAAACATGATGTATTCTTGTGTATGAACGTATCTTTAATTTGCGTAAGTACTTTGGTAATTTGGTTACAGGCTACACGAAGCCTACATTTCTACTGTCTACTGTCTACACAGTCCACGACTCGGGAGTTCCTCTATCTCCGTTCTTACCAGGGCCGGATAATGTGGCCAGCGCAGGCAGCCCACGCTTCATGAATTTTCAAAAAACGTGTAAATGGAACATTTTGCACTTTTCAAAAATATGTAAAAAGAATATTTTGACTTTTCAAAAACATGCAAATAAAGTATTTTGCACATTTCAAAAACATGGAAATAAAATATTTTTCACTTTTCTCAAAACATGTAAATAGAACATTTTGCACTTTTCTGAATCAAGTAAAAGGAACATTTTTCACTTTTCTAAAACATGGAAATACAACATTTTGCTTTACAAAGAAAACCATCAATAAAATCAATCAAAATGGTGTTTTTTGTATGGAAACAAATTGCTGCCTAAAAGCAATTCCTTCGTCCGACCCTGGTTCTTACGTTGCTCTCTTCAAAGGCAAAGCCAAAGCCAAAGCCGTACATCCACCAAACACAAACCTATCTCAAGTCTGAGCAGGCTTGTCATTGTCTGTATATATTTTATAGGTGCGGATATTTATCTAGGTGCGTTTTCATTTTCCTCTGAATTCTAAATTATAGGCACAAATGGGAGACTGAGGGGCCGCCGCGAGAGTCCAGGACACAGAGGAGAGTTTGGTAGATGGATGTTGTTGGATTCCAGGAGCTGTGCATTAACTCAAGTCCTCGCAATAAATTATGAGAACATCAAGTCCGTCTCGGTCTCGGTGTCGATGTCGGTTTCCCAGTCTCTCGGCCTCACATAGCCTACACATATTATAAGCTCCAGCTTACGAACTACAAACGGAGAAACTGAGAGGCTACACAAATGTGAGGAGTGGTTGATCTGGACTCTGATTCTCGCAGCAAAGCAACAACAGCAAGAACAACAGTCACGACACACTCTCCCTTTGAAAGCCGAGAGTGAGAGTGGATGTGCAACTGAATGCATATCCTGTTCCGTAATTATGTGTTGATTAGTACCCACTCGCACACTATTTACGCACTCATCCTCTCAGCCTCAGTATACTCATACATTATAGTCCACTGGGCAAGCCGAAGCCGAAGCCGAGCACTCGCACTCACTCACATATCTTACGGATACCGACAGAAACTAACAACCCAAGTACATAGTACTGATTGTAACTCTCGTCTGGTCTGGTCTGGTCTGTTGCTGGTGTAGTGCGTAAGTGCGTAAAGTGCGTTCAACCCATGTAGGCTGTACGTGTGTAGGACTGCGTGTATGGATGGGATTCATTGTAAATTGTACAGCGTTCTGCTATAGTCAGCAGTGTGCGTACTCCTACACCCTATACACACTACACAGTATGTGCCTATAGGCTCATTTTACTGTACTGTACAATGTTATGTAAAATAATGTATTATGTCCAGTACGTAATGATGACAGTTTGGATGAATATTTTACAATTACAGACAGAGAGATATGCGGGCACGAGTATTTTATTGTGAGATATGAGTGAGAGGAATGATGACATTATTATTATAGTAATAGTTTCTAGCAATGCAATATAGTTCTATCTCTATGAGTTCTGATGCCTTTGCTGCTAGAAGCTGGTTGTTGTTGTTGTTGTTGTTATCATCGGTTTTGCTTGTTTTTATTTTTGCCCCATTCTTTCACTGGATCATGAACTTGGTGTTTCCTCTTCTGTTTTTCCATTTGAATTTTCTGTTCCTCTCGTGGATCAGAGACGATGAGAGACGTCTGCCCTCTACGCACTACAGTACTACGCACCCCACAAGCAGACAAGTCATATCGTCTGTGAAGAATCAAAATGACCCATTTGCATTTGTAGCTACAATCAAAATGAGCTACGTCATGAAAACAAAATGAGAAACGTGCGTAAAATGTTAATTAAGAGTTTTTGAAAAGTGTAAAATGTTCTATTTACATGTTTTTGAAAAGTGCAAAATGTTGTATTTACATGTTTTTGAAAAGTGCAAAATGTTGTATTTACATGTTTTTGAAAAGTGCAAAATGTTGTATTTACATGTTTTTGAAAAGTGCAAAATGTTGGATTTACATGTTTATAAAAAGTGCAAAATGTTGTATTTACATGTTTTTGAAAAGTGTAAAACGTTCTATTGACATGTTTTTGAAAAGTGCAAAACGTTCTATTGACATGTTTTTGAAAAGTGTAAAATGTTGTATTTACATGTTTTTGAAAAGTGTAAAACGTTCTATTGACATGTTTTTGAAAAGTGTAAAATGTATTACTTACATGTTTCTGAAAAGTGTAAAACGTTCTATTGAAATGTTTTTGAAAAGTGCAAAACGTTCTATTGACATGTTTTTGAAAAGTGCAAAATGTTGGATTTACATGTTTATAAAAAGTGCAAAATGTTGTATTTACATATTTTTGAAAAGTGCGAAATGTTCTATTTAAATGGTTTCAAGACATTTGGATATTTTTCTAGATAGTGGATATTGTTTTTAGCTAAAAATGGATGTGAGTCATTTTGGTTCTTCACCGACGATATGCTTGTTTAAGCTGTAAGTATTTAGTATTTGTAATCTGGACGGAGAAATTTTTAATCCTCTTCCACTGCACTATGTCCTGTGCTTAAGTTCTACAAGCGAATACAAATACGACACAACGAGAGGTTTGCTTAAAGCATTAAAAACTGTGGCAAGGGACGAAAATGGAACAACAAGAAAAGCGGTAGCTTCTATACACTATTATTGTGTTAGAGGGATGCTACACTACACACGAAAACGACTATTTGTCCAGTTCCAAATTCCAAAGGGAAGTCAGAAAGTTAAAGTGAGAGTGGACGTGGATCTGGATGGCGATACTTTTATTATTATTATTACTACTACTATTATTATGGGCGCTCATTCACTACTCCGCTCTAATTCCTCACAACGAGCATCCTAGTCATAATCATACTCATAATCCTGTTTACAGGATACAGGACTGTATGTCTGAGTGGTTGCAGTTAGTATATCTTGAAGCTACAGGCGGACTATGACGCTTTTAGTGTCACAAAAATGTGGTCCTTTCCCTATGGGCAATTCACCCACACCGACACAATGTAGTGTACCTTCCTATACCTATATATGTAGTGACGCTGCTGGAGGGGGTGAAAGCATTTATGAAACGCGACTAGAGGCTCCGTCCGAATCCGAATCCGAACCCGGTGATAAACGACGGATTAGTCCATAATATGTAATTGTGATTGGGAATGTTGTGTGGGTATTTATCTGGCTATAAAACCATAAGTGTTATTATTTTGAGCAAAGCTTTATAATAACCTTATTTCTTTTCACACGACGCTACCTACTCATCCCCATCCCTCTCAATGGTCCCATGCATGGAGTCAACTGATGGAAACAAAATGTGTGTAAAATTTTTATCTCTGGATTCTGGAGATGGATCTCCTTCCACTTGGTCATACAGAAATAGTATATAGCAGACAGGAATTATGGGCATATTGGATTTGGACGGCTTTCGTTTTGATTGCGTGAGGAGCACAAGAAGATTCTCTATCTTTACACTAACAAGTAACAAGTCAGTCAGTGGTGTGTAAGTGGCTGAGCTAAAACTAAAAAAAAACTCGATGAAAAATGGTGACTCAAGGGAGCGAATGACTTTGACATGGAGTACAGAAGGCTAGGGACATATCTTTATTACACAGTCATATCAGATGAGGAAAGTGCAGGGCCGGATAATGTGGCCAGCGCAGGCAGCCCACGCTCCCTGAATTTTCTCAAAACATGTAAATGGAACATTTTGCACTTTTCAAAAATATGTACAAAGAATATTTTGGACTTTTCAAAAGCATGCAAATAAAAGTTTTTGTACATTTCAAAAACATGCAAAATAAAACATTTTCCACTTTTCTCAAAACATGTAAATAGGACATTTTGCACTTTTCTGAATCAAGTAAAAAGAACATTTTAAAGTTTTCTAAAACGTGTAAATACTACATTTTGCTTTACTAAAGAAAACCATCAATAAAATCAAAATGGCGGTTCTTGTATGGAAACAAATTACTGCCTAAAATCCATTCTTTCGTCCGGCCCTGGGAAAGTGTGCAGTACTGATACTGATAGACAGTATAGAAAATCTCGACTTTGACTTTGACTTTGTACGGATTCGGATGCTCCGAGCGGGCGTTTTTTAACGTGGTAGAAATGAATGAAAAGCCTCTCACGTTTCCGCATCGGCATCGGCATCGGCATTGACTTGACTTTGGCTTTAGCTTTGACCTGGCATCCACATGCGATGATGGAGAGAAAATCAAAAAAAGGCAGGAGAGGCAAGTAGTAGTTTATTGTGAGGAGATAATAATACGTATATTTTTATTACTAGTTTGTCTAAAGGGAGAGATAGACAGACTGTTTCTGTCTCTCGAGTCTCTTCTTCGCCCCTATATGTCTGCACGTATATAGGTAGGCATGGCCGGGGCCGGAGCCGGGGCCGGGGATATAGCAAGAGCGGGAACGGGATGAACGGGAACGGTGACATAAAAAATAATATCAGTCTGTGTAATCCTGCCTTTACGATCCACTTTGACGAGTCATAATGAGACTGACTCGTGAGAAGCTCACTCGAAAGTATAAAATAAAATGAAGGAGAAGAAAATGGAGTAACATGTATCATTACACTACATTACAGATTACAGCTCAGCCCTATATCTCCTACTGCATCTCTTTTAATAATAATATTATTATTACTATTATTATTACGATGGCATAACTGTATCAGGAGAAACATCTATATCACTCCCTCGCACGATTCTCACTCAATCACTCAGCCGTAGTTGCCGTACATTTCATTGTGTACGCTCTGACTGATACCAATGCCGATACGGCGGTAGGTGCCTACGTTAACGAAGGTGCATATAGAAGACGACACGCTATTAAATTTGTATCAGTGTGTCATATGAAGCCTAATCTGTATCGATATAGACATGAGGCACTATATGCTCTATGGTGCAGTTGAGAACTTATATAAAATTATCATTTCCACATTCTCATCGCATCACTCTACGATTACGATTATGACCGGGGCCAATGAATAGATGCACTGTACAGATTGAGAACCTACTGTATTAGCATTCGTATTAGCATGATTTCCCTCCCGCACATTATGTAAGTAGAGGCTCCCAGTCCTCAAGTAGGTATTAGCTACATAGTAAATCAAAGCCAAGAACCAGAGGAGAGACTGCAGACAGAGCCTCTGTTGCAGTAGTAGTAGTGACGGGGACGGGACGGAATGAATTAAATCAAGCTGGATGGATGCTGGAGTTCAAAGCCCTGGCTCACTCACTCGCGTATGGGCTCCGTGTGTGAGTGAGGATGTATGTAAGTAAGAAGATAATGTAGCAAACGGATATTTGCATATTCCCACCCAGACCCACAGACCAGGACCAGGACCAGGACCAGATATGCATAGATAGTAGTGGTAGGCACTCTCTTCAGATTCAGGCTTGAGACTTGAGGGGATGCGAATGTTAATGCAGAGTGGGGAAATATTAGCGTGGCCATAGTTCCGCTTGTTAGTCAACTTGTTTTGTTATGTTATGCTAAGCTCCCGTGCCCCCATGTTACATAACAGAAACAGAGGGAAGCTCCACAGAAATACGTAGCAGGCTGGCTCTCTTGTGTATATAGGTATGTCGGGCGTCGGGAGAGTACATTACAGTGCATTACATGAGAGAGGCAAGATAGGAAAATGAGATGCAATGTGTTTGTGTTTGTGTGTGTGTGTGTGTGTGTGTGTAGGCCTAGCTCTGGAGTGCATCGGCATCAGTATTCATTCATGGGATGTTTTTTTGTCTGCCTTCTTCAAAGATAGCCAATATCACATCGTATCGTATTCGTATTCGTATTCGTATCGTAGTTGTAACGTGGAACGTAGCGTTCTCGCTCCCTTGTCTCGTGCAATGATGTGATGTGTTGTATACGGATGCCGATGTGTATATTACCCTCCGTTAACTTTCGCTTAGCTTCTTCAGCCTAAGCTTCACGCAGATATTTCCATGGCTATGATGTGATGTGATGGGATGGGACGGGATGTGATGTGAGGCTGTCACTCGTTTCTCGTTATTACTATGTATTACCATTACCTATGCTATTTCCAACCCTTTCCTCAGTCACTTCCACTCCGTCTCCAACTCCAACTCCGAGCGCATCTCCTTCCCTTACTATTCCTACCACTACTTTGTATTTGTCGTTTTCGGTTTCATTTTTGTGCTGGTACTGGTACTGGTACTGGTGAGTGGAGGAGCGGGAGTATGTATTTGTATTTTATGCATGGCTCATGGGATAAGCATAGCGTTAACGTTTTTTTTTGGGACTGCCTTTGAGACTTGAGATTGAGAGTTTTTGGTGGCAGTGGCAGTGGTAGTGGCAGTGGTATTGGTAGTGAGTGGCGGCGGGTGAGAGCGGGAGAGCGGGAGAGCGGGGAGCGGGAGTCGAGTCGCTGTGTGGAAAGAAAAGATACGAATCTCGAGTCTGCATCTATGCACAGCAGAGGCTACACGTCTACAAGTCTAAGACTTGGACGAAACCGAAAAACAGTACAACAAATGGTTCCACGTGGCAGCTGCCTCCAATGCTTTCCTCCTTCTTCAAAATACCGTAAACCGTAGACCGTGGCCGTGGCCGTGGCCGTTGCCGTTCCCGTGCCGTACCAACCCCAGAGACCGAGCAAGAGGGAAAGGTCCCCACCAAAAAACCAAAGAGCCACCAATGCTATACAGAGAGAGAAGATGCCCGCGTCTCCCTCTCCATTCTCCTTCCTTATTCTTATTTTTTGTCTGTCATTCCCATGCATGGAATAATACAATATATTATGTATTCACAGAGTGTACTATGAAGGCTTCTTGTCTGTCAACGTGTGTGGATGTGGAATGTGGATGGAGAATACAAGTCAAAAACTCGGAGCTTAAAACTGTACTGGTACTGTGTGCCTTACGCATACACACACAGCTGTCTGTAAGTCTCCATATAGCCCAAGCCAAATCTGACAGCGAAGAGACCGAAACCGAAACCGAAACCGAATCCAAATTCAGCTTCACTTTTAACCAAAAGTAAAACCAAGGAAGGGGTTTATTCCATGTCCAATTTATAACTCGGCGGTGATGCACTATACCGACACCGACAATAGTACCCCCTGCATGTACAGAAACGATAGAGTCTATACCTTCACACATATTTAAAGGCAAAAAGACAAAGTGTGCACGCAGAGGTCTGGTCCATACAGTTGTTATGTAATGCACGATATGAGCCCTGTAGAATGTATATGGATATGTCTTTTTTTTATTTTTACTTATATTTTTTTTCAGTTTGAGTTTCAAGTTTGGAACCTATGAACCTCACCATAACCGTCCGTACAGCGTGTGATGGAATTCCATTGCCAATGCCAATGCCAATGCCAAAGCCAATGCCATGAGGCCGCCTTATACAGATTTGTATTAAGTATTGGTATTGGTGTATTGGTGTATTGGGCCAAGAGACTACATACACGCACTCTCGCTTCTCGCTCACTCACGATCAGGCTCAGGCTCACTCAGACTGGGATATGGGATGTGATGCAGTGTGATCTGTGAGTGGAGACCCTGTCTGTACACACACTCCTTAAAATTTCATTCATGTTTTATGCATTCCAATTTATTTATTGAAAAACCTGAGCTGTACGTACCCATCTTCGTCTCCGTCTCCGTCTCCGTCTGTATTCTGTACAGCAGTGCACTTGCAAATGTCAATATATAGGAATGTATCATGTAATGCATTGAGGAGATGCCCCGCCATAACTCACTGTGTACATAGGGCTGTAGACTTGTGTGACCCCAGTCAGTACCAGACCAGTCAAAGAGCCATATATGGAGACGGAGCCCCACCACTTCCTACACCAGAACCAGAACCAGAACCAGAATCCACCGTCGATTTCCTTCCAGATTGATAGATCTATATAGCTATCCCCACACTCTATAGATATAGACAGGGCCGGACGAAGGAATTTCTTTTAGGGAGCAATTTGTTTCTATACAAAAAAACACCAATTTGATTTTATTGATGGTTTTCTTTGGTAAATCAAAATGTTGTATTTACATGTTTTAGAAAAGTGCAAAATGTTCTTTTTACTTGATTCAGAAAAGTGCTCAATGTTCTATTTGCATGTTTTGAGAAAAGTGGAAAATGTTTTATTTCCATGTTTTTGAAATGTGCAAAAAAATTTATTTTGCATGTTTTTGAAAACTCAAAATGTTCTATTTACTTATTTTTGAAAATTGGAAAATTTTCCATTTACATGTTTTTTGAAAATTCAGGGAGCGCAGCGGGGGCTTCCTGTGCTGGCCACATTATCCGGCCCTGGATATAGACCAGGACCAGAACCACAATATTGCATTTCGCAACCCTTTCTTCAGGTGAGCACCCCCCCCCCCCCCCTCCCTCTCTATTTAAATATTTTCAAATAGATCCCACAATCTTGTATTCCCATTTGAAAAAAAAACCATTTTACTACACCCTATATAAAGCAGTCCCATCACCATACCATCCATCTTCAGCCGTATAGACTTCAAAGAGAAAAAAAGAAAGGGAGGAAATGGCATAGCTCCTATCGGAATTGTATGTATTGTTGCGTCCGGATTCCGGATTAAAAAAACTAAATTTTGCAACAAATCCAATCTCCACATTTCCATCATCCAAATTTAAAGGTGGAATGTCAACCTATATAACGCTCCCACCCTAAAATTAAACGAGAAAATCCAAGCCACACGTACTCATTTGTTGTACTGTCTACAATGGGATCATGGGGTATGTCACATGGCATTTAATTTGAAATAGAAAGAACGGAAATGGAAAATTAACACAAGACTCCAGCTGTTTTTGATGAGAGTGTGGGGAACCGTTTAAGTAGGAGGACACCCACATATAGAATTACCGGTACCGGGACCATAGCTCCAGCCCCAGCCAACCCACTACAACTCTAGGAATAAGGAAACACAACAACGACAACGGGAACGACACCGGAAGGAGGAAATAGGAAATCAAAACAGAGAGGACAAAAAAAGACCAAGACAAACACTACACAGAAGTGAAACCATTTGAGAGATCCCCAGCCCAGCAGCCTCTAGACTCGCGGAATCAAAAACAAACAAAAACACATAAAAGGATTTAAAAGGATTGGAAAAACGAAACGAAAAATTAAATAACCTTATATATAGAGTAATATAGTGGGGAAAGGAAAACACACACACACACACACAAATGCGAGGAAAGAAAAGAGAAAGGAGGACATGGTAAAAAAAGCAAGAAGTAAACAAGAAAGTCTCGTTGTCGTTGTCGTCTTCGTCTTCTCAATGTGAAATTGTATTTTGTAAGTGTGTAAATTGGGGTGAGCACTCTGAGCTGACAAGTTTCGACCGTTTTTTACGATTACAAAGACCAGGACCAGGACCAGGAGCAGGGCCGGGACCGGGACCGGGATCGGGACTGAATGTGGGACCAGGAGAAAGAACGTATCTCACCCATTGAGATAGTCAAATGACAGTACATAACTAGGTACCTATGCTATGCATGGGTATATTATTATGGCGGTATTTATGTAGTGATAGTAGCTAGTATAATAGGCATGAGTGTATTGTGTGTGTGTGTATGTGTGTGTGGGAAAAAACCACTTGACTGCGATACTACTGAAACTTACTACAGAACAACAAGGCTTTCCTCCTCCACACAAAGTACCTACGACTTTCGAGTTTGTTCGCTTTCCCATATCCCCATTTGAAGACACACTCCCAGCCACTACATGCATTATTATATCTTTTACTTGTGGTCTTTCACTCGCACTTGTCTAAATGGTAAATGGCAAATAAAAATTTGTATCAAAGCAAAAAGCATGGAGAAGGAAGCAAAAAAAAAATAAAGAAGAGAAAGAAAAAGACACACACTATGACTACAGGAGCAGCAGCCCAAGTGCCTGGCCTAACTGCGTGCTGAGACATTATTTGTCTTGTGTAACTTGTACATTTACGACTACAAGAAGCTCAGGGGTCTCCTCCCGTCTACGGTATACAGTATACTGTCTACATGCTTCACAGTTTTAAAAGTGCGTACCTACTGCGCTGTGGAAAGTAGAACTGGGAGTAGGTTGTAGTCTATAGGTAATGCCTGTATGCACGAATGTCTATGTATCATGGCTCAAACTTTATCTTTTACACAGAACAATCCATTTCCACAATTGCCATTTTATTGTGTTGTTTTTCTTTTTTCGGATTTGAAAATCCGAGCCTTCCTTGGAGATATGACTAATACTCTTAAGTATGTGTAGCGGGAGTAGGATGTAGTACGCTCTGTTTCGGTCTCTGTTTTGATGTACCACAGAGACTAAACAGATATTTAGGCCGCCATACCGCGCCTTCACCAAGCTCTGATGTAATACATCGTGGGTGAAGAATCAAAATTGGCCATATCCAGTTTAAGCTAGAATCAAAATGGATGGAGATGTGTCGAAAAATATGCTAAATGAGACAGATTCGTACAATGTTAATTAGGTACCTACTAGTTTTTTAAAAGGGCAAAATATTTTAACTGCATGTTTTTCTAAATGTGCAAAATATTCCATTCACATGTTTTGTAATGTGCGAAATTTTTTATTTACATGTTTTTGAAAAGTGCAAAATATTTTATTTACATGTTTTTGAAATGCGCAAAATGTTGTATTTACATTCTTTTGAAATGTGCAAAATATTTTATTTACATTCTTTTGAAATGTGCAAAATATTTTATTTACATTCTTTTGAAATGTGCAAAATATTTTATTTACATTCTTTTGAAATGTGCAAAATATTTTATTTACATTCTTTTGAAATGTGCAAAATATTTTATTTACATTCTTTTGAAATGTGCAAAATATTTTATTTACATTCTTTTGAAATGTGCAAAATGTTTTATTTACATTCTTTTGAAATGTGCAAAATGTTTTATTTACATTCTTTTGAAATGTGCAAAACGTTCTGTTTATGTTTTTGAAAAGTTCAATATGTTCTATTTACCCACTTTTTAAATGTGTAAAATCATCTACAGAGAGAAAGTAAATTTTTATTTACAACTAGCGTTACAATAACGCTTGCCATAAAGACACAGTAAGAACATACATGAATTTTAAGAAGTTTTAACGGTTTTATGAGTTTAAGATTTGTTTTGTTTTTACATAATAATTTTCCAGCTAGCTAACACACTTAAAGTTATAGGATCGCAATATTTTGTTTGTTAATATAATGTAGGTATTTTTATTTTTGCCTAAAAATGGAGAAGGGTCATATTGAGTCTTCACTGGCGACATGTAAATATTATGTAGGTAATATCTGAAGTCCCTGTGTTGAGCGTGTTGAACTGTGTTGAATGTCTATTGCATATCAGTAGTAGCTCACATTTTTATAAAGAAGGAGCTAGAACATTCGTATGCCTATTCCGTATGATGATGACAAATATTACAGCCATTCAGAATAGATTTAATATTTTACGACCAGAACAACCAACCAAGAAATAAGAACCAACAAACAACACACAAACACACAGACACACACATTGCATTGAGGCCTAGTAAAAGCAAATAGAGAAAAATAAACAACGGGAATACAATAAAAGTGAAGATACTCTATATACTACATATACCAAAGCGCACTAGAAAGTAAAAGTAAACAACAAAAGGTCTATAGAGAAAAATGTCTGTACCTACCTACATACATATAAAAAAAACTAAAAACTAATAATAATAAAATACTTGAAAAAAGTCAAAGCCTTCCATTTCTATCCCATTATGCATAATTTCAAATTTAAATTGTAATTCAATTTCTTCCATTTCAATTTCAAAAGCGTTTCCAAGTCCCTATCTAGAAAATTAGGAGGAGGCCGAGGAGGCACTCACATGATAAATAATACAATCTTGCTATATAGATGTTATATAGTTTAAGTATGGTAGTAGTTGTATGAGATACATTTATGGAATTAGTATTACTTTATGTGTGTGTGCACTGTATTGCAAGTTTGAATTTCAAACTAGGTACATATACAATACATTAACTTGTATGTACAGCAAATGCCATAGCCGTAGCCGTAAGCGTCACTTTAAAGCCATTACTCTAAGAATTTTTGCGTGTGTTCCAAAAAAAAACAAAAACAAAAAAACAAAATTGATTCTCGAATGTTTTATTAAAAAATTTAAAACCTAATAAATAGCAAGTCAAGAAGAGTCAACGTCCATACATAGCGTCTACCATTCATTTAAAAGGTAATTCCATACACAAAATAAATGTAAATAAATGACAGATAATGGCTCAAGGACAATATAATTTAGAAAAATGGGGGATTGCGTGCTGCACTGCACAAATAATGTGAAATGTAAAATCGTGAAATGTGAGTAGTTCCTACCTAGGAGAATATAAATTTAAAATCATAACTTACGTAATAATAAGAATACATGTCGTCTGTGAAGAACCAAAATGTCCCATATCCATTTGCAGCTAAAAACAATATCAACTACCTACAAAAATATCCAAATGTCTTGAAGCTATTTAAATAGAACATTTTGCAATTTTGAAACACATGGAATTAGAAATTTTTGCACCTTTTTGAAAACATGAAATTAGACATTTTTGCACCTTTTAAAAAAAATGGAATTAGACTTTTTTGCACCTTTTAAAAAACATGGAATTAGACTTTTTTGCACCTTTTAAAAAACATGGAATTAGAAATTTTTACACATTTTCAAAAACATGGAATTAGACATTTTGCACCTTTTCAAAAACGTAAATAGGACATTTTACATTGTTGAAAAACATGAAAATAGAAGATTTTACATTTTTCAAAAACTTATTAATATTTGACGCATGTTTCTCCTTTTGTTTTTATGACATAGCTCGATTTGATTCTAGCTTAAATTGTATATGGCTCATTTTGGTTCTTCACAGACGATATCTGAAGGTTATGTAAAATCATTCAAAAGTGCGTAGCTTACAAAAACATAAGCACGGGTGGTGGTGAGAGACGGAGACGCGAATACAATAATAAAATATTATGAGTTGTAGTGGCGGGACTCGGACGGGAACGGCAACGGTAACGGCAACGGCAACTGCTTCCCGTCCATTTTTGGTGTCGGTTTTTTGGGGCACGAGACTCACAATGCCGCTGCCGAGCAGAAGCGAAAACAAGAGTGAGAGAAGTTATGGAGTTGAATGAATGTAAAGAGATAGTTTCGCTGAGTTTCACTCGATTCGCGAAGAATATGAGTCAAGTTTCTCAAGTATCAGAGGATGAGAGGAAGTTATTCCTTTCATGTTTGCTAAGTACATTCTGAGTCCCCTCTTATGACAGCCTCTCTCTTTACCCGTTACCGTTCCCATTCCCGTTCCCGTTAGGCTGGTTCTGGCTTCTGGCTCTCACTCTATGATTCCCGGAGTTGTTGAGTTCTTCCCGTATCTTTTTTTTACCCAGTACACACTTAAAGTTATTACTTGGCTTGGCTTGGGCATTGACATCAGAATTGACGGTGGAGTCTATGGCCTATGGTGTTTAGTATCTGGCGTGTTAATGATAGACTCGTATAAAACGCTCTCGGAATTGGTATTGTCGGCCCAGGCGTTCGTCTCGACATTGAATTGTCGTTGTCTGTCGCCTTCTGTATTGTGTAAGGAAGAATAGAAGGTGATTTGAGACATGTTGAAAAAAATGTAGGTATCAACCACAACCAAACTACCTGCTTGGAAATTTACACTGGTTCTATATTTTGCAATTTTTCTACCAAACAGTAGATATTTTTTTTTGGACGGCGGTCAAATTAAAGAATTAAATAAAATCAATTTGCACTGCTTGAAAAAAATAAGCAAAAGTAATTTACGTGTTTTATTAAGTAATTAAATTATTTTAATCTTTTTAAAAGCTTCATTTAAATTTCAAAATTTTAATTTTGCCAAACGTATGTCATTAGAAAATATAATTTTGTACCTTTCATGGCATGCATGTAATTTAATCGCCCATTCTGAAATACAATCTACAAAAATATTGAAACGTGTCTTGAGAACAGGTAAATAGAACATTTTACAGTTTTAAAAAACATGGAATTAGACATTTTTGCACCTTTTCAAAAACATGGAATTAGAACATTTCGCACCTTTTCAAAAACATGGAATTATGCCATTTTGCACCTTTTCAAAAACATGGAATTAGACACTTTTGCACCTTTTTAAAAACATGGAATTAGACACTTTTGCACCTTTTGAAAAACATGGAATTAGAACATTTTGCACCATTTCAAAAACATGGAATTAGACATTTTTGCACCTTTTCAAAAACATGGAATTAGAAATTTTTGCACCTTTAAAAAAAACATGTAATTAGAACATTTTCCACCTTTTCAAAGACGTAAATAGGACATTTTAAATTGTTAAAAAACATGAAAATAGAATTTTAATTTAAATAATTTGTTTTTAAAAGGAATGGAGAAAGATGCAATTAAATGAAAAAACTGTATACCCTGTCTACATATCTGTAGAAAATAGATTAAGATTAAACGAATTAAAAACCAAAAAAAAACTAAAAAGAAAAAAAGAAGAATTCTTATACGATTAGCCATAACCCTAATGTTCAAAAATCCACTTATGCGAATGATATGAGACAGAAGGCGGGGGAGGTAAAAGCTGTGGATTCTGAATAAAAATATGTGTGTGTGACAGAGCCACAATACATAATATGTAGGAATAGGAGAGCCATCATCTAAAAAGTAAAGTAGGGATAAATGAATGTGAGGGAAATAACATTACATTGAAATGTACGATAATAGGAAAGAAATGAGATAAAAAAGGGAAGAAAGAAAGAAGAAAAAGTGTACAAGGTTCAAGGTTGAGATGTTGAGAAGTTGGGAGAGGGATAAGAGAGACGTATAATATCTGAACAGAATCTGCACAGAAGGCGGAAGAAAGAGCAGCAGCAGTCATATATACAACGTATATAGAGATACAGAAAAAGTAGTAGATGCCTCCTCCACATATTTATCCTTTTTGCTTATGAACTTAAAATTTCACATATATGTATAGCCTTGACTTCCCTCCTTCCCCACATCTCCGTCTTTTCCCTGTACATATCTCCGTTGGACTCTCTCTCTGTCTGTCTGTCTGTCGTCTGTACAGTGTACAGTCGTAGTCGTAGTCTGTATTGTCGTTGACGTTCCGTTAGTTTTTCGACTCACTCCTCACTGGGTAGATAAATGGATGGTTAGATGGATAGAATAGAATAGAATTCATAGCATCTTACATTTATCTCCACTCTGCACCGTACACACTACTCTTCCCCTTCCTTGCTTCATCTCCCGTCCACGTCCGTGAAGATACATACACCTTCCTAGTTTTCCTTTCTAGGTTGGCACGCGCTCACGGCGAGTCTAGAGATCTCCTAGCTTTCTAGAATTCCAGATCTGCACTTGTACATGTGAGTAGAAGAATACTGCAGAGCAGAACGGAGGGGCAAAGTACCGACTACACACAACTACAGAGACAACTACACCCTGTCCATATATCACTTCTACAATATGCACCTTCAGACATCACAGTATCAAGATGAGGATTGCTCTGGCCGAGGCCGAGGTGCGGATTTACTGTATACAGAAAGAGCCTGCTTACCTAGCCAGGGGGAAAGTGCATATGGACCTGTGTACATACGAACCTACGAGGCACTACTACTACTACACACTGCACGGCAATGGCAGTAACAGTGCAGTGGCAGTGGCAGTGTAGTAAAAACCCTGATGATATTTTACTCGTGAGCTTTATTTTCGGATTCGGATTCGGATTCAGTTCAGATCCGGATGAGGAAGAGGAAGAGAGGAGAGGAGGACGAGGAGGGTGGTGGGGAGGGGGAGGAGGGGAGGACGTAGTATTTGTAGTAAGTGTAAGTATAGTAGGCACAGTGCAGTATGCACAGTGCAGTGTAGTGCGTAAGGTCTCATGTCTGTAGTCAATATGCGTGTGCTCGTGCCCCTGTGTGTGTGTGTTTGTGTGTGCGGGAGTTGTCTACCTTCAAGTTGGATTCGGATTCGGAGTCGGTTTCGGAGTCGGAGTTTCTCTCTCCACTTCATTCCATTTCTAGCGTCAGACAGACAGACGGAGAGACGGACGGACGAACGGACGGGGAAGTGGTGTAGCCTGTATAAAATGTAATGTAGGGAAGGAGCAGACAGAGGGAGAGAGACTTTGTCTGAGTTGTGTGAGTGAGTGAGAGAAGTTTTCCATGCCACCATGCTCATGCTCCACAGTCTACAGTCTACAGTGGATAAGTATATCCGGATCCGTATTTTCATATATACGCTTTTTCCATGCATTATAATGTCCTCGGTAGTCGGTCTGGAAGGATATGGATTATTGTATGTAAATATACGCTCCTCCTGAGCAGATCTGTATCTGTCGTGGAGTGTGTAGCTTGTAGCATTTTTATCTTACTTGGTTTTGGTACTTGGTATTTATAGATATAGTGTGTGTGGTGTGTGATAGTGGTGCGTAGTAGAATAATCTATGTAGAATGTCTGGCTATAGAGGGATATAGAGTGCAGCGGAGTTGGGACTGGAATGAGAGAGCGAGACAGGAGACAGTACGGAAGGCATGAGGGGTCTTCGACCGAACCGAAGCCGAAAACCAAAACCAAAACTAAAGCTTTCCTGCCCTGCCCGTCTCCGACTCCGTCTCCGTCTCCACACGCACTGTACACTACGCAGGCAGAACGCACTATACGCACGTTGGATGTGGATCTGCTTTTGGCTTGCTTTTGGTTTCGACGTCGGCGTCGGCAGAGGATCTGTTTGTGTGTGTGTTGTGAGGAGTAGGAGCAGCATGCGCCCTATGTAGATATAGAGACCGAGCTGGATATAGGGGAAAAGTGCGTATAAGGAAGGAAGGAGAGACGTAGACTGTCTGAACGATCCAAAGTCGGCCATTCACCCCGAGAGTCTAGCGTCAAAATAAATTCTCTATTTCCCCGTGTACACTCTTCGTCTCTGTCGTTCCGTCTTGTCTGGCTTGGCCCCGCCACGCTTACACGCTCCCCCCGTTTATTCACGTGTCTCTCTCTCTCTCTCGCTCTCTCTCAAGTTTCCCTCAAGTTGATACATATGGGACATGGGAGTTTGACTGCATTGCACTGGACGGGAGACTGGATTGCATTCCATTCCTCTCCTGCTGCTCTCTGCAACTCTGTAGACTCGAGTGTTGTAGCAGGGAAGATTGCAGACTGAAGATTGTAGGCGTAGAAGTAGATGTTTGTTCTCTCCCTCCCTCCCTCCGTCTCACTCTTTCCTTTCCACGTCTGTCTGTGTGTGGGATACAAGGAATGGAAATGGACTTGGATTTGGATCCTCACCGCATTCAATAAGAAAGATGTAAACCCTCACCACACCATTATTATATCATATCATATATCATATAGCCTATATAGACCGACTCCGACTCGGATTTCGACTCCGAAACCGTTACCTTTTTACAACACAGTCCATCGTCACTGTCACCCTACCTACATACTACAGGAACGACAACGACAAGGAAAGGCAGACGAAGACGATCCTGTGTATGTCAATTTCCCCAGAACAACACACAAAGTAGACTATTCAAGTATTCTTCGCCTTCCCATTCTCACTTTCTGACTCGCAAAACGATTTACATCTTATCTAAACTTAACACAACAGAACACAACCTCCACATTTATTATTCACGGGCCCAAAACAACAATAACGAGAGGCACATGTCTCCCAAGGAGGTTCGTAGCGGTATTTACACGGCTCCGTGTGGCTTTATCAACTTGTGTATCGTGGTTGGTGAGGGACATATACTTCCACTTCTCTCGTATCATATCATATAGCATAGAGTACAGATAAAGTTTGGGGATGTAAAAACATATAGCTCGAGTAGATATGATATTTATTATACATATGGGTGGATTTATATCTTATGTATGTACCTACATGTTTGGACGAAAGAATTCTTAAGCAATATCCGTAAATAAAACCAATGCTCTATACATTACTGTCAGTATAGCTATGTACACAGATACTGATTGACTATTAAAAAAATTTTTAATAAATATAGCGACGTGGCCGGACGAAGGAATTGTTTTTAGGGAGCAATTTGTTTCCATACAAAAACCACCATTTTGATTTTATTGATGGTTTTCTTTGCTAAAGCAAAATATTGTATTTGCAAGTTTTAGAAAAGTGTTAAATGTTCTTTTGACTTGATTCAGAAAAGTCCAAAATGTTTTATATACATGTTTTGAGAAAAGTGGAAAATGTTTTATTTCCATGTTTTTGAAATGTACAAATACTTTAATTTGCATGTTTTTGAAAATCCATAACATTCTCTTTACATATTTTTTAAAAGTGTAAAATGTTCCATTTACATGTTTTTTGAAAATTCAAGCAGCGGGGGCTGCCTGCGCCAGCCACATTATCCGGTCCTGTAAAGCGACATAAAATTGAAGCTGTGTAGTAGTATTTTACAAAATATACCAAAATTGTTTGCATTTTATGCATAGTAGTTTTTGCAATAATTTGCGACTATAGCAATGAAGGCTTAAAATTCCTAACGCAACCAGAGCTACCAGCACCAGCCAATGTATAACCTGTAAAATTATACAATTATACTGTTATTTGACTCTATATTGTAAGTAGAAGTACAGTTAATTATGCCTTTAAAAAGGAACAGTTACTTTTACTTTTAACTTGAAATTTTCTTCAGTTTATACGGGATACTATAACAATTAGTGCACTCAAATTTAGACTGAAGATCTTTTATCAAGCTAAATGGGTGTAGTAGACTGTGAAGGTGAAGAAATAGTAACTTTGGAATTTATCATTTTTTGCAAAAACGGGTTCAGGAGTGAGAGATCCAAATCCAGATATCGAGATCGAGATCGAGATCGACCATCGACCCCAACCGCAAACCGCACACAGTGAATGAATGAAATTCGGTGCGGTACGGTTTTCGGTTCGGATAGGTAATCCAGATCGGCGGATCCCTTATTTCTTTTTTGAATCTGTGTGTAAGAAAATTGTAACTTAAGTCGAGCCAAGAGAACAGATCAGTACCCTACGTAAGGCAGGTAGGTAGGCACCTACTAAAGATAGATATGATAGATGTCATCTGTTTTGTTTCCTTGTTTCATTGTTATTCCCCGTAAAGAATGATTATTGTTTTGGTAATAAGATAGATGGATAGATGTGGGATGAGGACAGGGGTGTACGCAGTACTCTGAACTCATAGAGATTGGCTTGATACAAAGGATATATAGGTTGTGGGATGGATTGTTTATTTGAGTAGGAATGGGAGACGAAAGGAAAAGGAAAGAGTGAGTGAGAAGAGGGGATAAAAGAAGAAGAAGACGAAGAAAAAGGAGAAGACGAAGGGCTCAAGAATAAAAGAAGCGGAGGTGAAAGGAATGAGTCAAATGATATTTTATTGAGAAGAAAAAATTGAAAGCTGTCGACACTTTTCATCGACCCAAAAGCCAGACATTTTTTTGTATTCTGTCCTCGTAATAGTTTTTTTCTTCTCTCTTTTTTTTTCTTCTTTTTCCCTTTATATTTGTCTTATATTCTTCTTGATTTTCTCCTTCATCTTTTCCTCTTGGCGTTTCCTTTCGCTTATTTGCCTTTGGATTTGTCTTAAGATTTTCTGAGGAAGAGCGTCATAGATCTCTCTACCAGTACCATATTACCGGCACAGTATATAGCACCAGTGTTTAATATAAATATTGTAAAGGTATATAGTAGTAGGTTGCCGATTGTATAAGTTTTGTGAAAATGAGCCTTACTTATAATATGTAGTGCTGTATGATTCAAGATTGGGTTGATTGCTAATATGCATAAAAACCAAAGCGTGGTCGTATTTCTGAAAATATAATATTTTGCAAGTAGAAAATAGAAAATTGCAAATACCATATTACTAATATTGTCTGTTCTACAGATAAAACATTGCCAATTTATTTTTAGTTTTTATTTGCATTCAATAAAATTCAAAAAATAATGTAAAACATTTCCAAATGGCAAAATATTATTTACATATAAATTTTACATCTATCTACCTACCTACCTACCTTAATCAAGTATGTTTGTAAATGAACCATGCACTTCTGTTATATTTCCAGAGCCGGATATTGCGGCCATTGCAGGCAGCCCCTGCTGCTTGAATGTTCAAAAAACATGTTTGTAAATGAAACATTTTGATTATTTTTGATGTTTTCAAAAATGTGTAGGTAAAAAGGATATTTTGAATTTTCAAAAACGTGCAAAATAAATTTATTTTGTACATTTCAAAAACATGGAAATAAAACATTTAACACCTTTCTCAAAACATGTAAATAGAACATTTTGCACTTTTCTCAAAACACTTAAAATAAAACATTGAGCACTTTTCTGAAACAAGAAAAAAGAACATTGAGCACTTTTCTAGAACATGTAAATACAACATTTTGCTTTACCAAAAAAACATTAATAAAATCAAAATAGTGTTTTTGTATGGAGACAAATTGCTCCCTAAAAGTAATTCCTTCGTCCGGCCCTGTATATTTAATGCAATAGACGGAGACGTGTGAATAATCATAATTGCAATCGTAATAATGCCACCGCGAATGATGCACAATGTCGTCGCTGTAAATACAGACAGATATCCTTGACTGAGTGAGGAGCGGGAGACAAAGACCGACAGACATATTCGTTTCATTTTTATCCATGAATTCCCATTCTTTTCGTTTTTTTTCGGCTGGTTTGGAGTTTGGATAATCCCAGAGTATCATTCATACCTTCGTCTACCATAATATAGTTCCATTCCAATTTCCAGCTCTAGCTCCAGCCCCATTCCCAACACCAACAATCATCAGAGCCAAAGCCCTGACGAACTGACGATGCCGATGACGAAACCGACACCGTAACTTTAGTCGCGTCGAATAGAGTTCAAACGCTGAGAGAGAAGGAGCATGGAAAAAAAAGGAAACAGGCCAAGAAAGGGAGAGAGAGAATGAGATTTCACGTGCACCCGCAATAACGACAACGAGAACGCGAAACCGAGACCGAAAAGGGGAAGAAAAAAAGAGGGAAAAGAGGCAGCGCGCGGAAGCTACTGTCTACTCTGTATGTGTGTCGGTCGAGGAGGCTAAAAGCAGAAGCACAGAACATAAGTAGACTAAAAACCAGTACCAGACCATTGAGTCTCCTTAACGAGCATACATACATATATCAGATATATCAGATCCTAGATATGTTTATATATGGATTTATTAAAGACAAACCTGCCCAGTCGAACCACGGAGAGGGTGCTGGTGCCGTATATAGTGCATGATCCTTTCTACTCCCATTATTCTATTGCATACAATGGTGTGTGTGTCTTCTTTTAGCTTGACTTTTCTGCACGGCCACTATAGACTACTACCATTACAAGCACTATAGCCGCCGAAGCCGACTGTTTACCTCCAATATACGTAGGTAGGTATATCGGAAGCACTCAGGACGAGGACGTCATATGATTGAAAGGAAAACTTTAGTTGGTCTTGGTGTACGACTGGGGGTGTATGTAGGTAGTACGTGTGAGAGGCCATGGTGATGGTGTGAACGTAGTAAAGATGGGTAGCTCTATTTTTACTATGTTTGTCTGTCTGACTGACTGTCTGAATCCGAATCTCACTGTCTGGCTCTCCTGTCTCACTTTGGCAAAAGCGTCTCAAACTTTGACTATATAAGTCTCGACTTTTGGATCTTGATACAGCTCCCGCACCTACCTATATCTACTACTCCAGACAGACACAGATACACACTTTCCCTATGCACACGGATGTCCTCCATATAGCAGCAGCAGTATAGCAATAGAGGCAGTTATAGGCCGTGCCACAGATAGTAGAAAGGGAGCCATTCTCCCGCGTGTCTCCCTTTCCATTTTACCTATACGACACCGAGAGAGAGAGAGAGGGAAGCACGAAATACGAAGATAGGATATGAAGGCACTTACATACATAATAATACTATTATTATGTTTTTGTAGTATAATTATAGCTCCCACTATGTAGGGCTCCCTCCTATAAACATACTATGCACTCAAGCAATACAAACATGAAAATACACAACTGGTGCGGGTGCGGGTGCTGGAGCTGGTACAGTGTCACTCGGTGGCATACAAAAGAGTGTATCAAATTTGAGAGGACATGGGGCAGAGGAGAAAGGATATGTCCTTTTGCATCCGACTCAAAGTTAAACTCAAAGGGAACACTTTTATAGGTACTATAGCTATATATTATAGTACGTGGGTATATAGTCTATACTGATACTTTTTAGACTGTAGACTGTAGACGTAGTGAGCTTGGGGTTTTATTTGAGAGGGTAAGTATGTAAGCGGAGAAGTAAAGTAATGTCTAATGTATAATCGAGGATGTGTAATAGTATCTGCAGTACAGTTTACCCTGAAATAATACATAGATAATAACTACAGAAATGACTTGTATGCACCTACTTCTCCCTATAGCGATAGTGAGGGAACGTAGTACATGGCATATAGTGTGTGTAGATATGATAAGCTGTATAATATAGTATAATATACATGATTGTTATATCTATGGAAGTGTCTACTCTCTCTCTCTCTCTCTCTCTCTCGCTCGACTGTCTGGAAATAGTTGTATAGAATATCAGTGGAGGAGTAGAAGCACGTGGGCAGAGTTTTCTAGTTCCCCGTAATGGTGAGATCGATAGCTCACTGTGTGTATTCCTACTCGTGCTCTCTCTCCCTCTCTTACGCCCTCGCGTCAGTTCGCCTCGCCGAAACACAAACAGAGCGGGTGAAAGCATAAGCATCGATAATAATATTGGGATTGTGAGTGAAGCCAAGAAAGAGCGCCAGAAAACATCCATTCAATCCTGCGCTCCTCAAGGAGACATTATTATTTCCACTTCTAACTTCTTCACATCACCACCTACAACTACAATCCACTATTCTCCGCGCTCTCTCTCTCTCTCTCACTCTCTCCGTCTGTATCGTCTTAGGGCGGCTATATATATTTGAGAAATAATCACATATACCAAAATAAGATCTCCTGTATAATCCTACCGCTCTACTTCTACTTTTGCTCCCACCTACGTCACACTATGATCTCCCTGCCTCTGGACTGGATTATAGAAAAAGTGGAGGGAGAATGACTTGAGACACTCTTGGATATTAGTTCAAAGGACATAATACATGCGTCGCATAGTAAATAGTTGTCGGAATGGGAATTCTAATGCTGTGCTAACGATAAGATGTGGACCCGGACGAGACTGCTGGTGGGATGGTGGGATGGTGTCCTTGTCTCCTTGTCTTTCGTCGCTCTCTCTCCTGTCGCTTCAGTCTGAGATGAGCATCTATGGGGATGTAGACAGTAGACAGTGGCATGGCAGTAGTATACAGTGTAGACGCTGGACTCTGTCTCTAGTGTCTAGACCCTTACCATTATAACGTCCCTACCTAAGTGATTGTACAGGGTGGAAAATGAAAAGACAGGGACCGAGACTGAAGAGTTGAAAGAGGAGATACGGGAGCAAGAGCGTAAGTCAGATGCCGTCTGCTCAAGCCAAACTATAAGGAAGCATCTTTACACAAGAACTACTAAAAAGCATTGGATCACCACCGCACTAACTTAACTTGGCTCCTCTGTCTGTACCCTGTACATGTCCTGCCATATGCAGCGTGGGTAACTAACCTAGGCAGAAGTATAGGCGCCTGCCCACACATATATACACATAGCTGCGCTACCAGTACCAGGAGACTATAGGGATGAGTTCTCTCTCTCTCTCAGTCAGTTCAGCCTCAGATTCAAAGTGGAGGGAAAAAAGGGAAAGGTAGTTGAATGTTTCTGTCGAATTCGAATTCGAATTCGAATTCCAAGTGGAAGTACCTACTCCCCCTGCATATCCAGGTATCTACATCCATTTGGCGGGATAGAAACTCTAGGGAAAATATAAATCTTCTCCCTCCCTCTCCACAGTCTACATTCATCCATGCTCAGAATTCCGAATTCGAATTCGAATCCCACTCCGTCTGAATTTTCCCTCTTGTATTTCCCTATACCGCTATACCACTGTATCTAATCTATATAGGGAGGGATCGAGAGGAGAGACAGAGGGAAGTTTCCTATGGGCGTACATATGTGTGAAAATAGAAATAGACATTGAAGTAGCCTCAGACTTTATCCCACCATAACAAGAAACCAGAACGAGACGTAAACCTCCGCCTGTAGCCTGTAGGTAGGTAGGTAGGTACTCGTAGGTACTTTACATACTCTTACATTATTATTATTACTACTATGCCTAGCTGTGCGTACCTACCTACCAATGGATTGGATTATTGGCATGGGCAATGTTGGCGTTGGCCTCGGCATGTTGAGCATTAGATGCACGTGTAATATCGAAAACAATGCATTAGCATCCTATCGTATCCTATCGCCATCGGGGTGCGTGGGGAATTGAGTGAAGTGAAAGCACTGAGCGACTGAACAATGTCAGTGCGTATATGTACGACCTTCTACCCTCTACACTCGACAGTGTGGATTATGAACAGTCTAAGCTCAGTTCTCAGCACACACATAGACAGATTTTATTTTACATGTTTTTATTTTTGGAGTAAAATGGGCATTTCTTGTAGGAAGGATTACTGTACACAATGTAGAAAAAGAAAAAGGGGGTATTAAATGGCATTGCCGTCCCATACTCATATAGTGTATTGAACTTTCACCTTTGATCTCTGTCCATCCCAGTGTCTTAGCCTCCTCTCACCACGTGTAAGTTGTGTTTTTTTGATTATTTTTTTATTTACTCGTGTTTTACATTGGAGTATACATGTATCCTTGCGTATATATGTAGGTTTTCGGTTTTTACCTTCAATATGGGAGCGAAAGGTCCTAGTTTTGGTTGGAGTTTTGGTGGTGCGATGAGATGAAAGTATCTGCATTCCACAAGTACCACTCTCCTTCTGTTAAGAATTGGAAAGATTTGTAAAAAAAAAAGAAAAAGTCAAAAATAAAATGAGCCCACGTGGTGTACATTTATGATGGTGGTATGTTGGTGAGCGTGTGTGTGGACTCTGCTGCTCAGGCCCGTCCATTTGTGACTTACTAAAAGTCTTGTGTGGCAAATGGGAAAGCCACGTCCAGATACTATAGACCAGTTTAAGTTGTTTTTCCTCTTTAGAAAGGAGAAAGGAGAAAGAAGGAAAGAAGTGAGCAGTAGCAGAAGGAGCATGAAAAAGCCCGCCATTTCAATGAAAGTATGTGCATGACATGACAGTGTAGGCCATGTCATGTATAGTACAGTAAGTAACCCATGGTGATACTCATAGTGGTAGTGAGTCTCTGAGTAGTGGTTCTAGGGTGGGTGGTCTCCCTTTCTAGAATTCTAGAATGTTGAGGCTCCTACTCTCCCGTCCCATTTCCATTTCGTTATTCTTTGAAATCCACACACAGTTGCTTTCAATTCCAAGAATCTATTCTATAGGTCCTGAAAAGACGCTCGTTCTTTCACATAAAAATACAAGGATATAGGAGAAAGTGTGCTCACATAGTACACCATGTAATGTTCCTTTCTATTTCTATAAATAATCTTAAACACTATAATACATAATATTTATAGTCTCATCCACATTGTGAAGTGTACTGTACGAAGGGCATGAAGGGATGCTTATCGCTTAGAATACTTTGACCAATGGCTTTTATAAAATCATCCAGGTACAGTCAGTGGCAGCTCCATAATAGCCGCCTGTCTCAGTCCAAATGTCCAGCACCACGAACTCTTTTCAAATAGAGAAGGAAGGGAAAATCATATAGAAAGGATAAGAAGGCACGAGTCAAGTCTCTGAACTGAATCTGCTAAGAATATAAGATAAAATGAACACGAGATGGTTTTGAATAGAATGACATGTGTAGTGTAGCTTTGCTAAATGTTAAAACTTTCCCAGCGTACAAGTACAAATACGAATAAAAATTTACAAACCTGCTCAGTTTATGCTCGATATAGAGATATGTACAACAGCTGAGAGTGCTGGGATTTTCCTTGATCATATGAGGTCATATATGCTTTCAATGTATTTGTATTTCAGTTTGAGAGCATTATGTATTCATCCGCTGTGTCTTCTTCTTCTTCTACTTCCTTCCATAGATGTAGAAACGGGCTACATATATATAGCATGAGAGCTTACAGCCCTATTAGAAACCATTTGGAGAAAATCAGTCGTTGAATTTTGTATTAGTGAAAGTAAAAGTGTAGGGAATGGATTGTATGGGAAACGTAAAAGTAGGGGGTTTTTATATATATATTAAAGCTATATGGCTCTGTATTGTATATTTAGATAAGATATAGACGTGGAGAGAAGGTGAAAGGACGTGAGTCGGAGTCGGTGTCGGTGTCGGACTCGGTCCTCGGTTTGTTGCTCTATGCTTTCTCTCTAATGAAATTGCTATGAGGACAAGTGTACTAAAAGGAAGGAGGAATTCAAAGTACGATCGTACCCAACCACCTTCACTCTCACTACACCACATAATAACCCTTCATCAATTCCCGTCTTTCTCTCTCTCTCTCGCTTTCTCTCCCTATCTCTACATACAAGAAATAAAAGGACGACGACCGTATGTGCAGGGCCGGACGAAGGAATTACTTTTAGGCAGCAATTTGTTTCTATACTGTATATTGTCTTTGATAAAGCAAAATGTTGTATTTACATGTTCTAGAAAAGTGCAAAATGTTCGATTTACTTGATTCAGAAAAGTGCTCAATGTTCTATTTTAAGCGTTTTGAGAAGTGAGGAAAATGTTTTATTTTCATGTTTTTGAAATGTACAAAACATTATATTTTGCATGTTTTTGAAAAGTCAAAATATTCTTTTTACATATTTTTGAAAAGTGCAAAATGTTCCATTTACATGGTTTTTGGAAATTCAGGCCTGCGCTGGCCGCAATATCCGGCCCTGCGTATGCGTATATATGCATGTATGTATACTATAATAGAAGGAAAGTGCATTGCACACACGCAGAGAGATACACTCTATATAAGAGCATAATAAAGAAGCTTTTCCTAGGGAAACGAGAGAGCGAGAATGAAATGGAAATGCAATGCAATGTAGACCTATCCATTTCCATTAACAGAATCAGGTGAATACTTAGCGCTAGACGACGTACTAAGAAATATCCAGAGCATAGATAGAGAGTAGAATGGTTCGGTAGTATATACAGAACCTTACTCTCTTTGTAGTCGTTTGAGTATCGAGTTATATGGTGTATGAAGAATTCCTCGAATGTCTCCTCCTGTCCTACACTTTCACTTCCTGTAATATATACTTTACCTAGGATCCCACACTGCACTGTGTGTGTCTGTGTGTGAGTCGCATCTTGCCTTAGTCTCCTCCCTCCAAATGTTTAAGAGTGTGAGGAGGGAAAATTACAGTTCGAGGACATTTCCTCTGAACTTTCCCTTCCTTTCTCTCACTCTCTCTCATTCTCTATAGAAATTATGTAATGGGTTATTTGAATAAAGAGCCCGAGTGGATGTGGGTCCCGGTACCAGTACCAGTTCCAGGAAGAGAGTGAGAGCGAGGTAGTAATATAATTGGAGACGAGAAACACACAAGTAGAGACAAACAGAGAGACAGGAACTAGTTCTGTAGGAACTGGAAACTGCAGCTGCTGGGAAAGCAAAGGCGGGAAAGTGTCAAACTCTTTACTTATTTACTCGCTCCTTGACGCACACTGAGAACATCCTCTTGACAGACAAAAATTCTTTCTTGAATATATTGGCATTGTATTGGTTACAAATGTGAGGGTGTGAACCAAGGAATGATTGTATATATGTAGCCACTGTCTGACGCTGCGGAGTTACATTACAGTTGTTGTTGTAGTTGTGTAATTTTTATTCCATAGTCTTACTCTCACTCAGTTCAGATCGCTTTCTGAGTTGTGCGTATATTGGGAGGAAAAACCATGTTCAGATGAAATGAGACCGAAAACCGAAACCGACGAGATGTGTACAAAACTTTCCTCAAGAACTTTCTGTCAAATGTGTAGCCATGTGGAATTTGGAAAAGTCCCCTGCACTAGTAGTACAGCTAGACATTAATACATGTTGAGTGGTCCTAAGCCGTAGGACATCCTAATGATAATGGCGTGTCTGGCTAATACTATGGTTATTCTGTATGGCATGCTCAAGCATACAGAGCATAATTCATGTGCGTCGTACAGGGCCGGATAATGTGGCCAGCGCAGGCAGTTCCCGCTGCTTGAATTTTCAAAAAACATGTAAATGGAACATTTTGCACTTTTCAAAAATATGTATAAAAAGAATATTTTGACTTTTTTAAAACATGCAATTAAATATTTTTGCACGTTTCAAAAGCATGTAAATAAAACATTTTCCACTTTTCTCAAAACACGTAAATAGAACATTTTGCACTTGTCTGAATCAAGTAAAAAGAACATTTTGCACTTTTCTAAAACACGTAAATACAACATATTGCTTTACCAAAGAAATCCATCAATAAAATCAAAATGGTAGTTTTTTTATGGAAACAAATTGCTGCCTGAAAGGAATGCCTTCGTCTGGCCCTGGCGTCGTGCGTTTGCTCTATATTCATATAATGAACGTGGTAGTTTTATGGATGCTGTTTATCAAATAATGGCAATAATAATAGGACTTTTTTGTATTTGTGAAAAGCTTGTAAATAGTATTTAATTGTAGTATATTTAAAACAACTTTTTCGCCGCATTAAAAATGAAGGAAAATCATTGCATAAATGTTTCTGCAGAAATTGTATGCATATTTTACATAAGAATTATGCAGAAAAATAAAAAATGTGTACAGAGACTTTTTTCCATGAAATGCGGCCAATTCTTTGCATAAATTACAATGATTTTTGTATACCAGGGAAAGGCTTTATACCTAATTTTGTTAAATACTGAAATGTAATTTTAAGGTAGCATTATGTATTCTCAAAGCCGTAAGCCGTTAAAAGGAAAACGGTGCAGTATTGGGCGGGTTAGACTTTAACAAAATAAATCTGTGCATATTTTTAGTATGTAGCTAATAGCTAACCATGAGCCAATTCATGCAAGATTTTCTGTATAAAATAATTAGATCATTTCTTGTGCTATAGTCCCACAGTCAGCATTCAGCATTTAGCATGACATGGTTATGGTTCTTGGTCTTACGTTAGCAAAAATGCTCTGAAAAATACTCTGTACAATATAATATGTATCCTGGGAATATATATATACGTTTCTCAGAGGAAATATGAAACACGTGTCAAAGTAGGATTCTGCGTCTCTCCCCTCCACATGTCAAATGTAGAGCGTTAACGGGAACGGGAACGGGAACGGAGTGAGTCCGGATTTGAAACGCGGGAAGGAAAGGGAAGCAGCCGAAAAAAAAGCCAGACAGCCAAACGAGTTCGAGTCAATTTGGCAATGTAATGGAAACTTGAAGGAAAGATTTCATTTGAGAAGTAAAGTAGGACTTTCTCTCAATTGACGTGCCTTGGCATGTCATCCTTCATTGCTTTTGCTTTTGGTTTTCCTTCATATTCCGATTTTGAGAGATGTCTATATATACTATATATACACATAATAATATGTGTATAGTGGTGAATGATAGGGTCTTGTGTTTAGTGTCTATACTCTTGGTATATATCAACTTAATGGTAACTGCCGACATATATACTTATAGATAGATGTGATCCCCCTCAGGTGAAGATAGAACGTAATGAATGCACTCGTATTTATCATGTGGAAAGTTGTAGTCCAAGTCAAAGTGAAGGAGGATTGAGGATTGAAATTTCCGAATTTTCAAATTCATCAAATGTCTTCTAATTCCATTCAATCTTGACATCAGGCATATTTTACTTTACTTGCCCCTTGGCAGTACACACAGAATTAATGTGTATTATTCCCAAATCCCAAGTTTCCACGTTTAGAACGTGAAGAGACGAGGATACGCAAGTCATAATTGATAAGTAGAACTCATCCCATTAATTATAAAAGACATTTTGCCATTAATGTAGGTGTACTATATGGACGCTATAGTCGGTTTCGGTTAGTCATAGTTATTTTAGTAGGGGAAATAGTATATAGGGTGTGTAAATAAATTGTCCTTGTTCAGTCTAAAGGTGCTAAGGCATGGTTCGTTCCTATGATGTGGCAGGACAAGCTCAAGTTGTACATTATCAGATGAAATTCATTTTTTTTTAAATCAAAATTGTTGGATTTTGAAACGCGTTCTTTCGTCAGAATGAAAAATTTTCAATAAATAATGCTGTTTAAAACGGAGAGATTTCCCTGTTGCATTTTTTTAAATTGTCAAAAATTTCAAAAATTGCATACTTTTGAAATGCATAAAGTGATCAAATTAAATGCTTAAAAATATTTTTAAAAAATGTAATTTTCTAATACAACCAATTCTAAAATAAAAAGATCTTAAAATGTCTAACAGTTTTGAAACTAATTATTACAAAACTATTTGATAATATTTCATTTAAATAGTGTGTACTAATTTTAGAACTAATTCCCACTCTACCCTTCACTCCCATTGACTACAATTTCAAAATGTACAAAATTCTAATCTGGTTACCATCTGTCGTGTGTGTGCAATTTTGTGTGTGTGGAGCACGTGGGGAGCTATTGATCAAATTTCATCCTAGCCTAGGTCCATTCTACTACACATCGACATCCTATAATATGACACTATGACGTGTTAACGATAAGGTTGACTCTAGATATATATTATACGCTTATATATATATATATACGTGTGTGTAGTGTGTGTGGCCCTCAAGACAGGAGCAGACAGACCAGGACCAGGACCAGGAAATCCCCCTTATATACCAGCACCAGTACCAGTACCAGTACGAGTAGGTATGTTGTCAAAGGGAAATGGCTGGCCAAATAGATAGATTTAATTCCGTAGATTGAAGAAATGACACGACACGATATGGCACACAACACGACACGACTCGCCCAAGGTGTATCTTTCTTTGTTACTCCTGCCTACAAGGCAGAGGAATTAAATTACATTGTTCTTCGTAATTATCTTATCTGGTCTTAATTAGCCCTTATACGGGGGAGCAGAGCTATAGAGAGTGTAATTATATATAAGGAACTAAAGTGTAGCCTAATGTAATGTAAGGAGGCCTTTCACATAACTCGACACTCATCCATAGGACAGATACACTACTCTATATAAAGTGTCCTTCCTCCTCGTTTGTCATCATCCTCTTTCCATTCCATCTCGTCTTGGTCGTCGTCGTCGTCTTGGATCGTCGTGGATCGTGGTGGTGGTGAGTGAGTGAGTGAGGCGCTCAGAAAACTCCGAATAGGAAGATGTACAACAGGGGAGTTGTGAAATGGGGAAATGTAACAAGTTTAAGCGAAGAGCTTTACACAGGATAAAGGAAACAATACCCTGACCATGTGGTGAAAAATAGAAATAGAATCTAGCGTGTGAGAGTGTGTGTGTGTGTGTATTTCTATTCTCTCTCAGTGACAGTCTCATATTCTTTCATTCAGTGTTCACGAGGTATAAACCCAAAAATTGTTTTGCTCTGGTCACGTTGTCATCATGATTCTTAAATACATATTCTCAGCCCTCCACTACTGTGTAGACTCTGTATCTCCTTTTTCCTATAGACAGACCCACACGTCAAAAATAGAAAACGTCTTATACATATAAAAATAAATAATATTATATAGGGAATCTGTCCACTTACTCTCCAGACTATAGTCTATAGTGTACACTATATGTATGAGGAAGGAAAGCATGGGGAAAAGAAGTCAAAGAGTCAAGTTGATGTGGAAAAAACCATGGAGCGTTAGATCCATATATCTTTACAGCTTTACACTCTTTCCTAGTCATAGCCAATGCCAATGCCAAAGCCATGGACATGAACCTGGACCTGACGCTAGCGTTGGACCTGGACCTGGACATAGTCATATAGCATGGTGAAGAAAAAAATCTCGTTAATATTTTTTCTTCTTAAGTCTAGATTTCTTAGGACTTGGGACCGGGAGCTGAAAGTATTTGAGAGATTTTCTCAAGCCTCAAGATTCAAAGGACAACGACTTTGGACGGTTCGGGATCGGTTTTTGTGTTGTTTTTGCTGCTGTTGCTACTGTCGTCGCCGTCCTCATCGTCATCGTTCTGGGATGAGTTAGCCAATGCTAACGCCGGGGAAATAAGGAAGACGAAGACGAAGACGAACTATGAAGGCGAAAAGCAAAAGGGGGAGAGGAAAAAAAGGGAAAAGACGAAGAAAAAAAAAGTCAGTGTTTTAGCAAGAGAATCAAAAGATTTATGTGTGACTGAATCATTTTCTATTGTGATTTGAATTCTTAATAGAAGAAATATGTAGAGGTGTAGTAGTTGTGTATAGGGATTTTCCTATATTTTCAATATTTTTCTATAGTGTGGCAATGTAGCTAGGTACCTTCTGTATGTGTGTGTAATGTGTAGTCGGGTGGTTTAAGTTTTAGCTTCAGCACCATAACAAACCATAGGACATAGGATACTACTATAGAAAGTTGTACAGTAATTTGGATTTAGTTTCGTACTAGATACGTTTACATACGTGTTAGGTAGTAGGTGCGTTGTTGTTGTCGTTGTTGCTGCTGTTTTGGTGGGTATCGGAATCGCTATATGTAGCTATTATGTAATGCGAGCACTACTGACTGACTGACTGGCTTGCAATGAACTAGCTCAAGTAGGAAGTCAAATGTAGGTATAGCCGGTATATGTATAGATATAGGTATATTACATGGATATAAAGTTTGTTGTAGTTGTAGTTGTAGGCGGGAGGGAGAGAAAAAAAAAGTATTCAAAGACTTTTTTTGGTGCGAAATTTTTCTCTTTTCTTTCCCCTTCATCGTGACAGTTCAATTTAAGAAACTTATTAGAAACCACGTAGCCATGGGTAACTTACATTAACTTTTCATCCAATCTTTTCCCTTTTTTTTTCCTTTCCTTACAACAACAAGGCGATGCTTGGTTGGGACGCTTAAGCTTTTGTATGTACACAAGCTATATAGACGGAGTATCGCCCACTCCACATAAACCCCTGAGCATTACATTGGACTGGAATTTAGCATTTGACACTTTTACTTTGACTGGAGCGGAACTGAAACTAGGGTTTAGCTTTAAAATGAAGATGTTTTTTTTTGTAAATTAAATTTATGGGAAATTGAACAGAGGGTAACCAACATGGATTTTAAATACATACTATAATATGCAAATCCATACTAAACCTTTAGCTCGGCTCTACTCTCTACTACGGCACTGCTTCCATTCGGTTTTTGGTTTTTGGACTTTGGTTTCGGTGTAGGTTTCAAAAGGAGTTCAATGTAGGGCCGATAATGCGGCCAGCGTAGGCAGCCCCCGCTGCTTGAATTTTCTCAAAACATGTAAATGGAACATTTTGCACTTTTCAAAAATATGTAAAAAGAATATTTTGACTTTTCAAAAACATGCAAAATAAATTTTTTTGCACATTTCAAAAACGTGCAAATAAAATATTTTCCACTTTTCTCAAAACATGTAAATAGAACATTTTGCACTTTTCTATATCAAGTAAAAAGAATATTTTGCACTTTTCAAAAACATGTAAATACAACAGTTTGCTTTACCAAAGGAAACCATCAATAAAATCAAAATGGTGGTTTTTTTTATATGGAAACAAATTGCTGCCTAAAAGCAATTCCTTCGTCCGGCCCTGGTTCAATGTAGTCGGGTTTGCTCGTTGACAGAAAATAGACGAGAAATTAATGACAGCGATTATAATTTACTATTGTTGTAGATTGTAGATGGTATTTTCCTTGACGAAAGCTTGTAATTAAAATTAATTCTAAATTTAATCCAATGCTTGAGAAATATTTACTTATTTGCTGCTAATTATTGTGACTTGTATACGTTTTTGAGAAAGATTTTCATGGCCGCCAGCCGCTATGTATGTATTTATATTATACGATTATTAATTTGCAATAAGTTATTATAAGCAAGGGCTAAATAAATACGCAAAATGTGCAAGACTGGAACTGAACTGAAGGTTGGCGGAGGGATAATGTCAAAGCAAAAATAATATTTTGCAAATATTTATTATTTTCGTGTATTTGCAATCAATTTCTAACAGGGTTACAGATTTACGACAATTATAAATTGTAAATCATACATTTTTTAAAAAAGCATTATATTTATTAGAGGGAATGCTATAGTAACAGAATTTAAGTTTGGGTTTTCGAACCTCCTACATCTTTTAATGTGAGTTTGTCGTTTGTATCAATTGACGGGTGGCGGAGAGTTTCCGGCTCCGGCTCCGGCTCCGGTATAGTGTGGTGAGGTTGGTGGGGCTGGTGGTGTGATGTGTTACTTACTTTTTAGTATTTTGCCATTTTCAAGGGTAGGACCCGGTAACGGCATGGTGTGGGTCTGTGGGTAAAGCACGGTATATATGGTGTCCGTATGATATATAGATATATTACAGTATGGTGTACGGTGTACGGTTTTGACTGGGTGCTCTCTATCTTTTGTAGAGTTGGAGTTAGACCCCGAGCGGAGATGATATTAAAAGCCAAATTTGAAAATGGAATAGGGAAAGTTTGATTGTGTGAAAATCAGACGTAATTCCATCCACTCACTTTTATCACTATAAATCATTTGGATAGGAAATTAACTTTTGAATAGTCATGTTGGTTGAACTGACTCTCTCTCTGTGCCTCAGCCTCCACGCGGCCTGCACGGTGGTCCACAATCTTCACTTTTATAGCCTGGGTCATGACCACACTATATGCCCCTACTACATCTTCACGCTATATACACTCTAAACTACTGCACCGTAACATCTCGTCTCACCCTTGTAGTAGTCTATATTATGCATATAGATGAAACTTTACGACTACGACACATGCACAATGAGCTATCTGACACGGCATAAAAAACATTTTAAAATTATCTGAGAAAAATTTTTTAAGCTTCCCGCACTACAAAATTCGTATTTATTTTTTTCTATATATTAATTATCTATATTAATCATGATAATTATTATCATTCAAATTTTCAATATTTTTTAACCATACACACAAGGTTCTTTGTAGTTTGTGTATACGGAATCACAATGAAATATTTAGGGCCGGATAATGTGGCCAGCGCAGGCAGTTCCCGCTGCCTGAATTTTCAATAAACATGTAGGTAAATGGAACATTTTCCAGTTTTCAAAAATATGTAAAAAGAATATGTTTGACTTTTTAAAAACATGCAAATTAAAGTTTTTGTACATTTCAAAAACATGCAAATAAAACATTTTGCACTTTTCTGAAACAAGAAAAAAGAACATTTTGCACTTTTCTAAAAAATGTAAATACAACATTTTGCTTTACCAAAGAAAGTCATCAATAAAATCAAAATAGTGGTTTTTGTATGGAAACAAATTCCTGCCTAAAATCAATCCCGTCGTCCGGCCCTTGAAATATTTCTTGTGACGCAATGTGAGAGATAGGCTTTCATGTTTTCTTCGTATTCCCACGTGGCACGTGGTGGCACAGATATTAAAATTGAGAATTCTGTACATACGACGGTTTGCATGATAAATTGAATATCGTATAGATATATCAGTAAATAATAAACAGAGATAACTCCAAGGCCAAGACCAAGACTCACAAATAACCCAACCCAAAACCAATACCAAAACCGAACCTATGTACCTACGTGTGTAAACACCCTACGCTTGCATCTATAATGTAGAATCTAGAATCTAGAAAATGAGTAAGCACACGAAGCAAAATTCGAAAAGGGAAAATACGGAGACAGCGAGAGAGACTCTAAATTGAGACAATAGTTTTGATGACAAGAAAACTTTGTGGAGGAAAGTTGTGTGAGCGTGAGAGTGGGAGGGAAAGGGAAAGGGAGTCGTGTCGTGTGAATTATTGGCAGATGTCTATAACTCGGTACATAGAATCGACATTATAAATAAGCATCGACTTGATTCCTTCCAGGCAAACTCACCATTAATTGGATTTTCTTGAAGAAGTTAACCCAAAGATGTTTTGGTCCTGCTCCTCCTCCTAAGACAAAGGGCAGACAGGACAGGAGGTGAAAATACTAACAGAGTAAAATACTCAAAAACTATAAAATGTCCCATCCACATGTATACGAGGACAGTTTCTAAACTTAACTTTACTTTTACTTTTACTTATCGTTAGAAACGGAAATAAACTAATAACTAAATTACACCCACACACACACACACGCACATTCACACAGAGGGGCGCTGACGGCTGACGACGACGACGATAGATAATAAATTGTCTAATAAAAGTTCTCGTGTCTCCATCCCTCCCTCCCTCCCCTTTCTCTTCCAAGTGTCTCCTCTCATTCTAATTCTAAATTCTACAACAGCTTCACTCAATTGCGACAAGTATACGCGCTGAATTTAAAATTAGAAAGTAAATACTGCATGAAATGAATTGTGCCTATTTCTATTTTAGATATAATTAGGTTCATCCCAGTCCCAGCGACACTTTGTACCAGTAATAATATGATTATTATGCAAATTTCTATTTAAAAAGCATATCGTCTGTGAAGAACCAAAATGGCCAATATCCAATTTAATCTAGATTCAAAATGAGCTATGTCTTAAAAACGAAATAAAAAATGTGCGTCCTATGTTAATAAGGAGTTTTTGGAAAGTGTAAAATAGTCTATTTAGGGGTTTTTGAAAAGTGTAAAATTTTCTATTTACATGTTTCTAAAAAGTGTAAAATATTCTATTTACATCTTTTTGAAAAGTGTAAAATATTCTACTTACATGTTTTTGAAAAGTGTAAAATATTCTACTTACATGTTTTTGAAAAGTGTAAAATATTCTACTTACATGTTTTTGAAAAATGTAAAATATTCTACTTACATGTTTTTGAAATTTGGAAAATATTCTACTTAAATACTTTCAAGACATGTTTCAATATTTTTGTAGATAGTGGATATTGTTTTAGCTACAAATGGATATGGGTCATTTTGGTTCTTCCCAGACAATATATACTATATTCCTCTCTCCTACTTGTAATACTATTTCTAATATAGTATGGCAAATTTGAGCTTGATAAATTCGGAAAAAAATGTGCATATCTATTTATACGGAATTTTGAAAAATGCTAATGTGAGATAATGCTAATCGTACGTGTAATAATAATATATGCCCTCTTGCCTTTTGTAATACCTTTGAGGGCAGAAGCGCCTTCGAATTCGTCTAGCACCAGCCATATGCCATCCCCGTTCATAGTCTATAGAGTCCCTAGGAATAATCTCAATTTGTCAATATTTGATCTCGTACAATTTCTACACACACACACTCAGGGAAAAAAAGAATGAAAAAAATGTCAAGGCTCAAGAAGACTAAAGAGTAGAAAAGGGAGAATAGAATCTCAATGTTGAATGTAATAGTAATAATGATGAGATGAAAGAGAGAGAGAGAGAGAGAAACGGAAAAAAATTACGTGATGTGAATCATGTATGTTGAATAATTCAAGTAGAAAATTGAAGCATTTCTACTTTTCTACAAAATCCAATAGAGAGACAGAAGAGAGAGAGAAAAAAAGAGGATACATAATTATTCAAATTTGATTCATACATACAGACAATAAATTTCCATTAGGTTGACTAAGTACGGACGACGGGCTACGTACGTTACGTAGCGGAGGTCGTAACTTCTACACATGCAATGGGAGCGCGCGGGACACACAGCGGCTATGGCTACGGCTACGGGAAGGATGATGGAAAAAGATCCAGCAAAAAAAGTGTAGGTAGGTAGGTAGGTAAGTACGTAATCTGTAGATATTACCTACATAATATATGGCGAAGTTATGGACTTGGAATACGGTACGGTTACGGCTACGGTTGACGGTTACGACCCATATAGGGGTATATGGCTATACCCATACTCTGTAGTAGTACTTTTGGTTTGGTTCCATTCAATTTTGAAGGTAAATTTTCAAGTGTGTGCGCCAGGTCTGTACTGCATATAACTAGGTAGGTACTCGTATTTTACTTATGCCATTCAGCCATTTATTTATTTTATTAAGTTGTGTACAAAAATTATAATATATTATACGGAAATACTATGTTATAGATGTTCATGTGGAAAATGCTTCGGTCATTTCACTCGAGAGATTGACTACGCACTCATACATAAAAATTGTGTTTTTTTCTTTTGTTGTAATTTTCAAATAAAATTAAATAGTAAAATAATATTATTAGAGATGTACATATATTATGGGAGATATAAGAATTCCATATCGGCGCCGGCCATGTAGATATTCATTTATGCATTAAAGTGTATGATGATTTACCCAGCCAGAGTTTAGCTATGTAGGTACATACCTACGCAGGGCCGGACGAAGGAATTGATTTTAGGCTGCAATTTGTTTCCATACAAAAACCACTATTTTGATTGTATTGATTGTTTTCTTTGCTAAAGCAAAATGTTGTATTTACATGTTTTAGAAAAGTGCAAAATGTTCTTTTTAATTGGTTCAGAAAAGTGCAAATTGTTCTATTTACGTGTTTTGAGAAAAGTGGAAAATTTTTTATTTCCATGTTTTTGAAATGTACAAAGAAATTTATTTGCATGTTTTTGAAAAGTCTCAATATTCATTTTACATATTTTTGAAAACTGTAAAGTGTTCCATTTACATGGTTTTTGAAAATTCAGGCAGCGGGGGCTTCTTGCGCTGGCCACATTATCCGGTCCTGTACCTACGCAAAACAGTGGAGTGGGTATAAGCGTATAAATAGAATGATAATATTTTTGAACCAATTATTTCTGCTTCTGTTTTTACTATTCTTATCCTTGTTATTATTTCCCATAGAGAATCCATGGGAAAGGGAATGACATGATAGGAGGGCTCCTTTCTATATGGTTCTCTGTTGGGAAGGATACAAGTTAGAAAAATTAACAATTTAGGAAATTCAAAGTTGGGTAATTCAGGGCATATGACATAAAATATATTGAAGTATATTCTACTACTACTAGACTCACATATATTTGGAAATATTTTAAGTTTCAAAATTTGAATTTGTTTACTGTTATTATTATATATATGTTTAGGCAGTCGTCCTTTCCTTCTTGTTCTAGTTGAATTATGAGTTTCTGAATACAAAAGGAGAATGGACTGGACGGGAATGGAAGGGAGGGGGAGGGCAGGTATAATAATATAATAATCATAACATAATAATAATATTATGTTTTTCCACGAGAGTCTCGAATCCTAGACATGCTAAATGGTTATTGCTCCATATATTATTATTATCATTATATAATGTTTCAAAACTCAACTCAGAAACTCAGCCAGAATCAGTGCTCTGGATCCTGGCCCTGGTTTCTACACGGGAACGACGGGAAAAGCATAACAGAGACGACCACTTCCAAAGGCCACTACTGCTACACTTTTGTTTGATGGTTTCATACTTGGCCAAATTCACTCACTCAAATTCATAACAAGATAAACAATGTGGGGGTAATTTTGACTCACTTGTTATTGACGAGCATCCGGGCCTAATTTAGAAACAAGCTGAGTCAAGGCTATACTCACTACTCATGGGTAGTACTCTATATGGAGGCTATGTATCTGTAAGGTGTGTGGAGATGCAGTGAAAGCCAGAGGCCAAAGCACTTTGCTACTTACTCTTTCTTGTAAGTAGCCAAAATCCAAATGTATAGTAGCATATAGCCTATAAAGTGTAGTTGTGTTTTAGAGCTACTTACAGGCATATCGTCTGTGAAGAACCAAAATGACCCATTTCCAATTTAAGCTACAATCAAAATGAGCTATGTCATAAAAACAAAATGAGTAACATCCGTAAAATGTTAATAATTAGGAGTTTATGAAAAGCTTAAAATGTTCTGAATCAACGTTTTTAAAAAGGTGTAAAATGTTCTAATTCCATATTTTTGAAAAGGTGCAAAATGTTCTAATTCCATGTTTTTGAAAAGTGTAAAATGTTCTAATTCCATGTTTTTGAAAAGGTGCGAAATGTTCTAATTCCATGTTTTTGAAAAGGTGCGAAATGTTCTAATTCCATGTTTTTGAAAAGGTGCAAAATGCTCTAAATTCATATTTTTGAAAGGTATAAAATATTCTATTTAAATTCTTTCAAGACATGTTTAAATATTTTTGTAGATATTGAAATTTATCTTTAGCTACAAATGGATATGGGTCATTTTGGTTCTTCACAGACGGTATAAATAAATGTATATGAATTTTGACTGTACTGAAAGCCTATACTGTAGATGGTAGTAGACGGGAGGTTATTTATATTTTTATGGATGTACACTTGAGGGGTGCGTACAGAGTGTGTAGCTATAGGTAATATTCTGTTCAGATTAGACAGTATACAATAATTATATGTGTATCCTCGCTACCAGTACCAGTACCAGCACCAGTACGAGTCTAGAAATACGTCTACAGTCTACTGTTCGCCTCAGTTTTGAGCTTTTGAGCTTTTTCTATGAAGTATTATGGAGAGAGAGAGTGTGTGTGTAACATCTTGCAGGAGAGGGCCAGAGCCTCTGCCTCCGTGTGTCTGCCTGTCTGTCTGTTCCATTGCGTAGAGAAGACTGGGGCTGGGAGCGTGTAGCGAAGTCAAATAAAATTAAGTCCCATCAATAAATCATGAGCATGAAAGGCTTTTGCATCTTACTCATGTTATGGTTCAAGTCTGCTCTCTCATGTTTCCCTACAACGGTCTACAACTTTACAATTTTATCATGTTTCCCAAGTAGAACCAGAACCAACTCTACAATCTACAACATGTATAGCATGTGACTTCCTATAACAGTATTAGTATTCCAGGCTTAGGCTATCATAGGTGTATATTTTTACTATTGGCCTCGGTCTCTATCTGATCCTATACTATTGGCTTATGAATACGGTGTAATAGAGACGGTAGTGGCAGTGGCAGTAGTAACAATAAAGAAATGTTCTGTCTTTCTCTCTCTCTCTCTAGGTCTGCATATGTTATATGGAAAAGGTTATTAGGCGAATATTCTGAATTATGAATAGGAATGAAATTACGAATTATTCAACAACATTGGGTATAATTTGAACCGTTTGCAATATTTTCAGGTTATCAGTACATAAATGTCAGGATGAAGAGAAGAAAAAATTATAAGAGGACCTTTTGTCATGTGTATCCTGCGACTGAATGAGACCCAACGTATTACAATCCGTTTACTTACTGGAACAAACGAGTGGGTAAGAGCGGGAATATAGGAACGGTAACGGTAACGGCAACGGCCGTATATACTACATGCCAGTGTGCGGATACGGCTACTGCCACTGCCGCTGGGACTCCCAGGTTTCCCTCATGGAGCAATGAACGATGATTTCAAATTCCAATAAAAATAAATGTTGCATTTACAATGGGAATGACTCCCAAATAGAAAGTTCAACGACAGAGGCCAGAGGTTCATTGGCGCTGTCATTGTCGTTGTCAGTCATCTTATTGTTAGAGAGTCAGCCTCATAAAATCCGTGTGTAAGTAGACGTAGACATATTATAAGGGCCACTGGGGGAATGTTAAATATTTCGAAAATACAAAATACTCCATTGATATTTCCAGAAATGCTTTTTTAAATTCGTGAAAATGTAGATGGTCTCTTTTTAACCTTAGTCACCTCACGCGCCTCTAGTACTTTTTTATTTCAAACTATCGTATGTGTAATTATTTAATAATGCGCATATCGTCTGTAAAGAACAAAAATGACCCATATCCATTTTTTAGCTAAAAACAATATCCACTATCTACAAAAATACTGAAATACGTCTTGTAAGCATTTAAATAGAATATTTTGCACTTTTCAAAAATGTGTAAATAGAACATTTTGAACTTTTTAAAAACATGTAAATAGAACATTTTACACTTTTCAAAAACATGTAAAAAGAAAATTTTACACTTTTCAAAAGCATGTAAATAGAACATTTTGCATTTCTGAAAAACATGTAAAAAAAACATTTTACAATTTTCAAAAGCATGTAAATAGTACATTTTGCGCTTTTCAAAAACTCTCAATTAACATTTTACGCATGTTTTTTATTTTCTTTTTATGACATAGCTCGATTTGGTTCTAGCTTAAATTGAATATGGGTCATTTTGGTTCTTTACGGACGATATATTACTCGTAGATATCTGCCTCCATTACACACACACACACACACACACGTATTTCCACCTGTACAACAAGGCTCCTTGACGACAAATCGAACGTTACGAGTCCGAGACTGGAGAGTTAAGCTGCTAAGTATTCAAAGTTGAGTACAGGTAAAAGACGGATATTAAAAGCAAATTGGATTTTACCAAAGGTTGCCCATTTACATTCGTTTCCCATTCTACAATTTCTACATGATTGGGAGTGCGAGGCGAAATGCGAGTGAGCGCGCGAGTCAAACTCTAACTGTATTAGTTCCCGAGTGGATATTATATTATGGATTTGGATATTATTATGTTGTGGGGTGGCACTGTATATATCTGCCTGTAAGTCAAGGAGTATATAGTATAGTAGTATGCAAATACATACGGGATATGTATATTAGTTAGTGTGTGTCGAGTCTTGGGAAAAGGAATTCGTGTTGATGGGATTTAAATCAAGAGAGCGAGAGAGGTGACAGAGATTCTTCGTCTCGAGTGAATGAGTTCCTGTTTGAGCCTTAAGGCAATCCTGTACGGAAATTTAGACGGACGCTTTGCTTCCGGAATCTCCGACACGTTATTCATTTTCACTTAGTTTCCCCAAAGGTTTCTCTCTCAAAATCCTCCCAAATGCAAACTGCAGACTCTACAATTTACATCATCCAGACAGAGAGAGACAGTTCCAATGTTCAAAAGTTGGAGCGGATCGTCACAGTTAAATTCTACAGTCCACAAGGCACAAGACTCAAGACAGACACATCACAGTACAACTCAAGAAGAAAATCGAATAATAAACTTACACACAAGGAAAATGAAAAGGTTCATTTCTGGCTTTGACTTTGACTTTGGAATTTACAAGTTGGAATTTTTGCAAAATAATTTTCCAATATATTATTATAGAGGTGCATTGTAGACTTGTAAAGTTTTAAAAGTTGGGGCCAAGTTCATGAAATATTTACATGGAAACTTTGTGAATTGATGAAATCTATATACTATGCTAATTTAACTGGTACTGATGCATAAAGTGCCATAAAGTGTAAAAACTGTTGCATTCCCATTCATAATATTAAACTTGTTTGAAGGTTATATATTTGCACACTACATTTTTCTTGAGGCGTTTTTGTAGTGTGTAGATATATAGATATATAAGAGACTATATAGCGACTATAGCGTCAAGACCACATTCAAGAATTTTGCTAAATTTATGAAAAATGATGTTTAGTAAAAAATAATAAAAAAGACAGTCATTATAGTTAAATTGAAATTCCAAATTGTGTACAATTATACGTAGGTATATTAGACACCAATAGTAAAATGTACAAGTTGATGAGAATCATTTATTGTAATTAACCTTTTTTAATTATTGAAGTAACTAGTTAAAATGTAAATGTTTTCTTTCCAAGTGTCAATCATTTTATTGATTTTGAACTCTTTTTTAAATAGTTCTAATTTAGTAACTAGCCCGTTCTTTAAAAACATAAGTATGTAAATTATTTTTCCTGGTTTTAAAAACATCCAATTACATAAATTTCCTTCTTTTAAAAATGTGTATTTAAATAATTTGCCTATTTTTCAAAACACGGAGCTAAATAAATTTCCTCCTTTTAAAAACGTGTATTTAAATAATTTGCCTGTTTTTCAAAACACGGAGCTAAATAAATTTCTTCCTTTCAAAAACGTGTATTTAAATAATTTGCCTGTTTTCAAAACACGGAAATAAATAATAAATATGTCTTTTTCGAAAAAACGTATTTCCATAACTTGTTTTTTTTAAAAACATGTGTATTCTATAATTTGTATGTTTCTAAAAAAATCTAATTGAATTAACTGTCTGTTTTTTAAAGGACTGCAAATTATACAAATAAATTTTTGGAAAGATTTGTATTTAAATAATTTGTCAATTTTTGAAACCATTGAAATTCATAAATTTCCCTATATTTTAAAAGACATAACCTACCTAATTTCATACTATTTAAAAAAATGTATATGAAAAAAGAGAAACTGCATTTTTGAAGCATTGCAGATTTAACATATTTTGCACCTTAAAGGTCACAGAACAGATGAGAAAAAACTATCAACTATAATAAATTACAACTTGTGTGGCAATACTTTGGAACAAATTTCCATGTGTGTTCTTGTACTATCCTCAAATCTACTGATATATCCATATCCCTATAACTATACATTAGTACATGTAGGTACGCCATTATTACTTAGAATGAGTAACCTACCTACCTACTACTACTATACTCCTGTTCCTCTGTAACTGATATGATAAGAAATTGGACTGGAATGATTTGGAGTGTTAAAAATCTCATGATTCACAGTTGTTGTGGCTGTCTCTGGTTCTATGTAGTTTTGGTTCTGAGAGTTTGTTGGGCGCTAAAAAAGAGGAGTCTCCACGTGCTTCTCCTCTCGCAAAGTTCAATGAAATCGGGAAATAAAGTCTGACAAAAACGAGACCTTGCGTACTGCGTGGTGGTGCTTTGGTTGCTGGTTCTGGTTCTGGTTCTGGTTTACTGGTAGAAGGAGGGAAACTACGTAGCACATTTCACTGCGTGTAGTGCCATGCCATGTGGACTTGTAGTAAAAATATTAAAACCCCATGCCTCTCTCCCTTTGCCTTTCCTTTTCCTTTGCCTATACACACACACACACACACAATATATTATTATTATGCAAAAATCCATTAGAGCGAGTGTATCAGATAAAACGCATGTAAACTAACGCCGCTGCTCGCTCAATTCTCGAGTAATTCCACACAGTTTTGTCGTTGTCCTGTGGTTTCTAGCTTTGCTGGTATATCGTCAGTGAAGAACCAAAATGACCCATTTCCATTTTTAGCTAAAAACAATATGTATTATCTACAAAAATATTGAAATGTGTCTTGCAAGCATTTAAACAGATTATTTTGCACTTTTCAAAAACATGTAAATAGGTAGAATATTTTACACTTTTCAAAAACATGTAAATAGAACATTTTGCACTTTTCAAAAACATGTAAATAGAACATTTTGCACTTTTCAAAAACATGTAAATAGAACATTTTACACTTTTCAAAAACATGTGAATAGAACATTTTACACTTTTCAAAAACTCGTAATTAACATTTTACGCATGTTTCTCATTTTGTTTTTATGACATAGCTCATTTTGATTCAAGCTTAAATTGGATATGGGTCATTTTGGTTCTTCACTGACGATATAGTAATAATAATAATAACACTCTGTGGTTCCGATTTACATTACTCACGTGTGAGTATTTTGTTTGTGGATATGTCTGGGGCTCCATGGCCCTGTCCCTGTGTGTCTGACTAGTGAACGAGCGAACGTCTCACTCACTCCTTCCTATGCCCAGAGTGTGAGAGTGTCAAGTGCGTGAAGTGGAGGACGAGGAGAGGAAATGTTTCTCTCTCTCTCTCTCTCAATTCTTCATTCATATTTCATGGGGTGTCTGAGTGAGAGGAGTGCGGTGACATTCGCATCGGCAAAATGTTTCCCAAATGAAATGAAATGTGATTAATGGCTCAAGAGCAGTGGATGGATTGGAGAGGGAAATACGGAATACGGAAATATGTAGTCGAGCACTGAATGACTGACTGACTGACTGATATCAGTATAGACGGGCTGGCAGATCTATCAGTAGATCCAGAACCAGATGAACTATACTTGATATATTAGTAGTTGAGCACTATGGGAGTATATCTCTGGGCGCATCTTCTCATTCTCCTATATAGTATGCCTTCCCGCCCCGCGTACATCCGTCTCATGTCTCATTATTTGCCGACTGTCTCAGTTTTCGGATGGTTAAGACGAGCTGAGGAACTGCGAGAAACTCGTCAAAGTTTTTGGAAATTATCTGTCGTAGAGAGAGTGGAGAAAAGTGGGAGCTAAGAACTCTGACTCTGACTCCGACTTCGACTCCGACTCGGGCTGAGGCTGAGACTGAGGACACAAGTGCTGATAAGATTTGGAAAAAGACCTCTGTCTCTGTATGACGTATCACATTAGATCAACATCTCACCCTTCTTTTAAGTACTTCTTGAGTATTTATCGCTTCTTCTCCTTCGTCTCCGTCCCTTTCATCTCGCAGAAGTACAATATGAAAGAACAACAGAACAGGCGCCGCTTTTACTTCGCAGTAACATCACATCACATCAGATGAGATACTTACACTATAGTCCATCCTCTACGTCTTCTTTTCTTGAGAAATCGTCTAAAGACCATCTAAAGATCTCAAAGTCAAACTCTCCAAGTCTCGAAGGAACTTCAGTTCCCACTTTACAGTCACACAGATGGGCTTGAAATTGCATTGATCACTTTAATATTGCTATCAGAGACTGATCTAAAAGCTAAAGTGTCATTCTTTGCAATGCATGGGCATGTCTCTATGGGCTCTATGCTTTTCCAGCTTTTCACACACAGCTCGGGGTTTATTGGCTCTTACGTACTTATACATATCCACCAAAGCAAAGATGTAATAAAAATCATCTGGAGTTGTATGGAAGTGAGTGCTAATATATAGATTGTCTTTTAAAACAGTTTTATTCTAATTTCTAACAAATATGCTAAAGGGCTATAGACTGTCGATGCGTACGACAAACGCAGATAGGGACAGGGCCGGACGAAGGAATTGGTTTTAGGCAGCAATTTGTTTCCATACAAAACCCACCATTTTGATTTTACTAATGGTTTTCTTTGGTAAAGAAAAATGTTGTATTTACATGTTTTAGAAAATTGCGAAATTGTTCTTTTTAATTGATTCTAAAAAGTGCAAATTGTTCTATTTACATGTTTTGAGAAAAGTGGAAAATGTTTTATTTTGCATGTTTTTGAAATGTACAAAAAAAAATGTGTTTGCATGTTTTTGAAAAGTCAAAATATTCTTTTTTACACATTTTTGAAAAGTGCAAAATGTTCCATTTGCATGTTTTGAGAAAATTCAGGCAACGGTGGCTGCCTGCGCTGACCACATTATCCGGCCCTGAACGCAGACAAAGATACCTACCTACCTCAGAAACAGAAATTTGCAATTGATATCATGGAGCTAGATATATAGGTAGCTACCTAGTTTATAAAGCTCAAATGTTTTAAGAATGACACTTAAACGTTGCACATAATCTCCCTTGATAAAGATCGAAGATGTTCAAAGCTCAAACGCATATAGTAGTTCTTACACAAAATTGTCAAGATTTATTACAAAAATCCTATGAATGAGATACCCTTGTTACTTGTTCAACTTATGAAGCTGTTAATGGTGGGATAAATAGGCTAACTCTTGTTCCCATTTCCCAATGCAAGAAACCAAACCAATAAAAACCTATTTGATTCCTCATCACAAACCTATGTAGTTTGAACCCAAGAGTTCTAGACGGCACGGACCCGAGCGTCCCGTCACGGACACGGACTATAAACCATCAAACGGAAAGCAATCCGAAACAAATAACACACAAAAAAAACCAAAGCGCGAAAAAGTCATAAGTAAATCCCAGATTCAAAAAATAGGAGAAGAACATAATAAGGAATATGGAATATGGGAAAAGTAGTAAGTAAAGTCGTTGTTGTTGGAGTGGTTGAGAAGATTTAAACAGGAGAACCACACAACAGTCTCTCTGATCTCCATCTCTCAAAAAAAGATATTCACAGAGTCAGACAAGAGGAGTCTTCCCAGTCATTCAAATCCATATGGAGAGAAACAGGATGATGTGAAGGGATTTTTCATGTGTGTGTGTGTGTGTGTGTGTGTGTACGCACATTACACACAAACACAAACAAATGAGAGGGAGAAGTAGTAGAAAAAGAAGAAGAAAAAATTTGAAGCTCTTGGAAAATCCTATTCAATCTAAATCCATATAGCAATGTCAGTGACAGCGCGACTGTGTGTCTCAAGCCACAACCACAGTATAGCTGTCCACCATATAGCCTGTCACATTGGTTGGGTCTCGTCTTTATTCTGTATATGACACAGTGGAACATAAAATAAATAGTAAATAGCATCTCCTCCGCACAAATGATACAGTGTGTGTGTGTGTAGTGTAGGACGGAGGATGAGAAACACTTATCTCACAAGACACATCTCATACACTTTTTCAAGAGTACAGATTACAGATTAGAGGAGCAGTACACACACACACACACACACACACACACACACACACACACATTACTACACATTGTAGACAGGGAGAGAGCGTGAGCCAAAGTCAAGTCAAAGCCAATTCCAATTCCAGGCCATAGGCTTCTGTACAGTTCCAGTTTCAGTTTGAGACCCAGTCCCGAAGTTTCCACATGCGGACATAAGGAATAATAAGAAGGAGATTATTACCACTCCTACACACAAGTCAACGTAGGCTAGTCGGAACAGGGCCGGACGAAGGAGTGGATGTTAGGCAGCAATTTGTTTCCATACAAAACCCACCATTTTGATTTTATTGGTGATTTTCTTTGGTAAAGCAAAGTGTTGTATTTACATGTTTTAGAAAAGTACAAAATATTCTTTTTACTTGATTCAGAAAAGTGCTCAATGTTCTATTTACGTCTTTTGAGAACAGTGGAAAATGTTTTATTTCCATGTTTTTGAAATGTCCAAAAAAATTTATTTTGCATGTTTTTGAAAAGTTTCAATATTCTTTTTACATATTTTTGAAAACTGCAAAATGTTCCATTTACATGTTTTTTGACAATTCAGGCAGCGGGGGCTGCATGGTGCTGGCCACATTATCCGGCCCTGCGCCGGAATCGGAATGAGAGTGTGTTACTATTACAGTAGTGGAGAGGGAGATGCATATGGAAAATAGGAAGGAAGGAAGGACGAAGGACAATGTGTCCCTTTATATTTTCAAAACCATATTGTAGCTATCAGGGCTACTATCTTCATCTCCCGAGCCGGAGCCCCACTATCTATCCTGCTATCCACATAAGTCGCTCACTGTATTCGTATTCTCCAGCCTGAGTGCCAGGAGTAGTAGTGTATATTTTTCTCTGTATATTTAGACCCGAATAGTATTTAGTACTAGTGCGTGTTTATGTGTGTATATTTTCTCTCAATGTAGAATCAGCGGTAGAATGTAGTCCAAGCTGTAGTCAGATTCAGATCCAAAAATCCAAGCTATTACGATGATGATAATGATGATGAGGCTCAGCAGCTGTATCTGTGTGCATCTATGGCTCTGTGCGTATGTGTAGAATTTGGGACCGAGACTCAGGCCGAGGCCTAGACCGACACCGAGACCGAGACCGAAGCTCTCTTATCTTGTCCGTCTATCTACAATCTACCACTTACCAATCTACTCCACACTGAGAGAGAGAGAGAGAGAGTAAAAGTAGCAGTGCCATGTAAATCTGATGCAAGAGAACACAAGCCAAGTCCCAAGTCAAAGTAAAGGTTTAAGAAAAAAAATACAGAATACAGAATAGAGACAGAATGTGGTGCTGGTACTGGTCTTGGTCCTGTCTGACTGTGACATGGAAATGAGTTTTTTTACCGCCTTTTTTTATTTGACTATTTTTCTCGCTCCCATACTCCCTAGAATTTAAAATCTGGAACTACAGAAGAAAAAGACAGACTGATACAAGTACAAGTAGGTATATTTAAGTATAGTAAAAATGTATATATGAGTACTAATGTTAAATTTTACACTAATATATAGAGTAGATGGGAGAGATGAATTATCGGGTGTGGTTACGCGGTTCCATGAGAAAATCTTTTAAAGCTTCTCTTACAAGTGACAGAAAAAATTTAGAGCTAAAAAAGGAAGCAGGGACGGAGGACGAGGACGGAGGATGATGGGGACATGGGAAGAAAATATACAAGAATCAAAAGCTTAAGGTTGGTTGGGGAGCTTCTATGCTCGAACTGGAAACTGGAACTATGGAACTGGGCAGAGCAGAGCAGAGTTACTTTTGTGGACTTTACATTTAGAATACAAGTAGGTAAGAGGTGAGTAAGAATGGAAAAAACGGATTTAAATTCAAGATATCTTTACATCTGAGTTTACCTAGAAGGGAAAACGGACGACGACGACGATCAGAAAATTACAAGATGAAATTAAATTTTGTAATTGATTCTATATGTACCTACCTATGTGGCTTGGCTTTCTTTGCGCTCTGTATAATTACTATGTAATTCAAATTCTGATTCTTTCTGCTACATATCGTCTGTGAAGAACCAAAATGACCCATATCCAGCATTAGCTAAAACGAAAATGCACTATCTACAAAAATATTCAAGTACGTCTGGAAAGCATTTAAATAGAATATTTTGCACTTTAAAAAATATGTAAATAGAACATTTAGCACTTTTCAAAAACATGGAATTGGAAAATTTTGTACCTTTTCAAAAACATGGAATTGGAACATTTTGCACCTTTTCAAAAACATGGAATTAGAACATTTTACACTTTTCAAAAACATGGAATTAGAACATTTTGCACCTTTTCAAAAACATGGAATTAGAACATTTTGCACCTTTTCAAAAAAAATTAGAACATTTTACACTTTTCAAAAACATGTATATAAAACATTTTACACTTTTCAAAAACTCGTAATTAACATTTTACGCATGTTTCTCACTTTGTTTTTATGAAATAGCTCATTTTGATTCTGTCTTAAATTGGATATGGGTCATTTTGGTTCTTCACATACGATATATACATTGCGGGTCGTAAGTATTTCTAAGACGGATGAGTAGAGATTAAAATTAAATGTCACGCGTCATGGGTCATTCAGTGCAAACTGTTGAGGGAAATGAAAATAGTTTATACTAGATCATCTGTGCTGCGTAGATGGGTTCTGTGTGTCTGGTCCTGGTCTGGTCTGTGCTGACGACTTTTACTCGGGATGACAATGTCTCAGAGACACAGAGAGAAGCAGAGTTGACATGATGTTGATTATTGTTGATGTTGTTTTGTTATTATGACATTTTTCTCCAGAGATACTTTCAAATTTTCTCCACACACACACACACAAATCCCCCCACCCCTCCCCCTGCGTGTGCCTGACCCACATTCCTTGACGGAGACTAATCGCAAGTTGGAAAAGTTAGGCGTAGTAGTGTACAGACTCTAACGCACTCATTGTCCTTTCGTTGTTGTGGATGAGACACACGACAATAAAGATTTTCGTCATAGAGATTGCCATAGTAACCCTGAGATGAATTATCTATGTAGAAGCTGAGACCTGCTGGACCTGAGAAATTTTAAAACAAAATTTATTTTGAATCTTCACTGTACACGCAAAAATCAAAATCTGAATTGAAATATATTGAAATATACAGAGATATTGAAATCATGGAGGAATATAATATGGAAAGATTGGAGATGAATTTGATTTAAAGATATGGAATGAATCAAAGTAAAATGTTGAAGGCTAAGTTTTGTATTAAAGTCATGGTCATCGTAACCTTGTCCAAATCGCATGAGGAAATCTGTTCACCTTCGATTTTTACGCAATCAAACCTTTTCACGAGGCGTTTTCCTTCACATGGATATGTAGTTTTTCAAAATTGAAATAATTTATGTGGATTTTGAAACTAATTAAAAACTATACTGCTTACTGAAAGGTACAAGTTTTCTTTAAAATACAGATATCGTCTGTGAAGAACCAAAATGACCCATATCCAATTTAAACTAAAATCAAAATGAGCTATGTCATAAAATAAAAATGAGAAACAAACGTACAATGTTAATTAGGAGTTTTTGAAAAACGTAAAGTGTTCTATTTTTATGTTTTTCAACAATGCAAAATGCCCTATTTAACATATTTTTGAAAAGGTGCAAAATGCTCTAATTCCATGTTTTTGAAAAGGTGCAAAATTTTCTAATTCCATGTTTTTGAAAAGGTGCAAAATGTTCTAATTCCATGTTTTTGAAAAGGTGCAAAATGTTCTAATTCCATGTTTTTGAAAAGGTCCAAAAACGTCTAATTCCATGTTTTCAAAAAGTGCAAAAATGTCTAATTCCATGTTTTAAAAAAGTGCAAAAATGTCTAATTCCATGTTTTCAAAAAGTGCAAAAATGTCTAATTCCATGTTTTCAAAACGTGCAAAATGCTCTATTTAAATGCTCTCAAGACATATTTGAATATTTTTGTAGATAGTTGATATTGTGTTTAGCTTAGATTGGATATGGGTAATTTTGGTTCTTCACCGACGATATGGTGTTGACCGTTCTATCTTTTTTTTCTAAAAAAACAGTAAATAAATAAATTATTTTCCATTTTATATTGACAAAATGACAAGAGCTGTTGCAAAATTAAAACAAGATATTGCCTTATATTTTAGAAAAATATTTATTTAGTAAAAACATTTCAGAAAGGGCTTTCAGACGCAGATTTAAGCATCTAGTTTAAGTTTCGCCGTGTTCAATTTCCGCAGTTTTCAGTTTTCAGCTCCAGTTCCAGCCTTGTGTGTGTAATATAATTATTCTTAAACTGCTGTTGCTTTTGGTCTGCCCGTGATTTGTACGACTGAGGATGAGTATACTCGAGAAATGAAAAGAATACATTATTGTACTTCTTGACATCACTTGTACAGCTCTACAGTTCTACTTGTGCACACTTCCAGAGAGAGAGAGAGAGAGAGAGAGACAACATCCTAGATTCAAGGAAATTGTAGACTTGGTTGGTGGCTTAAGCTTTTTGGTCTCTCAAGTCTCCGACTCTGAGTCTTGCCGGTCTCGTACTTGAGTTTTGGTTTTGTCTTCTTCCGACTCCTATGGTTTTGTTAATTTCTTGGGAGATCTATGGCCTATAGTGTGGTGAATATTTTGGTTCTGGTTCTGGTCCTGGTCGGAATTTTAGAATCCGAAATCCGAATCTGTTGCATTGGTTTCCCTCTCAGTCTCAAGTCTGAATGAGAATGCGTGAGTGAGACAGAGTCAAAGAGTCAAAGCTTAAAACCCACGTTAACACACAATGAGGCTCCATCAGCTTTTGATCTTAAGACCCTTTTCTCTCCTTGTCGTTTTATCCAGTTTCTCTGTCTTCAATTTCACATTATTGTTTTCTTCCTGTCTTTGACAGTGTATTGTATTGTTATGTAATGCATAGCGTATTGTGTGGGTACTTTATTGTGCGGCCCATAGTGTATTCTATTTCTATTATATGGCTTGTCTTAAGGCTATTTGGCACTCCAGAAATTATGGCTCTCCACGAATATTGGTTTTCTCTGGTTCTCGGTTTGGTTTGGTTTGATGCTGTGGCTATGCGATGCTATATCGTCTGTGAAGGACCAAAATGACCCATATCCGTTTTTAGCTAAAAACAATATCCACTATCTACAAAAATATTCAAATATTTTTTGAGAGCATTTAAATAGACAATTTCGAACTTTTTAAAAACATGTAAATACAACATTTTACACTTTTCAAACACATGGAATTAGACCATTTTGCACCTTTTTAAAAACATGGAAGTCGAAATTTTTGCACTTTTTCAAAAACATGAAATTAAAACATTTTGCACCTTTTCATAAACATGGAATTAGAAAATTTTGCACCTTTTAAAAAACATGGAAGTAGAAATATTTACACCTTTTCAAAAACATGTAAATAAGACATTTTGCACTTTTCAAAAACTCTTAATTAACATTTTACGCATGTTTCGCATTTTGTTTGTATGACATAGCTCATTTTGATTGTAGCTTAAATTGGATATGGCTCATTTTGGTTCTTCACACACGATATGTCTGCTGTGCGTTGAGTTCTGCTCTGTGCACTTCTTGGGATTTGTCATAATATGTAATGAATGGAATTGTGTGAGGAAATGTATATCCCGCGTCATTACTATTACTACCAATACCGAAGCAGAATAATATGTACAGTATTATTTCCTGTTTATGAACCTATGGGTACTTTCACTCCCGTCCCCACCAAATGACATGCATCCAAATTTTTATAATAACTCACGGTTAGACCAGCAACACCTAATTTACAATTTTTTACATCTATGCAGACTGCAATTTTTCACATAAAAAATCAAATGACACTTTTGTTTGATGAATTCCACAAAAATGTGTTAAAAAAAGTTGCAATTTCATAGGGGAAAATAAATTTGGTATAGCGCTGCGCTGGCTTTTTATAGGCATAGGTACACATTTGATATTACTTCACTATACTTAAATTATCACCTTTTAGTGCAAGATTCTCGATGCATACCTATTTAACAAAGGGAAACTGGTATGCTGAAAAACAAAAGTGCAATTTATCTTGGATGCATTTTGGATTTAGAAAAAACATTGTCAAAACCCCTTAAAAATCAAAGGAACCGAACGGTAACGCGGACCGACACCGACAGACAGACGATACGAAAAAAAGACACGTTTATTCTCAAAACTTATTCAGGAATGAAAGGTGCATTTCTTTCAAATCTACAAATCACGTTTTAACCATTTTTCAAAAAATACATATGGCAGCATGTATTTTGAACTTTTGAATTTACTCAATTATCAGATGGATACAATATTGACAAGATTTAATAACTACCTATTACATTTTTCTGTCACTTGTTAGTGCTAGCCTCAGGGCCGGACGAAGAAATTGGTTTTAGGCAGCAATTGGTTTCCATACAAAAACCACAATTTTAATTTTATTGATGGTTTTCTTTGGTAAATCAAAATGTTGCATTTACATGTTTTAGAAAAGTAAAAAAATTTGTTTTTACTTGATTCAGAAAAGTGCAAATTGTTTTATTTACATGTTTTAAGAAAAGTGGAAAATGTTTTATTTCCATGTTTTTGAAAAGTCAAAATATTCTTTTTATATATTTTTAAAAACTGCAAAATGTTTCATTTAAATATTTTTTAAAAATTCAAGCAGCGGGGGCTGCCTGCGCTGGCCGCATTACCCGGCCCTGGCTAGCTTCAATTTAACATAGAAAATGATAATGCCATTAAATCCAACGTAAAAGAAGCGGGAAGCGGCAAGAAATTAGTAGTCCATTGTTGGTTTATTTAAATTTTTAAAATTCCCTAAACTAGTTAAGCTGAGAGTCCATATCTGAGAACAAATTGAAGAGGACTTGAATTTAAATTTGTAAGACCTAAGGATTTCAGATCTGAATATGGATTTGAGGATGCTGCGTATCTGTGTCCATAATTTGCATCTCAAGTATTATGGCAGCCCTAGAAAATCTGAATGAATGAAATCAAATGAGAGAGTAAAACCAAAAACGGAATAATTAGATTATACATTTAATAATAATAATATTATTTCTGCTTCGAGCTCCTTTTCCTTCCCTCCACACACAAAATATGGGAAATTCTCTCCATAACGTGGATGAAGAAGGATGAGGAGAAAGATACTAGATAGACTCTATATACCTTCCTATATATACTCTCACTACCATCACCATCACACCGCCACCGAACCGAGGGCAAATCTGCTGGTTGGTGATGCTCAACTTCCAAATCGACAAACTCAAACTTTGTTGGCGGGTCCATCTCTGAGGGAAAAGTTGCTCAAATAGAAACACTTTTCCTCTCCTCGGTCCTGTCTTTCCCTTTTGACTTTGATTTTGATTGTAGACTCTGGCTTCGTTTTAGTTTCTTTTTTGGGGGAGGATGGACGGTAGTAGGGTGGTACTGTGGTACTGTATAGTTGCTATGGTTATAATACAGAGTCTTCCCTTACAACTAATCCTATACCTACAAAAAAAGTACCTATTTTAGTTTCGGAGAGTTCGGACCTCCGGACCTGTAAATTTCCGTGGGTCTTGTAAAACATTGAAACTTTAAAGTTTTGTTTCCCCCTTCCATCCAATTCCATCACGTCATGTCAAACTACATTACATGAAATCTACATTGACATGACATGCCATCAGACTTGATTTAGATTTTTGGATTTTGGACGGTGCAATATTTGAATTAGTTTCATTGTAAGTCAAAACATTCTCGGATTCTTAGTCCGTCTTTATTGATGAGTACAGGTTTTTTTTTCCTTTTTTGCCATTTTTGTATATTATCATCCATTTCAGCAACTGTCCATCCGAGAGATAGCTTAGAGGTCCAGGTCCAGTCACAGATACAGATACAGATGAAACGCCGACATAGACGTTCTCTCCATGGGACTTTCCAACGGGAACGGGAGCAGCAGTCTCCCCATAAATAAGACCAGGGCCGGAAGAAAGAATTGCTTTAAGGCAGCAATTTGTTTCCATACAAAAACCACCATTTTGATTTTACCGATGGTTTTCCTTGGTAAAGCAAAATGTTGTATTTACATGTTTTAGAAAAGTGCAAAATGTTCTTTTTACTTGATTCAGAAAAGTGCAAAATGTTTTATTTACATGTTTTGAGAAAAATGTTAAATGTTTTATTTCCATGTTTTTGAAATGTACAAAAACTTTAATTTGCATGTTTTTGTAAATTACAAAATTACATATTTTTGAAAACTGCAAAATGTTCCATTTGCATGGTTTTTGAAAATTCAAGCAGCGGGGGCAGCCTTCGCTGGCCGCATTATCCGGATCCGGCCCTGAATAAGACTGTACTTTCTTACCCCGTTCACAAACTTTCATTTCGTTTCTCGTTTTTGTTCCCGCTCCTGTCTCCGTATTTGTTTTCATCCCCCATCAGTCAGTCAGTCAGCAGTCAGTTGGTTCGCAAGTCCAGGCAAAATTCCAAATCGACTTGGACTTGAAATTAGAAATGATATGAATGTATTTGACTTTTGTGTTAGTTGTATTAGGAACGGGGGGACAGCCAGTGGGACCGTCGTGACGACCGTGAAACGCCGCCGAAAGCCAACAAGAATTAAGAAGGCTATATAACGTTGTACGATGGGATAAAGAATTCGAATTCGAATTTCGGAGTAAGTAAAAGTGAAAAAGCAAACTAAAAAGATAGAGAAATGAGAAACATTGAGAAAAAACAACAAAAAATAAAAGACGGAGCAAGTTTGAGAGTCCAAAACTCTGCTCTCTTTGAGAATAAGACAGAGAGTTTTTAGGTTTGGTTCTTCGTCGAGTTGGATTTTGGATGCGGAAGAGAATTTTTGGTTGAAGATCGGCAACTACGCGCCACGTGGAGTTAGCAAGGTGGATGGGAAAAAGGAAAAATGGGCCATTTGGGAACGATGGGGAAATTGAGCGGGACACGTAGTACGGAAATGTAGGTACATACACAGGAGGGCTACATACCCACTCCACATATGTACATAGGTATGTACGACATTATGTAGGTAGGTAGGTAGGTACGTCTCCCCATATCTCCACTCTCCCCAATCTACTCACTGCATCTCTCTCCTCCGGCTCCGGCTCTCCTCCTGTGGTAGGAACTATGGGACTGGAAGGGAGAGGGAGGGGGAGGAGGGGAGGGGAGGGGCCACGCTCACGTTCTACGTTTGCTCTCCTTCCCTTTGCTCCTTTTCCCTTCAACTTTCAACGTTTCAACGTTTCAACGTTTCAACAAGAGCATCCACATTCTCAACATATATACCTATAGGCATACTAATGCAAGGGAAGGGAAATGAATCTATCTACAGTTCCACACAGTCTACTACTGTGGCGAAGGACCAGGACGCTCCTCAGCTCGGCTACTCCACATCATATAATATGTAATGGGAATGAAAGAGGAAAAGTACATCAAGACGGAACTTCCCTTCCCGCTATACTTACTTATTCTGTCTATGTGTGTGTGTGTGTGTCGAGTGTAAACTGTACTACAACTCACTACTACAGTTGCAGGCTAGGACTCCTCCAGTATCCAGTATCCAGCACTGACAGTGGACATATACATACAGTAGTAGAATGGTTGATATACGCACATATAGAAGGGGGTGTATCTAACCAGAGCCAGAGCCAGAGCCAGAACCAGGCTTATGTATTAGTGTGTGTTCGAATCGGATTCGGAATTAGAATAAAAACCTATACGGTAGACCATATAGCTACAGAGCCCCCTCTCATCCTCTGCCTCATGTCTGGTCCTGGCCTGGTGTCGTACATAGACGAAACAATCCCCCAACTGGAATTCTTAGCTTCCCGCCTGTACTACTGGGATTGGGATTTCGTCTCGTTTCCTACAGGATGACAACGACTCAGGCATTCATCCCCGAATATCCTGACTAAAATACTGGATGTGCTCTCTTCACGCTCGTCCCTCTCACTACTCTCTCTCTCTCCCTCTCTCACTCCGTTTCGTCTCGTCGAGTCGAGTTTAGACTGACTGAGACTGAGAGAGTCGACCGACCCTCAGATGAGCTCCACTCCAGCAACAGCACCAGCACTTACTACTACTACACTCACTCACTCACTCACTCACTCCCGCTCTCGCCCCATATAAGAATAAAAAGTAAAGATTGAACAGCCCAAAAACTCGAAGCTTGAATCCAAATCCAAATCTAAACCCCCAACTTTCCACTCAACTCTGTCCAAAAACGTGGATATATAGGTATAGGCACATGTGTATTTAAATTGCTAGCTCTACGCCCCACGTTGTTTTTCTTCTGCTGTCGCTCTCGTTCTTTTTCTTCTTCTTATGCTACACAATCCTAAACTTGTACTACAACAACGAAGCGTAAGGGCAACGCTCGTTTTCGTTTTCGTTTTCGTTTTCATTTTTCTATATACGTGTATCTCTCTCTCCCTGCTAGTGGAGTCCGTAGTCCGTGGCCGTGGCTTATTATTACGCATACGAATGCTAACAACTGCACACACATGTAGGACTGGATAGATAGCATCTTGTTTTTAGAGATATTTCAAAGATTTTTTTTCATGTGTGTGTGTGTGTGTGTGTGTGTGTGTGTGTTGAGTTGTTGCTTGTTGGAAGGCTCTGTTGAAAGTTATAGGATGTATTTGTAGCTCTGTTTGTTTCCATGTATGTATGTATTTATTTATTCCCTCCCCATGGTCATGTCATGAACGTGGACGTGGACGTGATCCAGCCAAAACCGAAGCATAAATCGAAGCCAAAGCTCTCGCTCTTTCTTCCCTTTAAAAGGATTAGCAGATAAAACATTCAACTAATGGACAGATCAATCTAAATTAAGGTTTTCATGAATATTTTTTTTACAGTATTATTTTTTTTTTGAATGGAACTACACGAGCACATCGTCATGGTCATGAGCATGTGCCTCCTATTTAGTGAACGAGTGTGTTTATTAAGTATATATATTTGTGTGTGTGTGTGTGTGTGTGTGTGTGTGTGTGTGTGTGTGTGTAGAGGTTGGACTTTTCCTTTTGAGTTTTTTAAATTTGACTTTCCCGATAGCGTTCCGAATTTCTTCGACCACCATAACCAAATCAACTCCAATTAAAGCTATATAGATAAAACAAGGCGCTCTGAAACTGAGTTTAACTGTGTTCTGTTTTCACTGGCAAAACGGTTTTCTCAAACCTTTTTTTAAATGTCGTCTGTGAAGAACCAAAATGACCCATATCCAATTTAAGCTTCAATCAAAATGTGCTATGTCATAAATACAAAATGTGAAACATGCGTAAAATTTTAATTAAGAGTTTTTGAAATGTGTAAAATGTTTTAATTACATGTTTTTGAAAAGTGGAAAATGTTCTATTTACATGTTTTGAAAAGTGTAAAAGGTTTTAATTCCATGTGTTTGGAAAGTGTAAAATGATCTATTTACATGTTTTTGAAAAGTGTAAAATGTTCTATTTACATGCTTTTGAAAATTGTAAAAGGTTTTGATTCCATGTGTTTGAAAAGTGCAAAATGTTCTATTTAAATGCTCTCAAGACATATTTGAACATATTTTTGTAGATAGTGGATATCGTTTTTAGCTAGAAATGGAAATGTGGAAGGTGTTTTAAGAAAACATGCTTTTGATAGACTTTAGTGCTTGACAGTCTACCCCAGCCAGACACGAAAAAAGTTTTCAAACGTATTTTGAATTAATATATGATTGTTTTTTTTTGTTGTAGAAAAAACTTTTGAAACTTGTAGAAATAAAATGTAAACAATAAACAAATCTGGTGTTTATTATTTATTACATTATGTTTTTACGGACTTTATTTCTGAATATTTTAAAGTTTTTTGTTGAGTGTGTTTAAAAATCTTTCAAAAATTTAGATTCATCCATTAGGATCCAGTCGTCCCAGAATTCCAGAAGAGCCAGTCCCAGACTTGACAAAGAAGTGCAGGGCATGCAAGAGTGGCCGTGTAGTCGTTTTCGTTTTTGTTTTTGCTTTGGTATTCGGTCGGGGTATATAGTGGCAGTGGCAAGGAAAGACAAGAGAAAGGTTTTACGATGTTTAAACGATTAGTAGGGTGATCCATCCCATACAAGGATAATGAAATGATGAAGAAGGAACACCAACCAAAAAACCAAACAACATTATAACATTTGTTGCGTGGGCCGCCGTTCTACTCCTTCTTTTTTTTTCTTTTTTTACTTTGTCGCTCTTGTTTGTTTATTTCATCTTCTTCTGTTGTTCTCCAATTGTTGTTCTAAATTAAATCCAAAGAATAAATTTAATGAATGAATGAGGAGATGAAAAAAAAATCTCTGTAATGATGATACAGATTTTTTGAGGGGAGAGGAAAACCCAAAACCAAAAGGGGATGATGAAAAAAAAGTGGAAGATCCTTCAAAGAAATCAAATAAAATAAGCTATGAGCTTAAGGAAAGGAAACTGACGATATGAGAATGAAACATCAGACAGATTGAGATCAAGATTTGGTCTTGAAAGAAAAAAGATTGAACTGCCTGTATAAAGTATATCCAGGGATATAGGTAATTCTAAAACTGTATACAACATTGATAGAACTACCTACATACATATAGCTATATGCTGCTTACAAAAGTAATCATGTCAATAGCTTACTACAGATAAGACAATGAAAATAAAGAATAAACATTGAGACTTTTGATATGCTTTTATATTTCGGTGTGGTATACATATCGTCTGTGAAGAACCAAAATGACCCATATCCAATTTAAGCTGGAATCAAAATGTGCTATGTCATAAAAACAAAATGAGAAATACGTCTAAAATGTTATTTAGGGGTTTTTGAACAGTGTAAAATTTTCTAATTACATGTTTTTGAAAAGTGTAAAATGTTCTATTTATATATTTTTGAAAATTGCAAAATGTTTTATTTGCATGTTTCGAAAAGTGTAAAATTTTCTATTTACATATTTCTTAAAATTGCAAAATATTTGATTTAAATAGTGGATATTGTTTTTCGCTTCAAATGGATATGGTTTATTTTGGTTCTTCACAGACGGTATATATGTGTTTACATGTGTAGGTAAATTTGTAATAGATAATTTTGCAACAATATGTTGCTAAAATGTATTTTATGCGAGCGACGATTCCACCCCGCCCCCGCCTCTCCGAATTTCTTTCATGCTAAAAGTTTGCAATCCTACTACTCGAATTTATACGACATGGGTAAATACACCGGTGATTGAGAATTTTACATTTTTCTACGTCATCCATAAAGTTTAATTTGGGACAAAATTCTAGAACGAAAAAAACTATTATTTTGTGGTTTGCCTTTTTGTAATAAAAATTAATTTTTATTACACCGCACCGGTTAACATTATAGATAAGACAAACACAGTTTTTTAAATTGTAAGTTTAGTATTTTTAAAAGTTTTTCCAGGGAATTCGGTTAAACTGGAAGACAATTTAGATGGCTTACCCCTTTAAAAATATTGACATGGGTATATTTAGGAATACAGATTTAGACATCTAACCCCCGTTGACCATTTCTGATTTCCAGTGGTCCAGTTCTTACTTACGTTTAGTATAGTTAGTGTCATGGACGGTTAGGATTACTTACGATTAGTATGTAGTCAGTTCTATCATCCAGTAGTAGCAATCTATATTATAGCCATTAAAAGGACTCGAGTATTTGACTTTACAGAATGGCAAAGTACCTCCATGATGGATTGGTTTTTGTTTTTGAATTTGATTGGGAAATGCTGTATGTATGTGTAGTAGTAAGTTCATATGCCTTGTGGACACTGTGCACGTGGAGTGCTTGGACAGAGACAGAAGTACTCACTGGTGTAGGTAGGGTATATAGGACGGGAGATTACATGGATACATTATATTATGGAATGGATCTTTATATTTGGATTTGGATTGGCTGGTGTAAATATAAGTAGACAGACAAAAGCTGTGATCCTCTGATTTCGATCCTGTGAGTGGAGTTTTGCTCAATGTATGGTTTGGTTTGTTGGACGTGGATGGGTGGGTAATGGGGATAGTAAGTAATGTTATTGTCATATCTAAGGATATATATTGTCATTGTCATTGACGGAGAGATAATAGTAATAGTAATGGCATTGTTATATGGAGTAAAATGTAACCAGGAGCAGGACCAGGACCAGGACCAGAACTGAAACGAAAACGAAAACGATGAGAGAGAGAGAGAGATGTAGAAGTAGATCGGGCACGAGCACGGGTAGTCGTTCGGTTTCGGTTTCGGTAGTCTCATCCCCACACGAATTCTCCCCATGCCCATAAGAGAGGATATACTTATAGTCATATAGTATCTATCTGCTAACAGTACGTATAGATTTTCCTCCATCTCTCGCCCCGTCCGTTTGTCCGTCCGTCCGTCAGTCCGCCGCTCACTCATCCCATCGCATCGGTCCGATGGTTGTTTGGCTCTTCTTTTTCGTTTTCGTTTTTGCTTTTGGCTTCGACATGGAACTCAACTTCGACTTCGACTTGGGTATGGCGGGCTTTAGTCCCTTATATGGTGCGGTATATACAGTCTATATCCTGATATATAGGAGCATTGTAGTACAGGGTAGTGTGGCTGTATAGCGTTTCTGTTCTGTCTCCCCTTGTGTCACAAAAGGCTTAAACCCTTCTCTCTCTCTCTCTCCCTCTACTAAACGAACACCAAGCCAATATAAGCACTCCAAAAGGATTTCCATGGCCTTTCCCGCTCCCGCTCCCGCTCCCGCTCCCGCTCCCGTTTGCATTCTACACTATGACTACGAACTACGACTACGAACTACGTCTACGACTACTGAGCAACTAATCCCTCTGTCAAATGTCTATCTTATCCAACATTGAGAATTGTCTAGCTGACACCAAACTAAATCAACATCTATAGACCATACCATAAGTTAAATACTTGGATATCTCCAAACTTTCTTTCTTTCTTTCTTTCCTTCCGTCTTTCTTCCTACGCAACCTTTCACACACACACACACACACACCCGCACGCACGCACGCAGCCTCTGAGGAAGGCCAGGCACAGAGTGAATGGGACTGAGAACTGAGAACGGGAACAACCAGCGAACCAGATCCATATAGCTCCAGATGTAAATCTAGATCCAGCTCTATCGATGGCTATAAGCACTAGATAAGTCATTCAAAAACTGAAGCAATGCAATGCAAATATTTCACCCTTTCAACTTTTTCGTCTCCTCCACTCTCACCCTCTCACACTCCTGACTCCACTAATGATATACCCCACCGATGCCGATGCCGATGCCGATACCGATACCGATACCGATACGGATGCGTCCGTTGCGTTGTTAGCAAGTGTGCACTGACTTGATAAATTTTTTTAATACTGTCTCCAAGCCTCCATTGTTTTAGCATGATCACGTTTTACAATCTGCATTTTAGTTTTAATTTCCAAAAATTATGTAAAAGTTTTGACGCTTTAAATATGGCAGTGTATATTAGCATAAGGAAATAATACAAAATTTAAGCTTAACACCACACTCGATGTAAAAGCAAAAAGTTGTAGGGCAATGACAAGGCAAAGCTCTTATTATTACATATTATTATTAGCTATATTATGACATGACAGTGATTTATTTTTGTAAATGAAAAGATCTTGTGCCTGTATTATATATTCTAGTCCCGTACTAAAAAAACGTACAGTGTACATTTTTGTGTGTGTGTGTGGAAACTATGTGTAATGGTCGGTGCTGACACTTCTGGGGTTTACTTCTGGCGGATGCGAAATACATACTATAGGCTATGAAGTTTCTGAGAAATCGGGAAAGGACTGCCACTGCAGTATTATTTGGTGAGAGAGGAACCCTTTTGAATGTAAAATGTAATGTTGAGTGTACGTGGGAGCTGATTACAAGTGGAAGGGAAGGAGGTCAAAGTAGACTAGGATCATATGGTATGGACCTGCCAGCACCCGTCCACAGTACCACTACTACTGCTACTACTACCTACTTTAGATGTGGGACGATGTATTATCGACATCGAGTGGGAGGTATCTGCTGCTATGGACTCTTGCCTCTCACTTTCACCCCCTTTCCCATCTCGCTCTCTCTGTCTCTCTCGCCGGGATAAATGACGTCGTTACATTTTCTTCATCTTGATCCTCTTCAATTGCTTTCCATAAGCCTCCAACGACCATCACTCTATTTTCATGTTACATCATATGTGTCGTCAAAGTGTCTTGTCTTTATATCTTATTCCACCCTTTCATCGCTCTATTTACAGTTTATAGTCGAGGTCGAGAATTCCAGGATTCTACAAGAGCTCCTCCGCAATTCTGCCCATCTCCGCGTCCTTTCTCTCTCTCTCTCTTTCACGTGCGTTATTGTCATTGTCCTCATGTCCCCAGTCATATTTTTCCCTCTGTGCTTATTGTCAATTGCCATTGCCATGTCATCCTCTCAACATTCCGACTCCTATACTATACTGTCATTGCCTCATGAGCTACACGCTCCAGTACTGTTACTACTACTACCGCTACTACTACCGCTCTACGGTAGTTGAACGATTACTATAGTACTGTTTACACACACGGCCATTTCACAGCCCCATATACACACACACATATAAATAAATGATGATGAGCGTAAATTTGAAATTTGAGAAAAATAATCTCACATCTACTATATTTTGATGTTTTTATTTTTATTGTTGTGGTATTTTGAGACCAAAAACGAAGATGAAGTCGACGTCGCAGTCGATTCTCAAGTTCAGGGCCGGACAATGCAACCAGCGCAGGCAGCCCTCGCTGCTTGAATTTTTCAAAAACGTGTAAATGGAAAATTTTGAATTTTTCAAAAACGTGTAAATGGAAAATTTTGCATTTTTCAAAAATATGTAAATAGAATATTTCGACATTTCAAAAACATGCAATTAAAATTTTTTGCACATTTCAAAAACATGGAAATAAAAAATTTTCCACTTTTCTCAAAACATGTAAATAGAACATTGAGCACTTTTCTGAATCAAGTAAAAAGAACGTTTTGCACTTTTCTAAAACATATAAATATACAACATTTTACTTTACCAAAGAAAACCAACAATAAAATCAAAATTTTGGTTTTGTATGGAAACAAATTGCTGCCTAAAAGCAATTCCTTTGTCCAGCCCTGCTCAAGTTGAAGGTATTACGCAGTAAACGGGTGCCGAGTTTTTTTTCGAGTTTCAAATCCATTGAGTTTCAATGTAGGTAGCTACGCTTTAAGTTCGTAACCTACATTGGATATTAGAGCTGCGCTAGATACTATAGCTAATCGCGTGTGTGTTTCCCGTCTTTCTTAAATTTTGAGAGTGAATAATTTGATATGGTTATGAGAGCTATGAATTTTACCATACTCACAAGGGAACCTACCGGGCTACCCGGCTACCCGGCTACCGCCCCATCAAGTATCAGTCAATCGGCTCAGTTACAAGTACAGACTGGTTTGGATCGTTTTCCTTTCTTAATAATAAGGCTCTTTACAGTTATGCAAAGTAGTGTAGTTAAGCTAAACATATGCTTTAGAATTTATATCTGACCCGAAAAATTAAAATTTTGAAAACATTAAAATTAGATGGTAAATCCTAAATAAAAATTCAAAATTTTTCTGATTCACTTGACACGATCAGGATGGGAAGTGCCCTTCGTGACTACGAGACTGACACACAAAGATGATTGTTTGTTATATAGTGTTAGTGGAGAGAAAGTATATTAAGGATATTTACAACGTGGCCAATAGATACCAATGTGAGTATCTTGTGTATTTATAGAGAGCGTTCAAGAAAACTGGTTAAGCAAATAAAGATGGGTAAAATATTCATGACAGGAAATATAGGATGGAAATTGGATAATTGAGGAAATTGGTTTCGAGCATTGTGTATGTATATAACATTTTATATAGCGTAAATATAACGCACATTGGGTGCGGGTGCAACGATAAATAGTGTTTATGGCAGTACTATATAGACTAGTATATGTTTATGTTTATATACTGCATAATATTGTCGTACTCATAAAGTCAACGTATATGAAAAGCGGGAAATTTCCATCGTTTCGTTTTGTTTTGTAGCTTGTAGAATTTTTCTTGGTCTCTTGGTATATGGGTCTTATAAGACAGTGGGTTCCATATCCGTTTATTGTAAAAATGGTTTCTTGCCGGTTTCGGTTTTTGATTTGGTTTCCTGTGTATGAACGTATAGGCAGTATAGCACTACACTGACTACGACTACGGACTGAGTGAGAAGGAGTGTGAAGAGTGGAAGTAGAGGCCCATAGGCTCGAGTACAGGAAAGTATCCATTATGTCATTCATACGAAATAAATGGGTAATTACATAATTGTGACTAAATACCCACCGTCCCTCTCCTCTACTTACTAGGAATTACAGAGGGAAAGTGTAATTAAGCCGAGTGGAGGTGTAAAGCAGGTCGGGGCTAATTATATAGGAATATAACAGTAGCCATGTTAAAAGGTGAAGTCATTATCAGTCACTAAAGTGAGTGGGAACACGCTCATAAAATATTTAAACACGTTTGCAAAACGCGTAACTCTCACACAGACGGCCGAGGCAGTGCAGTGGAGGCGAGAGAGGTTTCAAGTGTCCAAGTAGACGACCATGTGGTGTGGTGTGTGATGCTAAGTGTAAGTGCAAAATATAATATATTATGTGTGTATTATGTGTTTCTTCTCTCAGCTGTGCTGTGTGCGCTCTCCAGTCTACAGCTACAAATAATGTGCAAAAACATGATGTACGTGCCTCCAAAAATTTAATGGCTTTCTTGCTCAAGGGCAATTTTTACGACTAAAAACAGGCTGTAATACTGTAGAACTGGGTTGGCAGTATTTCTCAAGTCAGCAGTGTGATAGCAGTTTCAAACCGGAAAATGTGGCACAACAAGCTCTTTTAATAATGATTTTTTTAAATACTGAAAAAAAACTGTTCATATATTAAAATTGTATTAAAAAATGTCAATTCTTTTTTATATTCTTAAACCACTTTTTTAATGCATAAAGGTTATATACCATTTTATGTTTTACAAAAATATTAACTATTAAATGTTTTTTTAAAAAAGTCCTTTCCAAGATGCTATATTTATTTTGTATATTAGTGAGGATGATTTTAGCAGATGCCGATTATTATCCAATTAATTAAGCAAAATGAAAGCCAAGGTGGTAAGCAACAATGAAGCTTGTCAGGGCCGGATAATGCGGCCAGCGGAGGCAGCCCCCGCTGCTTGAATTTTCAAAAAACGTGTAGATGGAACATTTTGCACTTTTCAAAAATATGCAAAAAGAATATTTTGACTTTTCAAAAACATGCAAAATAAATTTTTTTGCACATTTCAAAAACATGGAAATAAAACATTTTCCACTTTTCTCAAAACATGTAAATGGAATATTTTGCACTTTTCTAAAATATGCAAAAAGAATATTTTGACTTTTCAAAAACATGCAAAATAAATTTTTTTGCACATTTCAAAAACATGGAAATAAAACATTTTCCACCTTTCTCAAAACATGTAAATAGAACACCTAAACTAACTGCAAAATTAAATAAGTAAATGGCAAAGTAGATTCACAGATAATTGAGATGTTTAGTTGTTTTCTCCTATTTTCAATTTCGATTTCAATGTCGATCTCGACTGCCGACATGACCTCCTAGAGTTAATGAGATCTTTTGTATATAAAAAAACACACAAATTTATTTTGTCTCCCTTCATTCATCTCGCGTTTGGAAGTTTCACAGTTTCTTGGAGAAGCTATATAACTAAAACAATACCTAATCTACTCATCCTGCTGAATGCTGAGCTTGAGTGGAGAAGAAGGGGAAAAGGTCAAACGACGAGATTTTTCTCTTTCTGTAATGTTCTTTCAGTTTTGCGAGTGTATACATATGGATGGATAGACGAGGACGAGCTTCTTCTTGGGTAGGCACAATCGGTGTTCCACTTCATAAAAATTAATGTGCCTGAGAACTAATTCCCTCCATGTTTCCCTCAATTTAAATATTTTCCATGTTTTCCCTCCGCACCATTCAAAGTTAAACTTGAACAAGGATCCTCCTCAGCCTCACAGTTTTACAAATTAGTAGAAAAGGAAATACAAAAACGAAAACCATGTTTGAGTTTGAACTTTGGGACCAACGCCGCCACCGACATCGACATAGACATCGACAGTAGCTCTTATACACTATTGAAAAAAAAACTAAACGATGCGATGTACAGGAAACATGAGCACTTGTTACATGTAATATGGAAGCTAAACATTTTGTGTGTAACAAAAACAAAACGAACAGAAGCAAAATTTCCCATTCTCAAGCATGTTACGCTGTTACACACCATAAGCCATCATATAAATAATCCTAGGGAAATTATGAAAGCGATACACCTACATTTTATTGTACATTGTTAGTCAGTGTCAAAGATGAACTTTGACATTTTACTATTAAACTGGAGGCACTGTACTACGTGCTATTATAATGATTTATATAATGTGAAAATCCCTGCTACTTGTTGTAGTTGCTGATAGCTGTGCTGTGTAATAACTTTGTGAGTTTTTGTCTGCGTCATATTAAGGATATTATGTACATATAATATTAATATGGCAAAATTTAAATCCGTTTTATCCTTTTCCGCTTTGCACTTGGCCTTGACTTTTGGGAACTAATAGCGACAACAAAAACTGTATAGCAACTGCATATCGTCTGTGAAGAACCAAAATGACCCATATCCATTTTTAGGTAAAAGCAATATCAACTATGTATCTACAGAAATATTCAAATATATCTTAAGAGCATTTAAATAGAACATTTTGCACCCTTTCGAAAACATGGAATTAAAACATTTTACACCTTTTTGAAAACATGGAATTAGAACATTTTGCACCTTTTTGGAAACATGGAATTAGTACATTTTGCACCTTTTCAAAAACAAGGAATTAGAATATTTTGCACCTTTTCAAAAAACATGGAGTTAGAACATTTTGCACCTTTTTGGAAACATTTAATTAGTACATTTTGCACCTTTTCAAAAACATGGAATTAGAAAGTTTTGCAACTTTCGAAAACATGGAATTAGAATATTTTGCACCTTTTCAAAAAACATGGAGTTAGAACATTTTGCACCTTTTTGGAAACATGGAATTAGAACATTTTGCACATTTTCGAAAACATTTAAATATGACATTTTACATTTTTAAAAACCATGCAAATAAAACAGACTACGTTTTTCAAAAATTCCTAATTAACATTTTACGGATGTTTCTCATTTTTTTTATGACATAGCTCATTTTGATTGTAGCTTAAATTGGATATGGGTCATTTTGGTTCTTCACAGACGAAATTATTCCCCCTCTCCTCCCCCACTCCCTTCTATCTAAAAATAGAAACTACTGCCTACAAAATGGAAAATCTAATTTAAAACAATTTCTATAAAACCGAAACATAACGAATCACTGTATTACGCCGTAACTAGCTTTGAAAATGACGTATGCTTAGCAAACAAAAAAACAAATCGACACCTATAAACAGGAACTCCCCCACAGTGAAGTAAGCATGTTAGTGTTAGAGCGATTTTGTTTGTAAAAGAATAACAGTGCAGTTTAGAGTCGGAATTACGAATTTGAAACGTAAATGAAATGGGGAATGAGAGTGACAGTGACATTTCGAGCTCAAGTTCGAGTACTGAGAAATTTAATTTAATTTCCCTCCCACCCGATTCCCATGTGCTGGTTCTACGGACGCTTAAGTACCTATTAAAAGTCTTTGTAGCAGTTTCCACTCCTCCAGATCCAGACCCAGAATCCTCTCACTTTTTGAGTGAACCACTTTCTTCACTTCACGCAACACTTGAACAAGGGCAAAATGAAAGCACATATTATGAAAGCAACAAAGTGAACTGCAAAAACAAAATAGCAAAATCAAAGGTAATCCTACTACCACACATTTTCTTTTATTGTGTGCAGTGCTGTGCATATACATTCTATACGACCGCGACACACGACCGCCTACGCATTTCTTTACGAGGACGTCAAGGGAACTTGGAAAAGGGAAAGTTTCAGCCACTTGAACCGTAAATGGCTTACTCAGGAGGGAAGCGTCCTACAATGCAAAATGTAGAGCCACACACCAAAACTAAATAATTTGCCATTTTTTCCATGTTGGTTAGCAGCGCCGGACGAAGGAATTGCTTTTAGGCAGGAATTTGTTTCCATACAATAACCACCATTTTGATTTTATTGATGGTTTTCTTTGGTAAAGCAAAATGTTGTATTTACATGTTTTTGGAAAGTTTAAAATGTTCGATTTACTTGATTCAGAAAAGTGCAAAACGTTGTATTTACATGATTTTAGAAAAGCTTAAAATGCTCTTTTTACTTGATCCAGAAAAGTGCAAAATGTTCTATTTACGTGTTTTGAGAAAAGTGGAAAATGTTTTATTTGCATGTTTTTGAAAAGCCAAAATATTCTGTTAACATATATTTTTGAAAAGTGCAAAATGTTCCATTTACATGTTGTTTGAAAATTCAAGCAGCGGGGGCTGCCTGCGCTGACCGCATTATCCGGCCCTGTTGGTTATTAATGATGCTGTAGTTGTATCAGTACTTTTTTCGTATCAGTAATGATATGGATGTAAAATAATAATTTGTTTAATTCTAAAATATTGAAAATTTTCTTATGTAATTCACCCCGTTCAAACAATAGAAAGACCTGCACCATTATTTTAAATAGAAATTTTGAAGGCTAACTTTTAATTGTTCTACTTATAAATCAATTTGCAATTTTCCAGGCATCTAAAAATGGCGAGAAAATATTCTTTTACAGGAATACAGATAATACTCGCACAAACTCAAGAAGTGGCATTACTAAAACCAAAAGTTTTAAATGAAATTCTTTTTTGAGTAAAAAGCATCCCTTGTAAGTGTGTGAGTATGGCTATTGATAGTTGTGCAGTTTGCATGGGTGTATATGTACATGTGTATAATTAGATGAGACCTCCTGAGGATGGATGACAAGAAAGTTAAAAAGACACAACAATTATGTACGGAAATGGGAGAGAATAGCTGAGAGATATATTAAGGAAAAGTTCATATAGTATAGTGTCCTCAAGGCTGCATGTTTCACTGATGTTGTGAGATATCTTCTCTAGACTTATTGTAGTGTGTTCTAGTTTAGTGTGTCCTGAGAGCGACGGATGGGGAGCATACGGAGTGAAACTGTGAAATGACGCAAATGGTCCATAGGCCCACGTATGGAGTACAATCCAAATCCATTGATTTACACGTTCCATCCTCAATAATTCAATTCAGCCCACACTACATCCGTAGTGTATGCTCTTCGCATCCTAATACTAAATTACAAACAAGAAGAACGTTCTACACACAGTTTGACAGTTTGAAAAGTACGTACCTACCTACCTACCTACCTATATATGCCTGTGAGCAAAGCATATTTAATTTGGATTCTATTTATAATCCAAAAAATTATCTTTGAAAAACCTACACGTCATCCTCCTATGCCTCTGTGTCCAGGTCCAGATGGAAATAAAAAATACGTGGATTTTTTTGATGAATATGTAATGTCATTTGCATAGTTTAATATTAAAGTATTTTTTGGTACTAGGGAAAGGAATTATTAATTACACCCTGTATAGCTCGAGACCGTTACGTCAACCAAACCACCACCATCGCCTGAATTTCCTCCACAGTGAAACTCCATATATAATCGAACATGAGTGAAAAAGGACGATAAAATTAATACTTGGAAATATATCTGTTAAATTATTGTTGTAGTGTCTGTAGTTGTGCATGGTATCGTCTGAAGAACCAAAATGACCCATATCCAATTTCAGCTAGAATCAAAATGAGCTATGTCATAAAAACCACGAAATGAGAAATATGCGTAAAATGTTAATTAAGAGTTTTTGAAAGGTGTAAAATGTTCTATTTCCATGTTTTTTGAAAAGGGTAAAATTTTCTATTTACATGTTTTTAAAAACGTGCAAAAATGTCTAATTCCATGTTTTCGAAAAGGTGCAAAATGTTCTAATTCCATGTTTTCGAAAATGTGCAAAATGTTCTTGTTCCATGTTTTTGAAAAGGTTTAAAATGTTATATTTCCATATTTTTTAAAAGTGCAAAATGTTCTATTTAAATGCTCTCAAGACATGTTTCAATATTTGTGTAGATAGTTGATATTGTTTTTAGCTAAAAATGGATATGGATCATTTTGGTTCTTCACAGACGGTATGTAGTAAATATCAATTAGCATACATAGGATTTATGGCGTTGGTCGGTGAGGAATAATTTGGAATTTGTTTTGTGTCTGTGTGGGCGCTTCAACCTACACCTTCATTGCATGTAGCTTTACAATAACAATAACAGCAACCGAACCGGGCATTAGGTTTTATATGTACGTACCCGTACCGGTTCATTACTTCATATTATATACGAATAAAGTTTATTATTTGACATAGTTGTATGCCTTGTAAATTGTACACTAACTACATACTAGATATAGGTAGGTACTTTGTAATTTGTAATTCCTTGTACCATGTAAATATATTGGTAGGTAGGTAGATTACTATATCAAGTAGAAAGGTATATTATGGGAACAGTATAATTACTAATTACCTTTCCTGTGAGTTTCTAAAAGTTCAAATCCAAAACAAGGACTATATAACGATTAGACTCCGAATTTGATTGGGAATGAATCTCACCGAAAGCAAAACCAAAAGACATAAATAAATGTAATCAAACCAAAAACCTCGAGCAAACCACCTCACTATATGACATGGAGTGATCATTGTATAGTTACTATGAGTATTAGCATTTTAGTGCATATGGTAACTAAATTGTATGTCCTATGAATTGATTGTTTCGAGTTTTCGAGCTCGTGTATAATGGTCAGAGTAAATCAATAATTCAATATCTGTATTTCCACTTCTCATTCTCGTTTAATGTCCCGGACCAATTAGACTAGAATCATTAATTTGGAGGAGGCTTTATATAAGTATATATCGTCTATGAAGAAACAAAATGACTCATATCTATTTTTAGCTAAAAACAATATCCACTATCTACAAAAATATTCAAATATGTCTTGAGAGCATTTAAATAGAACATTTTCCAATTTTTAAAAACATGTGAATAGAATATTTTACATTTTTCAAAAACATGCAAATAGAACATTTTCCACTTTTTAAAAACATGTAAATAGAATATTTTGCACTTTTTAAAAACATGTAAATAGAACATTTTACAATTTAAAAAAATATGTAAATAGAACATTTTACACTTTTCAAAAAAATGTAAGCAAAACATTTTACACTTTTCAAAAACTCCTAATTAACATTTTACGCATGTTTTTCATTTTGTTTTTATGACATAGTTCATTTTGAATGTAGCTTAAATTGGATATAGGTCATTTTGCTACTTCACAGACGATATACGATATACTATATACATATTATAAGGACGAACTAGTAGAAGTAGGTGCGTAGCATATAGGTTACAAACTACGCTACGACTACGGCTACAGAGGCTGTCACGGATAGACGAAGGAGGCTCCATTGGGATTATTAGAATTATAGATACTATACTTTACATTACAAGTAGCCCAGCTGTCCAGCATATGAAATAACATTATTATTAAATTGCCTCTTGACTCAAGTGAACCCTGACCATGATTATATAATTATCATTGTGATTATATTAAGCAGTACACTATATACTGTCAACTAATTCAAACTATAGAAAGCCAGCTATTTATGTACATGGAGGCAGACACTGCTCAAAAACTCAGAGACCGAAAGGCAAATACATAGGGGCAGGGACAGGGGCTGGCAAAGTCCGTGAAGGATCAAATCCGTTTCCTTCCAATTTTCTCTAAAAGCAAAGCCGCATGCTTCCTTACGGCTATACGGATTGTAGGAGACGGTTTTGCTTGCAACGAAAAATGCAAATACACGGATTTCATCCCTCGCCGAAATATCCACGATTTTACCAAAGATAATCTTAATCCCGAACCCAAAACCCAACACCGTCGTCGTCGGTCGTCGTCACTGCATCATTTATTCTTCATTGATACACCAAATCCAAATCCAAACCACTCACTTTTGAGATCAGCAAAGACTTTTACTCGGGATGTGACAGACAGAAGGGCATTACATTCCCATGTATAATACCTGGTAAGGTGTACTACATATAGCCTAGGCCTAGATACATGATATACATGCCAATGAGAGACCGGATTTCAGATTTTATTCAAACAACTAACTGATTTATGGTTTCTACCAGAGCGTCAGTTGCATTCCACAACAGGCCAAAGAAAGAAATTATAAAAGTGCTTGTAGGTATGTTATTTGGATACACATAGACCTCACTAATTAAATTCGAATAAACAGGAAGTAATTAAATCGGAAGTAATAGAATTATAATTGATCCATTATTAGCATCAAAAATAAGTCCTGAGTGTTTCAACACTACTACTACTGCGGCTGCGGCTGCTGCTGGGGGTGAAACTAATATAGTCAATGCCACTAGTACAAATCGTCGGTAAAGAAACAAAATGACCCATATCTATTTTTAGTTAAAAACAAAATCTACTAACTACAAACATATCGAAACATGCCTTGAAAGCATTTAAATAGAACATTCTGCACTTTTCTAAAACATGCAAATATAAAAATAATTTACACTTTTCAAAAATATATAAATAGAACATTTTACACTTTTCAAAAACATGGAATTATAACATTTAGCACCTTTTCAAAAACATTTAAATAGGACATTTTACATTGCTGAAAAGCATGAAAATTGAACAATTTACACTTTTCAAAACCTCCTAATTAACATTTGACGCATGTTTCTCATTTTGTTTTTATGACATAGCTCATTTTGATTCTAGTTTAAATTGGATATCGTTCATTTTGGTTCTTCACAGACGATATTTACAGCCTGCAGCTCTGTAGGATAAAGTACCTACTTTCACAAGTCATTACAAAAGCCGTGTGAAGCTGGACCTGGACCTGGTCTGAGGCTTTGAGAATGCAACAAGTAGAAATACAAGGAAAGAAGATGCAAAGTAACTATGTACAACAAACGACGCAGATTATCTGATACATTAAACACATTATCCTGTATGGATATACATATACTAATAATTTGTATAATGCATTACTGTATGTACTGTATAGTTGTATTACAAAATGAAAATATAGTGACTTTTGGTATTTGTCATTTGTAGCCTAATTAAAAAAAATCGTTAAAAAATGCCAAATCGGATATTTTCTATACACTGACGATGAGAGAACCTGTACCAGTGCTTTACGATTAGAAAAATATAGTGAACTGATTTATTTACTTTTTACGTTAAAGAGCATTTCACAAGAGACGTCGTTTCATGGCCGTGGTTGTGGCCTGGCCAAGGTCGCATCTCTATTTAAAAAGTAAAAAGTGGCTGGAGAGACTACATAGATGCTAAAACTTGAAAGGAAAGTTTTGAAGTGAGGAGAAAGAAAATCTGTGTGAAGGTTCAGGGTCAAATAGCGCGAATTAGAAAGAGCGGAAGATATTTAGCTGCTGGTAAATTGAGCTAGAAATTTCCCTTATAAAAGGCAAGCATGATTGGATTCCACACGTGGGTCTCTACGGGGCAGCGGGGAGAAAGATCTATTATCTGAATCTGACGCACGTAAAATATAAAATGTGTTTCCGTACATATGGGAGTAAATTTAAAATCAAGGTTGTTCCAAGATATTTTTGTCAGACAATAGGAAAGACCGAAAGTGAAATAGATGCTTACGTAAAGAATCATATTTTCTATATCGTCACCCAATTCCATTTGAAGCCAAAAAAGCCAAATAAAATCGGAAATAAAAGAGAAAGTGAAGGAAAGGAGAATGAAAAGGAAGCCATGCACGTTGTTCGGGTTGTTCCTGTTTCACCATACAAGGAAATGAATTGTAATGGATATTGCGATTCTCATCTCTTGACAGCCCAACACCCACGCCATTGCATCACCTCAGCCATTTCCAGTAAAAGTACCAGAATTCACTCGTCCTGGTGGCTATATGTATGAGTATACCTCAAAGTAACGTGTAAAATACACACGAGGTTATAAGGTTCTGTGCCTAAGTGGTTTTAATTTCTTTAAATTCAAATCCCAACAGAGTTTTCATTCCCTCTGTCAATTTTTTAAAAATATTCCTTGCAAGTTGATACCATTTTAATATTCTCTGCTTCCTGTACTAGAAAAATCTGTTTGAATAATTAAGGCAATAACTATATGCCTTTACACTGGGAATATTTGAATAGCTGTAAATTTTACCTGAGTAATTATTTATTAAGCATGCATGTAGGTAGGTATGTATGAAGGTCCTTATATTGTTTTATAGCCTAGTGCAAGTAATAAATAGCTATAATTTCCAAACTACTCGATATACAAAGACGCAAATGGTACCAAAAGACGCAAAATGACGTCAGAAAGGCAGAAAATTTGCTTTCATTTGGTGATATATGTAAGCCTAGCCCAAAGTAAGGAGAACACCAGTCACGACCCTGGGTAAATAATTTGCAATTTTGAAATTTTTTGAAAAAAACCCACTAAAAATTGTTGCATACAGGGCCGGGCGAAGGAATTGCTTTTAGGCAGCAATTTGTTTCCATACAAAAACCCCCATTTTGATTTTATTGATGGTTTTCTTTAGTAAAGCAAAATGTTGTATTTACATGTTTTAGAAAAGTGCAAAATGTTCTTTTTACGCTTGATTCAGAAAAGGTCAAATTGATCTATTTACATGTTTTGAGAAAAGCGGGAAATGTTTTATTTCCACGTTTTTGAAATGTGCAAAAGATTTTAATTGCATTTTTTTGAAACGTCGAAATATTCTTTTTACATATTTTTGAAAAATGCAAAATGTTCCATTAAATTACACGTTTTTTGAAAATTCAAGCAGCGGGGGCTGCCTGCGCAGGCCGCATTGTCCGGCCCTGGTTACATAGGTCATATGTCAATTTTGAAAATACTGTTTTCCTCCAATTTTAAAAGCTTTTTAAAATAATGCAATACTCATTGAAATTGGTTGTGTTTCAGAAGGTTGGCAACTTGTATATAAATTTAAGCAAAAATAAATATCCTAAAGTCTTTACAGCTGTGTTAAGCCAACAGTGAAAGAAAAAACGTCTGATAAATATTCACAGTCCTTTTGTTAGATTTAACAACCATTTTCTTAAAAAAAACTTACATAAATTATCGGCTCGTAATCTTGGTCCGTAAAGGGAAAGGAAACATCATTGGATTTAGGATTCATGCTTGGCAGTGCGGCGGGAGTGTGTGTTGATAGTTGATGGAGCCTTAAAATTTAGATTCCGAATTTCTGACGGCGTTTGTGTATTTAAGGTAAGTAGAGTGTGAGTGATGAGGAAGTGCGGAGATATAGGTAGCCTCCTATAGCCTCCCTATAGTAAATATTAACATTGGACCTGAACCAAAAAGGAAGGGAAGGGGAAAGAGAGACGCCGAGGACGAGAACGATCGAGGACGATGATGACGTGAACGCGGACGGCGGGACGGAAACCTTTGTATTTATTCAGTGAATAGGTAAAATGCGTAAGCAAGCAATCTGAAAGTCGTCAAGTGTTCTCACTCTCTTTCCTTTCTCTCCATCTCTCTCTCTCTCTTTCTCCCTCGCTCGCTTTCTAATTACCATGGGAAGTTCTCATGCGGAATATGGCTTTTCAATCACAATCGCTTTGGCTCATATAGGAGGATCCATATCGCTTACCCGTGGAGCTCGCTCCGGTGGTTTGGTTTCGGATCGGATCGGATCGGATCAGCATATGGGTTAGTTTATAGATAGCATATAGATTCCATGGGCTATATACTGTACTGATACGCTGTTGAGACGAGACCTCCAAAAGAGTAGAACGTTTTCATTTTTATAACGGAAAGACGATCGACTTCAAGGAGCTAATTGTACTTTGAACTTTCACTTCTAGTTCTACTCCTACACTTGTATGTACATACACAACATAGATGCCGAAATAAACCTATTGGGATCTCAGTGGACAGCTAATTGTAATGATATGTTGTCGTTGAAGAATGAAAACAAGCCCCTTGATCATATTTGCCTAAATTCAAAATACTGCATTTCAGTCATTTTACTTAGCGTACGAGAAAATATTTTGGCGCCAAAATATCGAAGAACCAAAATGACTCATATCCAATTTAAGCTACAATCAAAATGAGCTATGTCATAAAAACAAAATGAGACAAATGCGCGTAAAATTTTAACTTGGAGTTTTTGATAAACGTAAAATGTCCTATTTACATGTTTTCGAAAAGGTGCAAAATTTTCTAATTCCATGTTTTTGAAAAGGTGCAAAATGTTCTAATTCCATGTTTTTGAAAAGGTGCAAAATGTTCTAATTAAATTCTCTCAAGACATATATGAATATTTTTATAGATAGTTGATATTGTTTTCAGCTAAAAATGGATATGAGTCATTTTGAATCTTCACTGACGATATGCACATAAAACATCTAGGCCTCACCCTCTTTAGTCCTTGATTTGACTCCTATCGTTAGATGTGACTTTTTGTGTCACAGTCTATCACAATATAACACCTACTTACAAATCTCAAGTTGAGCATTAAATTGGGAAAGAAAGGAGGATATACAGAGATTGCTATATGATATAGTATGTGTAGAATATGTATGTAGATTGAATGGATTGGAAGTAATGTTGCGAAACTTTACGGGAAATTGATAATAGAATAATAGATAAATGGAAATTTAGGTGGAATATCGAGTCACAGAGCCGAAGCCGAAAGAGAAATGTGATGAACTGAATGACTCAAATGGTGAAGCTAATCTAGGATCTAGAATCTAGAATCTAGAATCTAGAAATCTTGACTTCTAGACTTCTAGACAAAAACGAAGACGAGGCTGAGGCTGATTACGATTCGGTAGGGAGACCATTGCACATTTATACTCATATAAAATATCAGCCGCCTCTCTACCACCTATCTACCTTACCTAACTAATTAACCTTGGATAATCCTTAAAATTGCAATCGTTCCCCTTACACTTTCCGCATTCCTCTTAACCATCTCGACTACTCCACTCGCGACTGATCAAATACATAATTAAATGCTAAAATTCCCATCATTTTAACAGTATCTAAAATTGACGTGTGCCTTTCTGCACTTTTCCCTTCAACACTGCAAAGAGTGCAAATGCGCGTTTTCTTTTCAAATATTTGCCCCATTTACTGGAACGCTTTATTGAGCAGAAGTTTTCTGTTTAGACAAATAAATGTAAACTTTGAGTAATAAAGTCGTCAAAATCGAGATGGGACTCGGAATTGCAATGGAAATTGGGAATGTATGAGCTGCTAAATTCACTAAATTGATGGAACTCAAGAGTGACCTGAATATTGAATGTTGTTCAATAAGTTTGAATTAAATATTTCAGTCTATACTAAATGGTGTGTGTCAGTCGTGTCATGCTCATTAGTGAGAGGGAGAATGCACTCGATTTGTAAGGATAAAAAAGTTTAAGTACAATCTGCTATATGTAAGTGAATAACACACTCAGAAGATACTGATCAATGGGAGGACAGTAGAATCAAAAGGAAAACTACGGAAAGATACATTGGGATGGATGATATGCATATACCAGTACCAGTAGCCATTAGGACGCATGCTGTACAGCAGAGATGAGAGTACTTTTTTGAGTGGGCTGTCGTTTGTTGTGTGTGTGTGTGTGTGTGTCGTGTGTGACCCTCGAATTCAAAAAAGTCGACTTGGACTTTGAATAATCGACTCTCACACAGTGAACTTATGAGGAAAATGTAGTGAAAAAAAAGTAGTAATATTTTTTATTTCACAACCACCGCATCATATCACCCTGTGACATAACCAACGACCCATGTAATTCAGGGAAATAATTTCCATTACAAAATCTATCAATTTTCATTCTCATGAAGGATGTTTACCAGTACGAGTACCAGTGCGACTTGAGCGGACGCACTGCTACTCATCGTAATTATGACTTGCAAGTTTTTTTTTATTGTGACATCTCACATCATGTCAAGTTCAGTTGTTACACAATCTGAGTGGGTCGCGGTCGCTCCTTCATATTCCCTATGGAAGTGCACTATGATGTACCATTACCATTTAACCAGGGCCGGATAATGCGGCCAGCGCAGGAAGACCCCGCTGCTTGAATTTTCAAAAAAACATGTAAATGGAACATTTTGCATTTTTCAAAAATATGTAAATAGAATATATTGACTTTTCAAAAGCATGCAAAATAAATATTTTTGTACATTTAAAAAACATGTCAATAAAACATTTTCCACTTTTCTCAAAACATGTAAATAGAACATTTTGCACTTTTCTGAATCAAGTAAAAAGAACAATTTGCACTTTTCTAAAACATGTAAATAGAATATATTGAATTTTCAAAAACATACAAAATAAATATTTTTGTACATTTCAAAAACATGGAAATAAAACTTTTTCCACTTTTCTCAAAACATGTAAATAGCACATTTTGCACTTTTCTGAACCAAGTAAAAAGAACATTTTGCACTTTTCTAAAAACATGTAAATAAAACATTTTGCTTTACCAAAGAAAACCATAAATAAAATCAAAATGGCGGTTTTTGTATGGAAACAAATTGATGCCTCAAAGCAATTCCTTCGTCCGGCCCTGCATTTAACCATTTAAGATATATAGAACTGTAGAGCTGTGCAGCCATGTTGATGTCCACGTTATGTAAGTTGTATCAGTGGATCGTTTCAAATGTGAATAGGTACATTATACATTACCAAGGTACCAAGCTTTTTGTCTATGGGAGATTGACGCTTCGTTTACTTTGGTTACTCTTCGTGTCTCCTCGTGTTCAATTTGAATTAATTTGACTTACCAACACCGAAACCGTAACCGAGGTCGAGACCGGTCCCGGTTTCCGAAAAAAGGGGGTGATTTTTCCCCTTGCCAGACGAGAGATGTGATATGTGAAGGTAGATCACCTACATAGGTGCATAATAAAGCATTTCTGAAGCCTTCCCAATTTCCAAGTAAGAGCCAAGCCATAACCTTATCTTGTTATTGTTATTATTTCCTGTACCATGATATATGGTAATAGTAGTATGGAATATGGAACATGGAACGGAGGTTTTGGTTTTGATGGAAAATCAAGACAGTTGAAAGTTTTTTGTTATTTTTTGAACTCTTCCCTTCGCTACTATATTACCGTTTTTGCTCCATTTTCATGATCCCGTTATTTTTTGGGCTGGGCTGCCCGTTCTCCCTCTGTACTCCCCACACAATCCTACAATCCTACACTTATACCCGAAGGATGTAATTAATTATTTAGAAATGAAATCAGTCTATTAAGCAAAGGCATTAGGGCTGAAGTTAGAGTCAAAATCAAAATCAAAAACACTACTTTTTAAGTACAAATTATGTGCAGAGGGCTGAGCAGTGCTCTGTAATTATCTATTCAAGTTTGAAATATTAATATTAGAACTACCCCTGTCTGTATATACTATAACCTCGCTCCTCACTATATAGGTGTGAGCCATTGGATTGGATTTGGATTTTGACTGAACGGTTTAAAAGATTGGATTTGGACGGAGCATTGAAGCGTGTAGAAAATAGGAATAGGAAATAAAGAATTAAAATTGATTTTTGACCACCTGCCTCCTGCTTATACCATGTACCATGTATGTTTCATGACGGTCCTGCTGCTCCTGCCTTCATCTCAATTTCTATTTCCAGATCCAGAATTTGACGTCAGTTCAATTTCCAATTCAAACTTGGAAGACGAACAGATTTATATTAGGCTGTTGGTTGAAGTTGAAAGAAAAGAGGTCCTACCTACCTACAGAACAGAGTGAACTACACAAACGAAAACGAAAACGAAAACGACAGTAGGCACATGCAGACGAGGGAAGAGGGACAGACGGAGAGTGAGTGGAGTTATAGATGCCTATACCTATACCGAAACCGACAGTCTACAGTGGATTCCTACTCCACACTCCATACTCTACCCCTACCCTCCATGACGGTAATTAATTTGAAGCGGAATTGAGGATTAAGGTAAGGTGTAAAGTGATTAAAGCGAGAAGGTGTATACTTAATAAACCAACATGTGAAATAATGTCATGCCTCCTTACCCTAATTTCATGAAGAAACAAAACAAAAACATTGTGGGGATCCCGTAAAACAACACTTTGTATTCCGCAGGTTTCAATTTCAAAGTCAAAAGCGAGCCTATATTATGTCCCTATACCTGTATCATCAGCACCAGTACCAGTACCAGCCTCCACCACACTTTTCCAAGCGACACATTATATTGCATATCGTCGGTGAAGAGTCATTCTGTCCTAAGTCCAGTGCACAGCTAAAATCATTCTGTCGCAAGTCCATTCAATTGGTAGCTGCTGTCGAGGTCGCTTCCGCGTTGTCCTTTGCATTAGGTGGGGGTGGAATGTTACTCACTGTATTGTACTCATGACGTACACTTAGGGGTCGTCCACAAAAGACAATAAAAATTCAATTTCCACAACATTTTGCACTTTATAAAAAGTGTTTTGAAGCTTTTTGACACTTTTTGAAAAGTGTAAAATGTGCTATTTCCATGCTTTTAAAAAGTGTAAAATTTTCAATTTACATGTTTTTCAAAAGTGTAAAATGTTCTATTTACATGTTTTACAAAAGTGTAAAATATTCTATTTATATGTTTTTCAAAAGTTTAAAATGTTCTATTTACATGTTTTTAAAAAGTGTAAAATTTTCAATTTACATGTTTTTCAAAAGTGTAAAATGTTCTATTTACATGTTTTTCAAAAGCGACAGAATGATTTTAGCCGTGCACTGGACTCACGACAGAATGATTCTTCACCGACGATATATTATACACCTAACCTACCCAATTCCTCCACTCACTCAACAACTCACGCTCCTTTTCCTTCCTCCTCTCACTGCGCGAGCAATTCTCGAAGTTTCTGAGTACACAAACAAAAGAGATTTCTTATTTTCTGTCTATATTTTTATGCACAGGTGCTACAGTAGCTACCTTACCTACCTGTTTCTGTTTCTATATGGAAAATTTACATACATTGCTCTTTGACATTCATAACAGATGGATAAAACAAATATTCCTACAGGAACCACTATGCGTGTACACTACTACTCACTACACTTCCTATAGTTACTCTGACGGATAAAATATGGGGCATGGGGAAATCAAAGACCGATATATCTGTTCATTGCTTATGTAATAATTATTATATGAAAGAGCAAGGTAAAAAAGCTATGAAAATGTAGATTGAAGACCGAGGCCGACATCGATAACAGCACTAGCACCAGCACCAGCACCAGTGCTCCCCTTCTAAGCCGCACTGATGATTTTTTGAAAAACACCCAAGAACTTGTTCCACTAGCTCATTCGACAGTTCCGAATGCCCATCCATGAATGTAGAGGCTCATGTAGAGGCTCCCAGTAAACAATCTTTCATTTTCTCACATACAATTCCGATGACATAATGACATTCATCACCTCTCGTCTCCTTTGACAGCTCAACATTAACTTTGCATGCACCCAAGTGTGGAGTGTAGATCGTGTTTGTGTTATAATAATTACATGGAATAGAATGGTATACGTATTAGTGAGAGAGCCAACATAATAGGGTGTTCACTGTACAGGTAGGTATACCGATACCGATGCCGATATCTTGTTTTTGGGTACTAACAAAATTACTGTACGGGAATATGAGTTATAATATACCTTGGTGAGTATATCTTCATTCATACTATGTATCCTTCTTGTGATTCTCTTCGTGAAGTTATATTATGTGCTTTTGTTTGTGCATTTTTAGTTGTACCTGGTTGAATTCAAAATTCTTACGCACCACAGCATAACTGCCTGATTGTGTACAAACTACGGTACTGTGTACAGTCCGTCTCCGTAGCCGTAGCCTGCCTGTGGCAGTCTGGATGGAACGGTTTGCTTTTGGCTAAGGCTTCGGCTTCGGCATCGTTTTGGTCTCGGACTCGGTCTCGGACTCGGACCAGTTAACATACTCACACACTTGGCTTGAGGTTGGTATTGGTGTTGGTGTTGATGTTACATGTTGGTGTTGGTGGCAACGGCTACGGCGATGACTCTGACTCCTGATAGTAGTGACTGACTGTAGACACGATGCTTGATACTGATATTACTATTGATAGGAGATAGTGACAGGTATATGTACACCTATATTGGACTATATTCTGCCGCCTGATGTGAGTTTAAAGGCTCTCTTACTTCCACAACCACCACCACCATCCGCAACCATGAACTTCCCGAAGCTAATAAACAAGCAGCAGGCCACAATTAAAACTTTCCGCGACAACTATACCCTCCCCAGATATGTACATAGCACAAATGTATCTTCAACTTGCAACATTTTCGAGCACTACGACTACTACTACTATGTAAATCTCCAAGGGATCACCATGAAATGCTTCAGTTTTTAGTCAGGACCGGATATTGCGGCCAGCGCAGGCAGCCCCCACTGCTTGAATTTAAAAATAAATGTAAATGGAACATTTTGCAGTTTTGAAAAATATGTAAAAAGAATATTTTGACTTTTCAAAAACATGCAAAATAAATTTGTTTTTGTACATTTCAAAAACATGCAAATAAAACATTTTCCACTTTTCTCAAAACATGTAAATAGAATAGTTTGCACTTTTCAGAATCAAGTAAAAAGAACATTTTGCACTTTTCAGAATCAAGTAAAAAGAACATTTTGCACTTTTCAGAATCAAGTAAAAAAAACAACATTTTGCACTTTTGTAAAACATGTAAATACAACATTTTGCTTTACCAAAGGAAACCATGAATAAAATAAAAATGGCGGTTTTTGTATGAAAACAAAATTGCTGCCAAAAGCAATTCCTTCGTCCGGCCCTGTTCTTAGGACACCTTCACTAAATGAAGCAACGCAGGTTGTAGGTAGGTATGTAGGTAGGTAGGTACGCGCATTATATACGTGTGTCATGTGCACTAATAATTGTAAGGCTACGGTTGATCCCACTGCTCCTATCCCGCTACCACGACCTCTGATTCTGTTCTTCTCAAATACCTAAATACGACAGTGAAACCCGTGTTCTTTTCTTCCCTAGGTTTGTTTCATTAATGGTCCTTGGACTCGCAGTGTAAAGTGCAACGATACCTGCACGCACTGATTGTGAGTATAAGACTACCTATATATATATACTATGAATTACTATGCCTTGGCAATATAAAAATATTAGGACACTATCCCGTTCTTCCTGTCCACTCAAGCTCAACTCCCTCGTATTTTCCATGTACAGCAATGCGTAAGATTTCTGTTTCTGTCTCATAGGTTCGACTTGGACGTCAACATCGACAACAAGTGAAGCCGAAGCCGATTCACTTAGGTGAACACGGTAGGAAAAAAAGACGCGCGGAGGAAAGGTGTGTAGCGTGGACCTACTGCATTAATGCAAGTGCGTATGCTGCCTGCCTATGTGTTTACTGTATAATATATCGTTTGTGAAGAATCAAAATGACCCATTTTCATTTTAAAGTTGAGGTAAAATGCTAAATCTACACAAAGACTAAAAGACCATGATCATGTAAATGGAGCATTTTGGACTTTTCAAAAACATGTAAATAAAACATTTTCGAATTTTCAAAAACATGTAAATAAAACATGTTGAACGTTTCAAAAACATATAAATAAAAAAATTAGGACGTTTCAAAAACATGTAAATAAAACATTTTGGAATTTTCAAAAACATGTAAATAAAACATTTTGGAATTTTCAAAAACATGTAAATAAAACATGTTGCAAGTTTCAAAAACATGTTAATAAAAAAATTTGGAACGTTTCAAAAACATGTAAATAAAAAATTTTGGAATTTTCAAAAACATGTAAATAAAACATTTTGGAATTTTCAAAAACATGTAAATAAAACATTTTGGAATTTTCAAAAACATGTAAATAAAACATGTTGCACGTTTCAAAAACATGTAAATAAAACATGTTGCACGTTTCAAAAACATGTAAATAAAACATTTTGGAATTTTCAAAAACATGTAAATAAAACATTTTGGAATTTTTAAAAACATGTAAATAAAACATTTTGGAATTTTCAATAACATGTAAATAAAACATGTTGCACGTTTCAAAAACATGTAAATTCAAAATTTGGAACGTTTCAAAAACATGTATTTAACATTGTACCCATCCATCTCATTTCGTGTTTGGTGTACTAACAATTAACTCATTCTAATTCTAGCTAAAATCGCATGTAGGTCATTTTGATCCTTCACAGAAGATATGTATACTGAGGTTATTGCAATTTTGCTCTGGATTTAACGTGGGTAATACCAGTTGTAAGTACAAAGTACAAGGCTCGCTCTCTACGCTGTACCCCGATGTATATTCCACTAAATATGTATGTACCTACCTGTACATCGGTCCTGGGCACGCTAACGTAAATGCCTTTTAGAAAAAGTAAAGTGTGTAGACGCAGAACATATACACGTAACGAATCGTTAGTGTAAAAAAAATTGTTTTATTATCGACACCTTTTAGAGTAGAGAGGGAAAACCCTACATTAAAAAAAATATGTTGAGTGCTGGGCTGGAGGTAGTAGTAGTAGAAGTAGTCTAGTAGTAGTAGTAGTGTAGTGATGGTAGAAAGCACAGATACAGACTGAGAACAGCGAAACATTAAGACAGGAAATAGGAAATCTCAGCTTGTTTCTCTACGTCATTACTCCAAACAGGAAATTGAGGTTGTCTATTTTTATGTTGTTGTTTTTTTACTTCTCTCTCTTTCTCCTCCTCGTCTCGTGTACAAATTAAGAGATGCAAACGGTGAAGAGCCTCGTATACAGAACTACTATTGAAATTCAAATCAAAAGCTGGAGCTAAAATCATTCAACAAAACCTATATATATACATTATATAAACAATCAAAAAAGTACAATTTTCCTCCTGTTTAACCCACCTTCGCCTTAAAGTACCAAGTTGAATTTGACTCTGGCTCTTTCTGTGTATAACTTCCAGATCCAGAAGGTTAGGAATATACACACACAGATGATGTGATGACATCCACTGCATTGGTTTTGGCTAAAAGTATTAATAATATTTTGAATTGGATTTATTTTCTTTAAATATACATATCAGTACAAAGGATTCTCCTTTATGATTTTTGATTGAAATTTTTACTCTCTCTCTCTCTCTCACTGTCTCGGCTGTCGACGTCGGCTCTATGGAGATTGAATATTTATTTGTGTTTGAGAGAAACCAAGAAAAGCTTCTTTGAGGCTTCAGGAAAATCTAAGGCGAAAAAAAACACGGCCAATGTTGTAAACGTAAAGGAAATAACACTGTAATATATGGAAAGGGAAAATTTGATCTGCATATTATCAAAAGGGATTTGAATCAAATCCACCAGTTCCCGCTCCCATTTTTCCCGCTTTCCGAATCCAGCCGCATCTCGCTAACGATAAAAACAAAAACAACCACTAACCAGATGCCACTTATGACTTAGACCTTGATTTCACTAGAAAAGTTAACCATTGTTAGCCTTAAGAAACACGCTTTCAGATTTAACAATGGTTAACTCTGAAAGCGTGTTTCTTAAGGCTAACAATGGTTAACTTTTCTAGTGAAATCAAGGTCTTATAGACTAGAAACTTTACATATCGTCTGTGAATAACCAAAATGACCTGTATCCAATTTGAGCTACAATCAAAATGAGCTATGTCATAAAAACAAAATGAGAAATATGCGTACAATGTTAATTAAGAGTTTTTGAAAAATGTAAAATGTTCCATTTGCAAGTTTTAAAAAGTTGAAAATGTTCTAATTCCATGTATTTGAAAAGTGTAAAATGTTCTATTTACAACTTTTTGAAAAGGTGCAAAATGCTCTAATTCCTTGTTTTTCGAATAGGTGCAAAATGTTCTAATTTTATGTGTCTGAAAAGTCTAAAATGTTCGATTTACATGTTTTTGAAAAGGTGCAAAATGTACTTATTCCATGTTTTTGAAAAGGTGCAAAATGTACTTATTCCATGTTTTTGAAAAGGTGCAAAATGTACTTATTCCTTGTTTTTGAAAAGTGTAAAATGTTGTATTCACATATTTTTGAAAGTTGCAAAATGTTAGATTTGCATATTTTTGAAAGGTGCAAAATGTCCTATTTACCTACATGTTTTTGAAAAGTTCAAAATGTTCTATTTACATGCTTTCAAGACATTCAGTCCTATTTTAGATAGTGGATGTTGGTTTTAGCTAAAAATGGATATGGGTAATTTTAGTTCTTTAAGGACGACATAGCTTATTGTGAGAAGGAAATATTTAAAGAAATAGAACAACCCTCCAGACCGACCCCCTCCCGCTCCTACATACGTTGTATATCGACATCAATATCTTCAATCGAGATCAACCTGGACACAGTATCACCTCCGCCATCTCTCCTTCCCTCTTCCTCCAGTATCAAGTTATGCAGTGTTGAGGAATTTAAATGTTGAGACAAAATAATTAAATCTCCCTTTATACACCCATTATGAGGATCTTATCTCGTCGTCGTACACAACATTAACATCCTTATTTAGAGGTCCGATGACAGAACACACCACAGTCCATATAACCTCACGTCTCTCTCTCTCTCTCTCTCTCATTCTTTGTCTCGTTATGCCCGCATCATCAGAGAGTAACAATAGAAAATGACACTCACAGTCCCATAGTCCTGTGCACACTGTGACGGATTGAGTTATGTAATGCCCTCCGTACACACACACTGTACAAGACAATGGTATCTGTAATCTTGCTTAGTATTTTAAAACAACATTATTGTTGCGATTAGTATAATTTATGAGGGTAATCGTACGTTGAATAATTTAACAGAGAGCCTCGTCCTCTCGTTCAAATGGTAAATAGACGAGCACATGGGTAAATACTAACTACAAATATATAACCAAGTGTAATAAGTAAAATTTTAAATTTCAAATGGAGTAGAATACAGGCCTATAGGACCCGGACTTGCCAAGCTATATAATGCGTGGCCGTATTATGCATGATGTAGATGTAGGTAGGTATGTGCCTCATGTGTTCAAAATAGCATGTCCTAATCGGAGGAATGATTCCGTGCGTCTTATCTCATTACGACTCCTTCTCCCCGGTCTGAGCCTCGTTCTCGTTTTAATTTATGATTTTTCTATCCAGCCAAAAGCCAGAGACAAGCCGGGGCCGGGGCCGGGACCGAGACTCAGTGTGTGCGTAGGTTGTAGGTGTTGAAAATAAAGTGTGAAGGGGTTGTTGACTGTTCTGTTCTGTTCACGTTGATTGTTGATTGTTGATCTAATCTGTGGGACTCCGGAGTGCACACGGGGTTTAAAGTTTGAGGAGAATGAATTTATTACTTAATTCATCTCCTCATTGCGAGTCAAGTCACGTGTGTTCGGATATTTGTACACATACTTGTGTGTCTCTGTTGTACTGTTTAATATCGTCTGTGAAGAACCAAAATGACCCATATCCATTTTTAGATAAAATCAATATCCACTATCTACAAAAATATTGAAATGTGTCTTGAAGTCATTTTAATAGAATACTTTGCACTTTTCAAAAATATGTAACTAAAACATTTTGCGCTTTTCAAAAATATGTAAATAAAACATTTTGCACTTTTCAGAAACACGTGAATAGATCGTTTTGCACCTTTTTAAAAAAAAGTAAATTGAATATTTTACGCTTTTCAAAAAAATGTAAATGGAACATTTGGCGCTTTTCAAAAACACGTAAATAATAATAATAATTTATTCATTTTGTCGATTTGGCCGCAGCCCATACAACATTGTTTAGATATTTACATATTGAGATTTACAAAAATTATTGTTGGTCCTTGGTTAGACTTTAAAAACACGTAAATACAACATTTGGCCTTTTTCAAAAACGTAAATAGAACACTTTGCACCTTTTAAAAAAAACACGTAAAAGAAAATTTTAAGCGTCTCAAAAACACGTAAATAGAACATTTTACACTTTTCAAAACCTCTTAATTAACTTGTAGACATGTTTCTCATATTGTTTTTATGACATAGCACATTTTGATTCTAGCTCAAACTGGATATGCCGGTCATTTTGGTTCTTCACAGACGATATCTGGAATCTGGGCATATATGAGCACATGGGTAGGTAAGGTATGAAGCTATTTATCCTCGGATAATATTATTATTATACCATCTAATATAATATGTATAGCCTTTGAATTTCCAATTGAACATGGAATTGGAGAAAGGCGGCGTTTAGTACAGAGTTTGTGTGTCTATCGTAGACAAGCAGACATTCGACATTGAATCCATATCGACATCGACATCGACATTGCATGTGACTCTCTCTCAAGCTTACGCTGACCCACCGGCAATGGCAACGGCAACAGCATCGACGGGATCTGGTATGGTGGGAGCCAAGCAGAGTGAGAATGAACAACGTCATAATTTTTCGAAAACAAATATCTCTACTCACTCAGCACACTCACACACACACAAACACACACGCATTTCAAAAATATTATTATGCTTAGTATATATGGATATTTATAATATGTAAATTATGCAGCCTTGACGTATTTTTTATGAGAGACCTACACACACACACACACACACAAACGAAACGAAAACGACAACGACAACGAGCGAGGAAGTAAGTGCAGCGTATAGCAAGAATAAGATGTTGTTTTTTTTGCATTGTATTTAGCATTAAGCGTACAACCGAGACCGACACCGAGACAGAGGCGAGGGTAGTGCACTCCCAATTCCAATAGTCGAAATCAATACTGGATTCTGCCTCGATGGAAATTCCTTGACTAAAATCAAAATGAATAGAAAATGAACTTTCAAATTCAGAATAAGTTACAAGGGGTGGGATCTATAATACGTAAGGTATGGGATGGGTAATAGGAAGGAGGGGGGGGGAGGAATGAAATACAATCTGAACGTCGCCTGGCGACTGTCGACAGTGTAGAAGAAGATACAATGACAGACGAAGAAGAATGATTACCAAAGCCATATTATATTATGGATTAGACGCAAGAGTATATAAAACATGAAATATCAAGCTTATTGCTCGTTCGTAGAGATGAAAATGGAAAATGGAAATGCAACTGCATTGTGCTCAACGCTAAGTTGAAGTTGAAGATTTGCATGAATTTACATGAAAAGATTCTCTGTCTCCTATTTTCTGTGTGAAAGCATGATATCGTCAGTGAAGAACCAAAATGACCCATTTCCATTTTTAGATAAAACAATATGTATTATCTACAAAAAATATTAAAATGTGTCTTGAAAGCATTTAAACAGATTATTTTGCACTTTTCAAAAATATGTAAATAGAACATTTTACACTTTTCAAAAACATGTAAGAACATTTTGCACTTTTCAAAAACATGTACATAGAACATTTTGTACTTTTCAAAAAAATGTAAATAGAATATTTTGCACTTTTCAAAAACTCTTAATTAACATTTTACGCTTGTTTTTCATTTTGTTTTTATGACATAGCTCATTTTGATTCAAGCTTAAATTGGATATGGGTCATTTTGGTTCTTCACTGACGATATCTGTAGAGCCTCTGCTCTATGGATTGATGTAGTGTGCAATTCCTGACGAAGACGAAATGTGTTTCTGGTTCTGGTTATGGTTCTGCCGATGAGAGCACTACACATACAGGCTACAGCTGAGGCTCTGTCCATTCTCAGTGTGGATGCGTTCTTCTTCTACGTTGCATATTTCAAGGGCGGTCAGTGACTCATTCATTCACTAGATATTTCTTAATCTTTTTATATAATCATCAACAAGTCTCAACTCAGCCTCTCGCCTTCCAGCCCTCACATGGGAGTTTTTCTGATATATCTGATTTTTGCGGTATCTCCAGTATACCTATATACCTAGGGATCTCCTACAGTATTTGTAATGGAGCAGTGCTATACAGGAATGAGCAGTATAGATACAGAGATGAAGATAGTGTGATAGGAGATTGGAAGTGAGGAGTCTCTCGCTATGTTTGCTAAGTTTCCTTACACGTATTAGTTACTGTGAGTGAGACTGATTACTAGTGCCCCTGCAATTAGCTTATAACTTTGCCATTATCTACAATTACAATCTACGGTTGATTTTTGATGTACCTACCAGGTAGGTGCCTATAGGTATTTGGAGAGTGCGAGAGTGAGTGTGTAAGAAATCTTCATGCATGCATATACAGCGAGCTTGCTTTCACAATTTTACATTCAAAAATTCAAAAAAGATACACGGTTTTCCATCCCAGCAGAACCAGAACCAGAAGAGCAGAATCACCTGTGTCCTGTATGTGTGTACTGACTGAATCTTACTGAGTAACCGCAGCATGCAATGCATGCCATGATATGTTATGCCATGCCATGCAATTCCATAGAATAACCATACAATAGTAACACACACCACCACCTGCATGCTATCTTATAACAAAACATACTGCGAGTTTTTTTTTATTAACATAATGGGGGTTTTTAAATCTGACGTATTAGTTGGTTTGTTGGCTTTTGCTTTTTTACGTTTTTTGGCGTGGCCATCTTGTCTTCTTGAGATTGCTGAGTTAAATATTCTGGACAAGTTCCCACGTACGGACTACGGACTGCGAGGACGGTCAACGAATTCTCCTGAACTGACTCTGTATAGTGTAGTGATGATCGCCGAGTGATTACTCCTGATGCGTTGTTGAGAGAAATTTTTCAGGCTGGATGATGAGATGATATGAGGCTTTCCATGTCGACTTTAGACGTTCATGACGAGTACGTGGACAAGCATCAGGACCAGGACCAGGACCAGTACTATAGCATAGCTAGTGCGTAGTAGATGTGTACCTATATAGCATACACATTTAAAGATATCCTTGAGGTCCAGCTGATACTACTCCCTCTCTTGTTTTGTTATGCCGGAGTTCCCTGGCCTGGCCTGCTAACTGCTATCGGTATTTCCATGGAGTTCTTCAAGGCATGGCATGGTATGGATTGTATGACCCTCGTGGAATTTTGACACGAATGTTTTCCATGTAGTGTTTTGGCGACTAAGATCGGTAGAGAAAAAGGATGGCGGATGTGGGGATGTTGAGATGATTTTGGTGTGCTTAGGTGCTATGGAGTGCTATGGAGTGCTTGGATGTGATGTGCTTAGTTAGTGTTGAGTGTTTAATTGTTGTAAGGTAGACTTTGCTGAAGTAAAATAAATGCTTGGATGTTTGAAACAGTAGAGTTCTTAATAAACGAAAAACTACTAGTTTATTTAACAGTTAAATTACGAAGAACAACAAAGTATTGTAAAGAAATAATGAAGGAAGTTATTGCTTTGACTTGACTTGATTTGAGTAATTTACAGAGTTTGAGATAGAGAGAGACAGGATGTGGTCACTGTCTGACAAGAGAATTACAAGTAAATATTATAAGTGACTTCTAAACAGAGAGCTTGAGAGAGGCAGGTAAGTTCGCTGTCTCACCAAGATTGCAAGTTGCAAGTCTGAAATGCAAGTTTCAAGTGATTTGTTGTTAGATATTTTACCTCAAATTAAAACTTTTACAGTTAAAAATTGGAAGCGGGTTTGATGTTGTTACAAAGGCTGATGTGTACTTAACTATATAAAAATAAAAGAACAAAGAATGAATGTAGGTCAAGAGTGGAGGGAGACAGCTAAAAGTACTGACAAGGAAAAATACAATATTTAACATTAATGATTTAAGAGATTAAAATAAAGTATCAGTCCTGAGCTTGTCATGTAGGTAGAATTTGGTTGAGTAGTCTCGGCTCCTAATTAGTACATTGGATAGTGAATAAATTCAAATACATAATATTCACCTTAGTTTAGATAAATTTACATTATAGGAAATGAATACAAATAAGATAAACAAAGGTAAGTATGTACGTTAATGCTTAAGGTATAGCAAAACATAGTTTACGGCAAATGAGTTTACAGACAAACGCCCCGTAATTTCGAAACGTGACCTTTGCATATATAGCAAGGAATATGTGCTCTAACTATACATGCATTGAAACCTCGACTCGCTCGTTCCCAAAAGGTAGGAATTACATTTAAAGTTAGGAAAAATTCATAGTTAGGTTATACGTATTATACAGGTACATATGTTGACTCGACCCTTATTTTAGGTTTATAATACAAAACAAGCTAATTGAATATTATAAATATATTATGACGTGCTTTACTTTAAGTAGACATGAATAATTGTAAATAAATTTAAGTCACTGCTTTAGTGACGAAACATGTAGTACGTTGTACTTTTAGTTGTTGTTTTTGTGCAATTTAGGAAAGGTTGTTCATACACACAGATATCATCTGTGAAGAACCAAAATGACCGGTATCCATTTTTAGCTAAAACTAGTATCAACTATCTACAAAAATATTAAAAAACGTCTTGAAAGCATTTAAATAGAACATTTTGAACTTTTCAAAAATATGTAAATACAACATTTTACACTTTTCAAAAACATGGAATTAGAACATTTTGCACCTTTTCGAAAACATGGAATTAGAACATTTTGCACCTTTCAAAAACATGGAAATAAAACATTTTACACTTTTCAAAAACATGGAATTAGAACATTTTGCACCTTTTCAAAAACATGGAATAAGTACATTTTGCACCTTTTCAAAAACATGTAAATCGAACATTTTACAGTTTTCAGACACATAAAATTAGAACATTTTACGTTTTTCAAAAGCTCCTAATGAACATTTTCCTCACGTTTCTCATTTTGTTTTTATGACATAGCTCATTTTGCTCCTAGCTTAAATTGGATTTGGGTCATTCTGGTTCTTCACAGACGATATAGCTGTATTGATATTGATGGACGTATTTGTTTATGTTATTGCCCTTACCGAGTCCATTGGAATTGGAATACAGTAACAAATCCCACGAGAAGTGCTGGTGGTTGGTGTTGGTGGTATGGTATAGTGGTGTAAGGAGGACTAATGGATTGCCTACACATCTACGAGAAGGATAACGAAAACGATTAGAGATGTATGTAGATGCCTCCAGAAATCCACAGTCCCACAGTATCTTACTCTAACATCTGAACAACTTTCAAGAAACATGAACAGGATCAAACAGTTTTTGGTGAACTAATTTGTAAGTTGCCACTTTTCCCCGTGTCCTTTTCTCTTTCTAGTTTCTATCTCTCTCTGTATCTCTCTCAAAAATGGAGATGTAAGTAGAGCGGCAGATTTTAATTTAGCATAATTCCGTAGCTGAATCTGTGATTTTCAACAATAACAATAATTATTATTACAGAAGTTGTCTACTGATCGTGAGAGGTGACTGGAAGAATGCAACTATACAATTTAACACATACAACTACGTGGTCGGTGGTAGTGGTGTACAAAATCTAATCTAAATATCTAGCTCAAAAACGTAATAAGCCAAATACAGTACAGTGCTACTGCAAAGCTAGTTTTGATTTTCGATAATCCATGTATTTATTTAGTATGTAAAGTTGAGTATATATTACAAAGTACAAAGTATATATTGACTATATATAGCTTCACACTATAGTGTGAAGCTATATATAATTATACAGTAGCGTGATTGCACGTGACATGACATGGAATGTCAGTATGTGTGTAGTTCAGATCAGATCGAGATACCGATACCGATATCTGTATATTGCTTAGGATCGGTTTCGGCTTCGGCTTCGGTGTCGGCTTCGGTTTCAAATATCATTTTCAATTCCTTCAGTTTCACTTCTCTCGTGTTATGTTTTTTGTTTGTGTAGTGCCCCTTTTGCAGCATTCTCGCGTAGAACAGAACAGAATAGAAACTGTGCTCATCGTCAGAAGCTAAAAACTTTTAACCCAACAAAAATTCCGTCTCAAGTCATTGACATTTGCCAAGGAGTTAAAGATGTACATGTATAGGCAGTAAGTATAGACGACTGCTTTGCGAGATCTTTAGAACCATAGGGCCGGACGAAGGAATCGCTTTTAGGCCGGATTTTGTTTCCATACAAAAACCACCATTTTAATTTTATTGATGGTTTTCTTTGGTAAAGCAAAATTTTGTATTTACACGTTTTAGAAAAGTGCAAAATGTCTTTTTTACTTGATTCAGAAAAGTGCAAAATGCTCTATTTACATGTGTTGAGAAAAGTTCTAAATGTTTTATTTCCATGTTTGAGAAATGTACAAAAAATTTTACTTTGCATGTTTTTGAAAAGCCAAAATATTCTTTTAACATATATTTTTGAAAACTCCAAAATGTTTCATTTACATGTTTTTTGAAAATTCAAGCAGCGGGGGCTGCTTGCGCTGGCCGCATTATCCGGCACTCTTTAGAACCAGAACCAGGGCCATGGCCAGAACCAGAACCAGAACCAGAGCTATAGTTATAGTGCAAGTTAAGAAGTTGTTGAGAGTTTCTGTTGGAGGTTGTGAGTTTGAGTTTGCTGCTGAGTGCATAGTACGGAATGAAGATTCAAGGGAAAAACCATGTGATAAGATAATAATATTGAGGATATTTTATGTACGACGACGAGATGTGAGGATGGAGGATGTGATGACGACGACGACGAGATCATTGGATTGCATTGAGATGCAACGCGAGTGCAATGAGAATGAGAGTACGGATACAACTCCTATCCTACTACGTAGTTACTATGCAAACCTTAACTACTAAAGCAAAAGCCAGAGCCAGAACCAGAAGAGGCAATAATACCAACCAGGAAAAAAAAACCTGTGCGACCGACCGACAAACGAAAACGAGCCTACTACTACTAACTACTTTGTAACTATCAGTATATAGCTTTTAAGTAGCAGTATAGTCAGGGTTTAGCTATACAGTACTAAAGAGCTTCCTCCATATCATCGCCAGTATTTTGACATTTTGCTGCCTGCATCTGCATCTCTATATCCCTATAGCAGTATCATTGTATGTGTAGATGTTTCCGATGAACCCACGAGTCGACGAGTTTTTTAGAGTTTGAATTCAAATTCGTCTTCTCTGTGAGGCTTTGACTCTGCACTCGTGGCAACCACATGGAAAAAAGAAATGACACTTGGCTTACAGGATTGTTGTATGTCCCTACTGCAACCTGCAAAATGCATTTGCATTTAAAATTGAACAGGTTTTAACTGTAGTGTGTACTATTGGTATTGGCGGGCTATTGAGGAGCATTGGATCTAATCCGTACACAATTTATGCGTAATGGTATATTATATTGTACCTTTTAGTAGGATTTTTGGATGTTTCAGGATAAATGCTCTAAAGTTGCTCAACACATAATTATTTTAATACAATGTACTTGAAGTGTAGAAATTGCATTTGCTGATTTTGAAATTTTGTGTTTTGCTAATTTCCAAAATTTGTGATTTGTGGCTATTTTTATTATTTTTATGCATTTTTAATGCACCCAGGTGTATAGTTTACTTTTACTTTCTACCTGGTTACAAATATTTTAATGTTATCGTTACAATTTACAATACTGTGGTTTTTGAAAGTGTAAAAATGTTCCATTTACATGTTTTTGAAAAATGTAAAATGTTCTATTTAACATGTTTTTGAAAAATGTAAAATGTTCTATTTAACATGTTTTTGAAAAATGTAAAATTTTCTATTTAACATGTTTTTGAAAAATGTAAAATGTTCTATTTAACATGTTTTTGAATAGTGTAAAATGTTCCATTTACATATTTTTGAAAAGTGTAAAATGTTCCATTTATACATTTTTGAAAAGTGTAAAATGTTCTATTTACATGTTTCACATGCTTTACAAGTTCATTTTCATGTTTTTTCACCTTAATAATAGTAGCTTCCCTTAAGCATACTTAAATGCATGCTCATGCTGTAATAAATAAAGGTATGAATAAAAATAAAAGTATACAATGCTGTAGGTATGAATGAAAAGGGTGCTTATAGTCATTGCCGCCCCCTCTAGAGCCAATAATATGCATAAGACTTAAATAATAAGGAAATAGTGACTCTGTTTGAAGAAATTTTTTAATTGTGGATCAAAGAATCAAATTAGCACATTTTTAAAAACTAACATGACATTCGAAATCCTTTAAGCATTTTTTATTAAAACAGATTAATTATTAAAATAGAAACTTATTTTTGATTGTTTCAATAAATATGTACCAGAGACAATTTTGTACATTATTTAAGTTTGAAATTGAAAATAATGCATTAGAAAATATTAATTTTGAAACCTCAAACTTAATAATTTATTGTAAAATGAAGCATGTTACATGATTTTGAAGGTTTATACTTTTTGGCTGGAAAGGGGGTGGCAAGGCCATAAGTCACCCATTATTATAGATACAGAATACTGTAAAATAAATAGCTACTACATAATATATCGTCTGTGAAGAACCAAACTGACACATAACCAATTTAAACTAGAATCAAAATGAGCTATGTCATAAAAAAATGAGAAACATGCGTAAAATGTTAGTTGGGATATTTTTAAAAAACGTCAAACGTAATATTTTCATTTTTTTCAACAATTTAAAATGTCCTATTTACATTTTTTTTTAAATGTTCAAAATGTTCTAATTCCATCTTTTTGAAAAGGTACAAATTTTTCTAATTCTATCTTTTTGAAAATGTGCAAAATGTTCTAATTCCATGTTTTTCTAAAAGTGTAAAATTTTCCAATTCCATGGTTTTGAAAAGTGCAAAATGTCCCATTTAAACGCTCTCAAGACATATTGGAATATTTTTGTAGATAGTAGATATTGGTTTAGCTAAAATTGGATATGGGTCATTTTGGTTCTTCACAGACGATATGTTGATAATTCATAGACATAGTTGCGTAGTTCGTACGTAATATGGTTGGATTAGAGAAGCTATATACATAGATGTGTACGTGAATATAGAATGAACGTAGGATAAAATGACTAATGATGGAAGTATGGAAGTGGATGATGATGATGACGACGATGATGAAAGGATCATTCGTCTCCCTCTGAATTAATCGTTTAAATTACTATAGTTAAAAATGAAGAGTTGACAAAATTGAAAACCAAAATACTATGTAGGTAAGTACTTGTAAAATATGGCACAATACCTCTATTCTGCACTATACGTCGTCTCAGCACGAGGACGAGGAGCCCATCACCACCACCGACACCGACACCGACCAAAACCATATGAAGATTCTTTTGAAAATAATGGTCTGAAAGTGAATCAAGAGCTGTCGTATTGTGTATGTAATTTCGTTAAAAGTGTCAATTCAAACGGAATAGGGAGGTTAAGGAAGCTGTTCAAAAAGTTGTTGAGAAAAGTTAAGGACTGTCTCCATAGCTCAATTTAATCAAGTCAGACGAGAGAATTGACGATTAACCAATTTAAACGAGATAATAAAGGAAAAGAATGAGATACTTGGAAAAAGAGAGGGAATTTTTTTCCCCCTTTCAGACAGCCATACTGTATTACGCCATACCATATAGATATATAGGCTTCGTTTTGTTCTTTGGTTTTTCGTTTTTCATTTCGGAATGGAACATGACTAGTGAGACCGTTCACGTCTAACGTCCGACCGTATAGTGTATTTAAACTGTAATATCTGTCTACATGCTTCCTTTTTTTTTGAGCTCACTTTTATTTTATCGAGTGCAGTGCGTAGCCATATTGCCATATAGTCCGCTCTCCTGCACTTCTCCATTGTATTGTACTGTACGGATGATAATTGTAGAAGATCGAGGATCTAATTATGTGTGTGTGCCTGTCTGTATGTCTGCATGGGCAGAGAATATGAGTCATCCGAACCATTCAAAACCGAATCCGAAGGAGGACCGCTCACACGCCACCCCATCATAATATCATCTTTATTCATACTCACGACTCCCATTATTTAAACATCCAAATCCAAAACATACTATCAAGTCAAAATAGCCTCAGCCAAATGGTGTCTGGTCCAGGAACCGAGGAACCACTCATCACTGCCTGAGCATGGGTGGATAAAAAAGGTGGTCGGTCGTATTCGTATAGTGCATTTAAAATGAAGCAGATGTAGACAGGGGATTTATATAATTATTATTGCTCAAAGATTATCCTCTGTTAAGGTTAAAGACCTCTAAGGTAACTATGTTATGACTTTGGCCGTAGTCCTAGCGCATATTTAAAAAATACGAAATATACTAAAAGGTCGACTCATTTAAAATCAGCTAATTCAAGAATATGTTTAACCATGGAATTTTTCCCAATAAACGGAAACCCATTTCCGCCTTACGCTTTTGACTACTATATCGTCTGTGAAGAAACAAAGGTCTTCATATCCATTTTTAGCTAAAAACAATATCAATTATCTACAAAAATTATGAAATATGTCTTAAAACCATTTAAATAGAATATTTTGCCCTTTTTTAAAATATGTAAATAGAACAATTTGCACTTTTCAAAAACATGTAAATAGAAAATTTTACGCTTTTCAAAAGCATGTAATTCAAACATTATGCAGTTTTCAAAAACGTGTAAATAGAACATTTTACAATTTTCAAAAACATTTTACAGTTTTCAAAAACGTGTAAATAGAATATTTTACAGTATTCAAAAACATTTAATTCAAACAGTTTGCTGATTTTTCAAAAACTTGTAAATACAACATTTTACACGTTTCAAAAACATGTAAATCAGTCATTTTGCAGTTTTCAAAACCATCTAACTTTAAGTGGAACATTTTACGCTTTTCAAAAACTCTTAGTTACAATTTTACGCATGTTTCTCAAATTGTTTTTATGACATAGCTCATTTTGATTCTACCTTAAATTAGATATTAGTTAGAAGGTCTGGATCTGGACTGCTTCCCAATGTTTATTTTATTTACAATAATGTTAGAAACAAATTCTTTTGCAAATAAAAATTTGCATCTTGAGCGGCAATACATATGCATGTAACACTAAAAAGCCTCTCAGGCCTCACACCCACTGATCTGATACATCTTCTCTAAGAGGCTCTTCTTCCTCCAATAACAAAAGAATGCCATTGATGCAATCTGGTGAAATCCCAAAAGTTTTATTTTTGTCTTCTCGTTTTGGATTGGATTGAATGCAACTACTACAATAAAAAGAAGAGTTGACGAGTAAAACAAAAAGCCGCTCGGAACCCGAGACCGAGACCGAGACCGAGACCGGAGCCAAGCGCTATGAGTGCTCTTGACATGTTATATAATAATCTCAACAAGATTTATTTATCACTGCAATCCACACAATAACTCTCAGCGATGAATTTCATTGAATTCATTCAATTTCATATTTCATCCTCCTTTTTCTTTTGTCAACTTAAAAATTGTATTTACCGACACAGCAAAGAGCCACAGCGATATAATATTTTTAAATTGCCCTTGAGAATTATTCAATTATTGTTGCAAAAGCTTATAGCAAAGGCTACATGTTGTTTATTAGAACAAAAATTGAGATCAAGCAGTTCTACGTATATAAGTGGAGAGTTGTCTGACAAAATGGGTAGAGTCAATTGAAGCCAATTTTACAAGCACAACAAATTATTAAAAAATAAAAAAGGTGACATGGTTATTTTGTTAACTCAATTCTGTAACTTAAAAATCACTATTAAAAGAAGTTGTTTCATAAATCTCTGTTCAGGAATTTTCTAGATAATTTTCAAAAATTAAAATTTTGCGGATTGACACTTTTTTTCTAAACAGCTCTTCATTATACTACACTGATTCTTGAAATTGAAACAAATATTTAAAATTATATCTGTAAATTAAGAAACAAGTTGTACAAATTTAAGAACTAAAAAAAAATGTCCTTTGCCTTTAACTGTTTCTTTGAAGTCGCACCGCGCTGCGCTCCCGCACCAGTACCAGTCCAGTACGGAAGTAACAATTACTTATTAATAATTATAGTTAGTCATAGAAACTAGCAGGTTAGCAACCCGATGGGTTGCGTTAAAAAATTTAATAGACATTTTTCACTTTTAGTTGTTATAGTAAATAAGGTTGTGGTCAAATCGACTTTTGGGTTGCCCAGTATAATAGGGCCATCCATATATTAAGTTTCAGGTTTCATGGGGTGGAGAGAGTTTTGGCCAATGACGCTTTTAAAAGGCAGAGAGGAGGAAAGGGGGGGGGGGGGGGGTGCTCATGCGTCTGACGTTTCAGTCAATTGTTTGTGAATTTTAAATTTTTTGTTTCGGCAAATCAAAGTAGATACGGTATAGATACAATTTAACATGTAGTACATATTTTATTTTTTCGAGAAAAAGTGAAAACATCTAGGAAAAATAAATTGTTTAAATTTTTTTATAAAGAGTTGAATCGTTTATGCGGGGGGGGGGGGTTGAGAAATCACAGTGTAGTGACGATTGGATGGGGGGAGGGGTTTTTGCACAAAAACCTGAAACTTAATGTATGGATGGCCCCTGAAGGTTGAAATAAAGGAACTACTGGGTTGGACCGCGCAAGTTTTGACCTAATACTTGCCCGGGGTAAGCTTTAACCTCAACTTTGAAAGGGTTCAGATTTTCTCATAGACGTGGTAGGAGTAGGTTTTAACCAGAGCCTTGTCCGGGGTTAAAGTATGGAATCGGACTTGCTCGGGGTAAGTACTGATCAGTGACTTGCTCAGGTAACGCAATAGTGAAAGACTTTGATCAGAGGCTGGCACGGGAAAAGTTAAACCCTAGCGTTGGCTGGCTTAAGCATTTACCACAGACTTGCCCAAAATTAATAATTTGCCTCACCGGTCGCATTCTATTATATTTGTTGAGCTCACAGGCTTTCTCGGGATGAGTTTTTCCCAGAGATTTGCCCGTTTTGCGCTATGGTCACGGACGTGCCCAGGGTAATCTTCAAGCGCAACCTTGCCCTGGCTAAGCTTTGATTAAATGGGCCATCCATGTATTACGTTTGCCCTTTTTGTGCAAAACCTTCTCCCCCCTCTCCAATCGTCACTACACCGTCATTTCTCAGTACCCATCTCTCCTCACTATAAACGGTTTAACTTTTGAAATAGTTGTTCAAAGAATTTATTATATTTTCTAAAGGCTTATATATGCATTTTCCCGAAAAGTGAATATTTACATACCACATATTACATTTCCACATATCAATAATGTATCTGCTTTAATTCGCCGTAATAAAAATTTAAAATTTACAAAAATTGCGTGAACCCCCCACCCCCCTGCTGATTCAACGCGTCATTAGCCTGAGCCCCCTCCCCCACCCCCATGAAACCTAAAACGTAATGCATGGATGGCCCCAAAGGCTTAACCGGGGCATGGTTTTGCCACAGGCGCGATCCAGGTATGTTTGGATCAGAAACTTAACCTGATTAGTAATCAGTGATTACGCTACGGTCACCGACATATCTGGAATCAGTTTTGATTTCAGGTTAGCCCGGAATTAAGGCTTTAAATTAATTCGGGTTAAATAAATCGTATTAGTCGTTTTCACGTTTTTACGCAAAGGGTAAGTAAAACCTGATCGTGCGTCTTTTGTGCAATGTAAAATTCACCATATTTTGTTGAATATAATATTTTACTTCCGGCTGCTGCATGTACAATTTTATTGGATCACAGGCTTGGAAGGTAAAAGACTTTACGAAAACCTCGGCTTGCAGACGCGTCAAATGGTACCGTGAAAAGTGCAAATGGTTGAAAACTGAAGCGCACACGTAGTGGCTTTTAACAGGTGCCATCCCAAGACCAATCATTATACGGACTTTTAATTAAGAGATTAAAAAAATAAATTATTACTGCTAGGGAATTAATATTACGAAGCTTAGTTTTGACTTGAGTGCAGGTGCAGTAAAGCAGAGTAAAGAGTAGACATGGATACGATGCAGTTGTAAGTTATACAATAGGAAACTTTCGTTAAACAAAATAATAAAATTAGATTAATAATTTTCTGGCCACGTTCCAATTTTTATTTTATCGGCTTGCACTTTTTTTCTCAAATTATGGCGTTCAAGTTAGAGGTATTTGCAATTAATAATCTAGCTCTGTACCAATCAGGACCCTAGAATTTTTAAAAATTCGAATTTCAGGCTGTGATTGGTGCAGAGCTAAAAAGTTAAAACGGGAATAATTCAAAAAAGTGTCAAAACACTAAATTTTCCGAGACAATACCGGCCTCCGCTTGGCCAAGGGCTATCTAATGACACCCCAATAAGGGGTAAATTCCTAAAACTGTAGGAGGAGTACACTGCATAAGCTGGCAACCCCCCGTAACACTGCACGCGTTAATTAAGAGATGCATCTCCTTTAGCTGTACATTTCACCAACATAATTTGTATGCAATATCCTATTAGAGTATGAACCTATCAAGACAGAGCATATCGTCTGTGAAGAACCAAAATGACCCATATCCATTTTTAGCTAAAAACAATATCCACTATCTACACAAATGAAAAATATTCAAATATGTCTTGAGAGCTTTTAAAAACAACATTGAGCACTTTTCAAAAATATGTAAATAGAACATTTTGAACTTTTTAAAAACATGTAAACGGAACATTTTGTACTTTTCAAAAACATGGAATTAGAAAATTTTACACCTTTTCAAAAACATGTAAATAGAACATTTTACGCTTTTCAAAAACTCGTAATTAACATTTTACGCATATTTTGCATTTTGTTTTCATGGCATACCGTATTTCCTATTTTAGACCACGGGTCCGTAATTGTACACGGGCCTGTATTAGTACATGGGTCTGAGAGGTATGAGTTGGAACAGTCCACGGGTCTGTTTAACATTATTTTATATGGTAGTACGCGGGTCTGTAATAATACACGGGCCTTTATTAGTACACGGGTCTGGGAGGTCGGAATTTGAATAGTTCACCCCGTGGTCTAAAATAGGAAATACGGTAGCTCATTTTGATTGTAGCTTAAATTGGATATGGGTCATTTTGGTTCTTCACTACGATATATGTACATACATAGGCCTTACAGATTACAGATAAACACCAGAACCAGAAAACTCAAAACTCAGTATGCGTATATTGTAATAATATAACAATAAATGTAATAGAGCAATTTATCAAACAATCCCAATGACAGGAGCGAAACCAAACCAAAGGCCGAAGTCAACACCAACACCGGCACAGGCACAGGCACCGGCCGACATGTTACACATAAGTTAAGTTTTGGTCAAACAAAATTTCACCAGTCCTACTCAGTAGCATTCAGCCAGCTAAGCTCTCTCTCTCATTCTCATTTGTCGAGCAGAGTTGAAGTGATGGAGAAAATTGAAATTTGATTGATTTAATACGCATAAGTGCGTGTGTGTGTGTGTGTGTGTGGGTATGGGTGGAACAGTTACAGTCGTTTTCGTTTTCGTTTTCACTTAAACGTGTCTTTGTGGGAAGGTGCCTATATGAGTGTAGTATGTACCTAGGTAGGTAGGTAGGTACTTCTATTGTGGATGCATTATACTAACGTATATGTTTCAAATTCAATGTCTCTTTTGACTGTCTCGCTCTGTGTGCCTCGCTGCCGCCTTTAGTTTTGCTCGTACTTTTTGCGTTTGGTTTTTCCTTTGGTGAAACTCTGGTTCTGGTTTTGGTACTGGCACTGACACTGGTGGTGGTGGTGCTTTCGTTTTATGAATTGTCAATTGTCCTATTGTATTCTTTACAGCTCTCAATAGTCGACCCATGAGACTCTTGAGATACTGTAGAGTTGGAATATATATGGCCAAGAGGCAATGCACGCAGAATACACAACCACTCACACACTCTGCGTCCTATGCATAATATTTCTAGCTTTTCCTTATGCTGTGTATTTTGGTTGGTGTTGGTGTTGGTTTTGGTTCTTAATTTTTGGTGTAAGGTACACACATATAATATTTGTCGTTAGTTTTTTTTAAAGTATACTTTGTTTTTTTTATGTCTCCTTTTATCTGGGTGTTCATACGTCTATCAGTGGCAGGGCCTTGTGTAATGTGAGGGTAGATATGCAGGTACTTAGCTCGAATCTACAGGAGGAACGTAAGGCATAGTTGTAGTATAGAATACCACATCACATCACCTCACATTCATTCATTATTAATACCAGGAGCATATTGTCATATGGCGGTGCGCGCGGTGTAATGATATTCCTGTTGATGTATTTTCTATTTGGCAAGTCAAACTCTTGAGTCAAATCACATGTAAGAGTGAAAAGGTAAACGGAGAGAGAGAGAGAGAGAGGTGTCTCTCCCACTATTTGAATAGTCTACTACTATGTATATCGTCGGTGAAGAACCAAAATGACCCATATCCATTTTTAGCTAAAAACAATATTAACTATTTAAAAAAAATATTCAAATATGTCTTAAGAGCATTTAAATTCAACATTTTCCACCGTTTTGAAAACATTCATGGAATTAGAACATTTTGCGGCTTTTCAAAATATGGAAGTAGAACATTTTGCGCCTTTTCAAAAAGATGGAATTACATCATTATGCAATTTACAAAACTGTGTAAATCGAACATTTTACACTTTGAAAAAACATGTAAGTAGAAAATTTTATAGTTTTTAAAACGTGTAAATAGAACATTTTACAGTTTTTTAAAACGTGTAAATAGAACATTTTACACTTTTCAAAAACTCTTAATTAACATTTTACGCATATTTCTCATTTTGTTTTTATGACATAGCTCATTTTGATTGTAGCTTTAATTGGATTTGGGTCATTTTGGTTCTTCACAGACGATATGTATTTCAGTGGTTCTATCCACATATCTTTTCATTATTTGTCAAAGAGAACGCTTAAGCTGTTTTTTATAGGCATAGGTACGTAGAAACGTAGATAGTTAGGGACTTTATCTATAGTATATCTACCTATATAGTTTATGCGTAGTACTGTGTACGCACTAAAAACATCACACCAGAGCCAGAGCCGAGGCCAGGACCATTAATACCACAAACACTACAACTACAAAACGAAAGAGCTCTAGAACTATAATACTCAAGTACTTATGCTTTACGTTAATATACATGTATGTACTTAACCATGTGAATTCCTTTTCATTTTGCTAAGTGGAGACAGAGACTTTTGTGGTCTTGTTTAGATTTTGTATGGTAGCATAAGGAGTACGGAAAGCATTGTGTTGTATCTATGTACAAACAATTACAGTAGACACTATAGTTTCAATTGCGTAACTAATTGAAGGGGAAGCAGATTGTGGTAAGGTATACATACTTATGTGTAAGCAAGACATTTTGGAACTTCCAAAAACATGTAGGTAACTTGGAAATTTTGTAATTTTTGAAACAGTTTAAAAATTATTTTTTTTAGATTTTAAATTTCATGTAAATAGGATGTTTTGCCATATGTGAAACAGTTCAAAATTTTTTAATTTTTTAAAAAACATGGAGCTTTTAGGTGTTTAAAAAAATAATAAATCTGTAAATATAAGCTTCAGTTTTTTAAGTGCATGTAATTACGAGTTTTTGATTTCTTTTAAGCATGGCATTTTTAAGCATTTTGAAATTTGTGTAAATACGAGTTTTCTCCTTTTTGAAATTCGTGTAAATGCGAGTTTTCTCCTTTTTTAAATGCGTGTAAATACGAGTTTTCTCCTTTTTGAAATGTGCGTAAATACGAGTTTTCATCTTTTTTAAATGCATGTAAATACGAGTTTTCTCCTTTTTGAAAAACTTGTAACCAAAAAGTGATATGTTGAATTTCGTATGTTTTTGACAAAGATAAAATGCACAAATTAGGATTTTCCATGTAACGTCCCACGTACCGCATTTCTTCCATTGCCTCCCGGGTATCTTTTAACTCCCGGGTCCCTAATAACTTCCGGGTCTTTAGCATTAAATCAAGTCGAGAAATATTTTGTTTTTTATACTCCGATTTCTAAGTAGGTACTACCGAGTCCATAAAGAAAAGTATACGGTATGTATATTAAATTATGCTATGGCTCGTTATTTTTCCTCACTGCATATTGATTATGTGCAGCCTACATCTACTGTATATGTCTGTATTTTTTATGTCTACATATTATGCATTGAATTGAAATTAATGTAGATTTCAGATTTACTGTACCTATATGGCCACTAGCATACTGAGTGCAAGGTACATGTAAAAACTTTTCTGAAGTAGTACATATTATGGGCAGAGGCAGAATTGACTTTTCCTATAGTAAGTTTCTACGAACTTATAGCATGCAAAAAAAAATCATAAATCTAAAAATCCATGCATAAACTAAAAAAGTAATTTGTCTATTCGCACATTCGCAGTTCCGCGAGCTCGTCCTTCGTGGTCTTTGTGTTCGTTAAGGAAACGGAAACCACAAGACATTGCTAGAGATATGAGATGTCATTTCCATGCAACATTAGATTGTATAGATAAGTATTATTATGATGATGGTTTTCTGTTTCAACAGTTCTTCACTTCTACAGCTCAACAATAAAAGTTTTAAAGAAGTGCGTACCTATGTACATATCGTCTGTGAAGAACCAAAATGACTCATATCCAATTTAAGCTACAATCAAAATGAGCTATGTCATAAAAACAAATTGAGAAACATGCGTCAAATTTTAATTAGGAGTTTTTGAAAAGTGTAAAATGTTCTATTTACATGTTTTAAAACAGTACAAAATGTTTGTTTTACATGTTTTTTAAAAGTGTAAAATGTTCTATTTACATGTTTTAAAACAGTGCAAAATGTTTGTTTTACATGTTTTTGAAAAGTGTAAAATGTTCTATTTACATGTTTTTGAAAAGTGCAAAATGTTCTATTTACATGTTTTTGAAAAGTGCAAAATGTTCTATTTACATGTTTTTTGAAAAATGTAAAATGTGAGAGAGAGAAATCGGCTCCGGCAACAAGGGGCTTAGGCGACATCTAGGTCAGGTTGGGGAAGTAAGTGTAGGTAGTGGTAGCAGCAGTAGTAAGGCCATCACGTGGGGACTGGATGAGGAGAGCATGGTCTGGTAGTGGTGGTAGTAGTACCAAAGCACTAAAGCCATCACGTGGAGACAGGATGGGCAGAGTATGATCTAGAAGGATCCAGGTAGGTGGTACAGTGTACATGAGCAAACGACATGATAACGATCTGTACACAGTAGCAAGCATAGGGCCGTGGAGCAGTGGTCGCATGAGAAGGGACCGACCATGAACATTCAGGAAGACGAGGATTGGGGAGCAGGAAGGTAGGCTCGTAGAGATACGATAGCCAATCAGTGGAGGAAGGCAGGCTCATATGGGATCGATAGCCAATCACCGATCAGGTTAGAGATGCCAGCGAGTGGGGTATTCTGGGTCGGTCTTCAGGTTGAGGGCTTACGAGACGATGAGCAGAAGGAACGATTCTCATTCCTTTGCAACCCTCTACAAGAGAAGTAAGTCGGTGGAAGTACGGCTTGGTTCGTGAAGTAGTAGAGAAATCCTCAGATGTAGAGTTTAAGTTAAAAGTGTAAAAGTATTTTAGAGTATGGCGGAGTGAAGCCATAAGGGGAGTTAAGTGTGTTATATTTAATTGTGGATAGTAGTGTTATTAGACTATAACTGTTATTAATTTGTACCGGGTAAACCGGATATTGTGAGTGTAATTTTCCCGACATAAACTGACATTATTGTGGGTCGGAAGACCGAGAAAGAGACGAATAAAACGGTGTAATTTGTGTGTGATTCCCCCAGACATTTCCTGTGTGTGCGTACTAACTCTCTGGCCTATGGCCGACAGCATATAGGGGGCTGTGTAATACATTGGTTAATAGTGTGTGTTCATTCGGGTCCAAATTGCCCCGGTCAGGTAGAACCATAGAAATTATCGTCGTGCATAGACTTGGCCGGTCTGACAGACCAGTCTCATATTGCCCATAGGCGCATCATCTACCTTTGGACCGTGAAGGCTCGTCATCTTGGAGTGGAGGTGCTGAGGGCGAGGTACCAGCACTTGCATACGAGTGAGACATACTGCATCTCCTGACCACACGAAGGAGCCTAGCTCAGACCGAGTGCTCCCCAGCTTATCAAAGGGAGAGCACCAAGAGACCAGACCCGAGGACCTGGACCCGAGCTCAACTCGAGCTCTTACCTGGCTGTAGAGCAGCAGGTCGGTAGGTCTAGGGCTCAGGAGGTGAGGACGTGGCGAAGTCGGTCGGTCACGAGGATCATAGACCTGGTGAGCAGACCTCGCTTGGTGGTCCGGGACGTGGAGCTCAGCTCAGCCGAGCAGACAGTGAGCAGGAGCAGGGGATCCCGAGGTCCGGACCAGCAGAGCTGCCGAGAAGTAGGACGTCTGCACCTAGTGGAAGGGTGGTCCTGGTGATAGGGAGCTACGGAAGTGTGGGTTTAAGGTGTTTTAGGAGATTACCCTATTACACTGGCGACAATGACGGACACAAGATTCTCATCTTGTTAGAACCAGCGCACAATCAGGTTAGATACACTAGTTCCTTATTTCTGATTTTTTTTTCTATACATTTACGTTAAAATACATTAGAGCATTAGAGTGGGGCTGGTGTAACAGATCACGAGTTCCGAGACAAGAGGTTCGACTGAGCTATACTCAGGCAGGTCAGGCGAACACCGCACTTGGAGCAACGGGGTCTTAGGGGAGAGAGAATCATCATCTCATAAGATCATATTGCATATACCATAACTAACAGACCAGTCAACCTACACTATAGGTAGTGACAGTGGGAGTAATAGTGGCGGAGCCATAAGGACCGGGGGTCTGATCAGCTGGGCTGCTCAATTTGTCCAGGCTAGGGGTGTTCTGTCATTAGAACTGCTATGCACGGGTCGACGCGAAGATCGTAGGTTAGGCAAAGACCACAGAAGCATCGCTCACTAGTTTAAGGTTACCTGAAACTAACGTCGGTAGGCCAATAAAGAGACCAAATACCAGAGGCATAAAAAAGATCCGGTTAAAATCAGGTCTGAGACCGGGTAAATACTCGGTATTAAGGTGAGCGGCTCAAGAAAGAAAAGGCACGGGACGAATGCCGGCATCACAAGAGCTCCAGCTGAAGTCGCAGACCCTATGGAAGAAGCGGATCACCACGATGGTTCAGCTCGGAGAGCTGCAACTGAAAGATAGCGAAGAATGGGGGGACTTCTATATCCAGAAGCGATGGTTCCTACATCAATGGTCTGTCATTCGAAATGAAGATTTGCCAAAGCAAATGACACCAGACCAGGTCCAATCCCTTTTTGCAGAAAGAAATAAGGCAATGCGACAAATGGAACGCGATGGTGAGATCGGGTTTAGTGGTGTATTCGACTTAGGACAAGAGGAGGCAAGAGCTCAAAAGCCCATTCTTCCCGGACCGTTTGAACCCCAAGGCGGGGAGAATCTGTTCAACCCCGACTCGCAGCAAGTACACGAGCTACAACAGTCAGTATCTGACATGTCCAAACGGCTAGAACAACTTAACTTGTTATTAGTTAAAACCAGAAGAGACAACCAAGAGCTGCAGGAGACAGTGAAAATCAACCAGAAAGCCGTGATGGTGAATGCAAGTCTAGCCACGAGAGACAAAAATACACAACAGTCACCAGCTCCCGAGTCTGTAGATAGCTCAGAACCAGCAAAATCGACCACCCTGGATGCTGTCCTGGAGATATTACACCTACAGATGACACAAATGTCCAGAACTCACGAGCTTCAAGCAAAACAGAGAGAGCTAACATTGGAAATGATGGCACTAACGGGCTTGAGCATCCTTCCAAAGAAATTCGACCCGGTAGTAGACATAGCATCAAACTACGTGGCATCCTTTGAGAACTACCTGGCGGTCCATGGGGTCCAGCACAAGTCTTATGTCATCATCTTTCAACAATGTCTCTCGACACCAGCGGAAGCAGCATGGTTAAGAGCAATCCTGTTAGACATTGAACCCAAATGGGGACCGGTACGTACCGCGTTCCTAAAGGCATATGACAAGACCAACATGCAAGCAACCCTAGACCAAATAGTCTACAACAAGCAGACGCCTTCAGATCCAATTCGCACCTGGGCCTCCAAGTTCTACATTCAACTGCGAAACATCCAAGAGCCGCAGCCATGGGCACCTCAGGAGATCATGAATCGCATCAAAAAGAATATGCACCCCAGCTTAGCAGGGGCCTTCCCACCAGGTACCTCTACACCTCTTAACATTAGCGACTTCATTAGCCAGGTCGAGTCCTTTCATCAGCTACGACAACGGGCGGACCGCGAACGAGACCCGTATAGGCCCATATACGATGATCAAAATGAGAGGTATGACAGGGCCTACCGGCAAACAGAGCGGACACGACGGTACTCAGGAGAGAGCCAATCTAGTCACATTACAGAGGGAAGGAGCCGGAGTTACAGTCCAGACTCACGAAGACCCCGTCAAGACTCTCCATCGAGCTCGCAATACTCGAGCCGAGGACACAGAGATCAGTCTCAGAGTCCACCACCTAGGAGCTCTAGACCGGAAAACCGGCAGACTAGGAGTGAGACGAGGCGATCAAGAAAGTGGTGTACCATCTGTACCAGCAACGCCCATGACACCGTAGCCTGTAATACAACAAAGGCGAAACTCCTGGCTTATAAACTGCTGGAAAACTGCAAGGAGAAGGCAGTCGACCAAGAGGACAAGGCGAGCAAACAGGCGGAGATTAAGAACACAACCGAACCTCAAGAGACCATCAAGGAGGAACCACGACATCAGGAGAGGCTCCCATTCATCCATATCATGAACCCCGAAGATCAAGAAAGGTGGAAGCATATCAGAGACCAAATGCAACTCCCTCCAGTCAATCTTATCACGACACCGCTACCCCAAACTGAAGAGTATTTAAACCGGTTTCAGACACGGACTTCAAAGGGCACCCGTGTCGAGTATATAAAAGAGATATAGCCCCTTTCGCCCTGGTAAACATAAAAGTAAAACAACAATTATTTCCATTCTTTGGGCTTATAGACTCAGGATGTACTTCATTAGTGATATCAAAAGAGACTTGCACGAAATTAGGCCTAAAGATAGAGAAACCCGTTACTAAAGTAGTCGGGTTCGATGGTATACCAAAGTTAACAGCAGGGCAGGTAACACTAGACTTTAAAATAGCGGGTAGATGGTTTAGAGAACAATTTTTGGTTCATGAGGGTCTGGGGTATCCAATTTTTATAGGTACCGCATTTAGGTGGAAACATGGTTTAAGTTTTGATGATATCAAGGGTGAGTTGCACTGGGCAGTAAAGACGGAAGCCGAAGAAGAGCACCAAGTAGGGTACTTTGTAAGAGGTCTGGCGGTCCGATCAGAAAAAGATGTCTGTGATTTATCACTGACACCGACCCAAGATCCATACGACCAAACTTGGATCCAAAAGACCCCGGTTCAAACCTTTGTAGAAATTTTAGCACAGAAATATAATCGAGTGGTCTGAAGTGATGGTTCCTCCGGTATGACAAATGCAATAGTACACGACCTAAGAGTCGACCCCAACTGCCCAGTTATACAATGTAGACCTATTAGGCGGCCACCGGCCATAGTCAAATGGGTAGATGAAAAGCTGGAAGAATTGGAAAGACAAGGAAAGATACGCCGTTCCACTTCGGAATATTCATCTCCTTTACTATTGATTCCGAAGCCGAATGGCGACAAGAGGTTAGTAGTCAACTACAAAGAGCTGAATAAGTATACTCCAAAGATCCAAAACCCCATGCCAGACATGCACATGATCATGGAGCAGCTACCTCCAGGTCGGTATATGTCAAAGATCGATTTACGATCAGGTTTTTGGCAGATCCCGATATCCGAGTCACTAAAAAAATATACGGCTTTTCATACACAAAATGCATGCTGGGAATGGAACGTCCTTCCAATGGGGCTTAAAAATGCTCCCATGATTTTCCAAGAGCTGATGAACCTGATCTTCGGTAGCGTCATACGCAAATTCCTTTTCGTATATTTAGACGATATATTTATTTTTAGTGCAACGGAAGCTCTCCATAAAGAGCATTTAGAGTTCGTGTTTAAGACCCTTCATAACTTTAATTTATCTATTAATTGGGAAAAATGCGAATTCGATCTTCCGGAAGTTCAATTCTTGGGACATGTCATCACTAAGACCGGCATTACGAAATGCCCAAAGAAGGTCGAGGCTATTCGCAATTACCCGGTCCCCAAGACCAAGAAAGACATTCAGCGGTTTTTAGGTGCCATTGGATGGTATATGAGGTTCATTCCAAATTATGCTACACAATTAGAGCACATTTTTGTGAAGCTGAAAAAGGAGGAAGATCCTAACAGACCTTTCACTTGGGGCCCAGAACAGCAAATAGCTTTTGAAAACATCAAAGAGGAAATCGCGAAGGAGATCACATTAAACACTATCAACTATGATCAACCTTTGTATGTCTATACTGATGCCAGTGATGTGGGCCTAGGAGCCATTCTAGCTCAAGATTACTATTGTGACAAGCTTAAGGCTAATTGGTTCCGGGTGATCGAATGTCGCAGTAAGTTATTAAACAGCGCGGAGCGGAAATATGATGCGAGGGAGAAGGAATGCTTAGCTATTAGATTCGCAAATTGGGTGTTCGACCCCTATATCCGTTACCAGAAAGACGTGATCTTCAGATGCGATAATCAGGCCCTATCCTACTTGAAACATGCAGCTACAAACGACCACCTCTACAATAAACACATTGTGAGGTGGGCGATTGAGCTGGGTGATGTGGTGAACGACATCGAGTTTGTCAAAGGGTGTAATAATAGACTGGCAGACCTCTTCTCACGCGGCGCTCTGCCCGATCCAATGCAGGATGACGATCCAAATAGGGTCGACCATTGCATAGCAACCTTTACCAGTTCGAGAAATAACATCGAGATCGACATGGATATGTTGGACAGGCCCATGTTGCAGACCCTGCAGAGAGCTGACGAGGCAATCGCCGCTATTGCTCGAAGTCTATGTCGGGTAGGTCATCGGTCCAGGTATAGATATGACTATGCAGTAGTAGAGGGCATCTTGTGCAGATATATACCAAACAAGGAGCAAGGTCCATTAAAATCAATACTAAAGTCAGGCACCAAAACAGATGACTTCTACAGCAACAGGGTAGATAAGCTATGGGAACAACGCCAAGAGGAGCGAGAAGCAGGTAGACCGCTAGGGCAGCAGGGCTCGTCAGAGGTTAGGATCACACCGTCAATGCTCCGTAGGGGTAAGCACATTAAATGGTCTCATCCACTAATAGTAGCAGACTTCTTAGACCCAGAGGTATCAACCACTAGAAAACGACTGGTCCCGGTAGTCCCGCAAGCCATCGAGCGTGACATAATTTCATACTTTCATGATACCACAAAGGCAGGTCACCAAGGTGTTGAGAGGACATATGAGAAGATAAAGAAGCGATTCTGGTTCTATAATATGGCAAAAACAGTAGAAGCATACGTTAAGACCTGTGAAGCATGTCAGTTAGCTAAGCCATCAAATCAGCTGAGACCAGGTAGGATGGGAATCCACTCATATAAGAATAACATCTTCGAGTGCGTTCATGTGGACATAGTAGGTGAGCTCACTCCAAGTGCGGGATACAAATATATAGTAGTTTGTGTAGATGAGTTCTCCAAATGGGTAAGCATGGAACCTTTGACATCAGTCTCCGCAGTTAAGATCTTGAGGTTCTTGCAAAAGGTATTTAACACGTTCGGTACCCCAAACAGAATAGTGTCCGATAACGCATCGTACTTTTCCGGATCAGATTGGGAAGAACAGCTCCAAGAATGGGAATGTGTAGTAGTGCATGTGGCACCATATCATCCGAATCCAAATCAGTCGGAGAGATCCAACAGGGACATTAAGAGTATTCTTAGGGCATTTTGCCTTAAAAGCCAAACAAAATGGGCAAAACAGCTCGGGGACTATACAGTAGCATTAAATACATCCAAATCTAAGTCATCTAGATATTCCCCATGTCAGCTCAACCTAGGCAGAGACATCATGCTTCCAATAGATCGCAAGTTGCAGCTCCAAAAGACATTAGGCATCACGGAAGAAGAGTTTGGGGTTAAATTGTTGTCAGACGTCACCATTATTAGAGAACAAGCACATAAAAACCTGAAACTGGCTCAGTTGGCTCAAAAGAAACTCTTCGATCGAAACAAGCGCGACATTGTGTATAAGGTAGGCGACCTAGTCAAGACATTTAATAAACAACAGTCATCAAAGGATGCGTTGTACTCGAAGTCATTAGGGGCTAAATATACAGGGCCCTGGCAGATCGTGGAGGTACATTCGGATCTTCTAGTAAGTATTAAAGATCCGGATGATCCAAATGACATACCCTCCAAATTCCACACTTCGCTCATGCTCCCATACCATCAGAGAGCCGAAGAGGAAGCTAAAAGTGAGTTCGAGACGCAACCACGGCGACCCAGAATAGCAGTACCAGTGGGAGAGACTCGAATAATTCAAGCTGAAGGAGTCCAAGGTATAGAGCAGGTTAAGACAGGCGAGTCGGATTCGGAAGCTCAGACGCAGTCAGAACCAGAGGAAGGTAACGAGACCTGGAGGTTGGGACCACTGAACAGGTCCGACGAGTACGAGCAAGAATTTGACGCACCTCCTATACTACCAAGGCAGTCTACAAGAATTCGTAGACCTCCGGACCGCCTGGGCATAAACACAATGCGGACTGGCAGTACCGGATTCAGGATGGGAGACCTACTAAGGATGTCCTTCGACCAGGACGAGACCACAGAGTAACAGGAATAAAGCACTATAGTTGGGAACTGGTGGCATTATAAATGATTTTGGGATATATTAGGAAAAGTTTTTTTTGGTGATGGTAAAAGGGGTTTAGTTAAGTTTTTTTTTACATAAAAATAATAAAAAAGAAAAAAAAATATTTAGGTTAAGGCGGAAGCGTAGGGGCTGGGGTCTCTACTCTTCCGAACACGTCCTATGACGTGTACGACGTTAAACTGCGCCGTGTGCTCGTCCCGAGTTCCACCGCAGGGGCGAGTATAGGGTAGGTTACTAGTGAGTGGGTAAATAACTCCCACCGGCAAAGGAATCATAAAAGGCTGAGGATCCAGCCTCGGAGCTAGTGAGCTCCTTTGCTTTGTAACCAGCCCTACTCACGGCATATGGTGCAGAGCTCAAGAAATCCACATACCGGGAGCTGGTGTCCGATTTAGATGTTGGTGGAGCACCCAGCACGGAGAAAGAGGGCCCGTAAAAGCCCTCATAGAAGGTTAGCTTAGGGTAACCTCGATCAAAGGCATGGGGAGCAACAGATCCACAGGACCATCGCGGCCCAGCATAGGTAATTTAATCACTACAGTTCCAGCGACCACCAGTTCGGTCGAAGTCAATCCACATTGTTACGCTCAAAGCTGAGAGAGCATGATAAACCAGCAACAGTACAGTACAGTCCCAGCGACCACCAGCTCGGTCGAAGTCAACTCACATTGTTTTGCTCAAAGCTGAGAGAGCATGATAAACCAGCATCAGAGACGTACAGCCGTCAGAAAGCATTACTTAGGAGAACACCGGAGGACCCCGGTATGGAGACGATCGGGTTGATGAAGTGATGGTTAGCATAGGCTAGAAGCCTACCAGGCTAGTAGATAATTCACGAATCCCAGGAAATCATCTAATTCCTCAAGGCTAGGAAGGTTAGTAAACAAGCCAAAATTTCGAGTGTGAGATTACAAAAGTGTACCTCAAGCTCAGCGATCCTCAAGCTAGGGTGGAGAAACCAGCAAAATAACCAGGAGACCGACAGGACGGTGGAATGACTCACTTTGATGAGTAGTTGAAAGTTGGGGTTTAGGTCAGGTACAGCACAGGCCAACGAGCCGTAATTGTGAGGTTCTTTAGTGTTCAGCCGGGTACGGAGATACTTTCATAGGACCATGGAATGTGATAGCGCGACAGGAGCGTTGGGTAAAAGCTTTCCCATGAATATGATCTTCAGCTGAGATCCAGCTAGAAAGGTGATCGTGGGCAGAAAGTACAGAGTTCCAGCAGAAGCCAAGTAAGGTAGAAATCGAAGATTAGGCGAGTACGGAGGCTAAGAGGCCGCCAGTTATCATCCAGGTCAGAGACTGTCAAGGGTCGGTTGGACCGACGACATACGTAGAGTTTGGCTAGTATAGTCAATAGAGGCAAGCAGTAGAGAGGTCGAATGGAGAGACCCAGGTATGGGGTCGGGGGGACCGCTGGAGCTGGCATGTGAGCTCGTGGCACCCAGGAGATGTGCACCATACTGTTGCACCATTCTAGTGATGGGCACTAGAAGGACAGGTACATAGTCCTAGTTAGGATTATAAGGTAGGTGGAGCAGTGGCTCTAAATAAAGATACCGGAGTTCGGTCCTAGTAAGACCCGGCCGTATCATGAATACCGAGATACCGGATAAATGGTTACAGGTCGCAGAGGACTCTCTGTGGGTGACTCATAGGATACCGGCTTGAGCGGTAAAGTGGTTACTGGGTCGGGGGGACCGAGAGTAAATTAATTTGCACCCGAATGATGCGCGTATAGTACACCAAGACAAGGTGTCAGTCGGCAGATGCAGCGGCCATAAGGTGAGTGCATAAACCGAGTAGGAGCTGTACCTATAAGCGGGATATGCGAGCACGGAAGTGGCTGTTAGGTTCATCGGTGGAACTAAGTTGGTACAAAAACCCCAGGCCATGTCCAATAAAACTCGCATGTAGTATGCTTGAACATTAAAATTCAGTTTTATTGGGTTACAGTACATGACTCTCAATGGGGGTGAACGCGCAAGAAAATATGATCACGTATATTACTTAAGCCTTGTCTAATTGAAGGTTCTATTTTTATATAGCATGGCTGAGCAAACCAGCGAAAGAGCAAAGCCAAGGAACAAGGTCTTGGACGAGTCGTTTTGGCGGAGATGGGTTCGTCGATGTGAGAGACGGCAGGCTCAGGCAGCAAAGACACGTAAATCGGAGCTTAAGGCAATGAGAAGAAGAGTGCCAAAGGGAACCTTGTTAACGTTCGACGCGGTGGAGATAGAAGAGCTAGACATGGAGGGCATGCTCAACGATGGTGAGGTTCGACCGCACGACGACGAGACGTCTGGTCGGCCACGAGTAGATAGGCAGATTCCAAAATCGTTACCCTCTCCGATACCCTATGCTGCAGGAGTAGCTGAGGGACTCGAAAAGCTACAGGCACAGGTGCTGTTTATGACTGAGACAATTTTCGATATCCGACTGCACATTAGATCAGCAGGAGGCTCCAGAGAAGAGCGAGCAGATCCAGCGACATTCACTACATCCCAGATGCAGGCTCAGGGGCACGAGCAGCTGCAGCGGCATCGTCAGGCTGGGGCTTGGACTGGGTCCGAAACAGGAGTCAAGACTGAGTCAACGTCATCCACCAACATTTCGCAGGACGAAGACCAAGATTAGTAAGAGGCAGTTTATGATGAGGCTGAGGGGACCCGGTTGATGGTCGATATTAAAGGTCTTAGATGTATATTTTATATAATGTTAGCCTAGTTTTGGATCAAAGAACAATTGTTTTAATATTTTTAGCTAGAAGAGACCGGTACAGAGGTCTTGGTAAGTACAGACTGAGAATTACAATGAGTACAATTATATTTTTTTTAGTATTATTATATATTTTTTATACTCGAATGTTAAAATAAGCATCTCGATAGGACTTGAGTTTGTTAAAGGTGAAAGGTTTACCGGCGGGTTTATTATACAGATATGTGTTTTTAAGAGGTATTATGGTTAATGAATATATCTTTTTATGTGACATTGGGCTATGAACTCGCAGTCCAGGAGGTGTAGTGAGGTGGTAATGTCAAGTAGACTGGATTGAAAATGTATTAGGTACGGATTAAGGACTACTATAGCAGGCTTTAGCTTTGAGCTTGCTCAGGGCGACCAGGCGAATAGTTGGTCGTGAGGTCCGAAGGCCCAGCTACGGTCTTCAGGTTGAGGGCTTACGAGACGATGAGCAGAAGGAACGATTCTCATTCCTTTGCAACCCTCTACAAGAGAAGTAAGTCGGTGGAAGTACGGCTTGGTTCGTGAAGTAGTAGAGAAATCCTCAGATGTAGAGTTTAAGTTAAAAGTGTAAAAGTATTTTAGAGTATGGCGGAGTGAAGCCATAAGGGGAGTTAAGTGTGTTATATTTAATTGTGGATAGTAGTGTTATTAGACTATAACTGTTATTAATTTGTACCGGGTAAACCGGATATTGTGAGTGTAATTTTCCCGACATAAACTGACATTATTGTGGGTCGGAAGACCGAGAAAGAGACGAATAAAACGGTGTAATTTGTGTGTGATTCCCCCAGACATTTCCTGTGTGTGCGTACTAACTCTCTGGCCTATGGCCGACAGCATATAGGGGGCTGTGTAATACATTGGTTAATAGTGTGTGTTCATTCGGGTCCAAATTGCCCCGGTCAGGTAGAACCATAGAAATTATCGTCGTGCATAGACTTGGCCGGTCTGACAGACCAGTCTCATATTGCCCATAGGCGCATCATCTACCTTTGGACCATGAAGGCTCGTCATCTTGGAGTGGAGGTGCTGAGGGCGAGGTACCAGCACTTTCATACGAGTGAGACATACTGCATCTCCTGACCACACGAAGGAGCCTAGCTCAGACCGAGTGCTCCCCAGCTTATCAAAGGGAGAGCACCAAGAGACCAGACCCGAGGACCTGGACCCGAGCTCAACTCGAGCTCTTACCTGGCTGTAGAGCAGCAGGTCGGTAGGTCTAGGGCTCAGGAGGTGAGGACGTGGCGAAGTCGGTCGGTCACGAGGATCATAGACCTGGTGAGCAGACCTCGCTTGGTGGTCCGGGACGTGGAGCTCAGCTCAGCCGAGCAGACAGTGAGCAGGAGCAGGGGATCCCGAGGTCCGGACCAGCAGAGCTGCCGAGAAGTAGGACGTCTGCACCTAGTGGAAGGGTGGTCCTGGTGATAGGGAGCTACGGAAGTGTGGGTTTAAGGTGTTTTAGGAGATTACCCTATTACAAATGTTGTATTTAAATGTTTTTGAAAAGTGCAAAATATTTTATTTAAATGCTTTCAAGACACGTTAAAATATTTTTGTAGATAGTGGATATTGTTTTTAGTTACAAATAGATATGGGTCATTTTGGTTCTTCACCGACGATATCTGATCTGGTTACATAGGTATAATATACTGTATACCAAATGGACATAAAATATTAATGCGCATAGCACTCTATCTTGCACAGTATAAAGCTAAGCTCGACAGATAAATTGAGTATACAAAATTTGAATTTCAGAATTTTGGTTTGACGAGAGGCTCCAGCGACTTCATAGCATAGGCTGTGCATATGACACAGAAGACTGGAGGAAACTCTCAAAACTTTCGTTTTCATTATCAAGATCGTATATTTGTATTTCCAGAACCATAACGTACTAAAACTATTAAAGACAGACCAAATATGAGCTCTAAACTCCACTGTGCGTATTATGTGTAGAAGGTAAATTAGCGTAGGAAATATTATAACGTGGACCAAAACCAAAGCCAAGACCAATGTCAATGTCATTACAGATTATAGCCACAGTCACAGTAATAGGTTCTGCCTACGGACTATCAGTAGATGTAGATTCACCTTATCCAATTCAAATTGTAGTGGTCAATTTAACTTATGCTTAAAAGTTAACTGCTGGTTAAAGCAACTTATTTTAAATTCACCTCCTTGTGCAGGGCTGGACGAAGGAATTGGTTTTAGGCAGCAATTTGTTTCCAAATAAAAACAAGAATTTTGATTTTATTGATGGTTCTCTTTGGTAAAGCAAAATTTTGTAATTACATGTTTTAGAAAAGTGCAAAATGTTCTTTTTACTTGATTCTGAAAAGTGCAAAATGTTCTATTTACATGTTTTGAGGAGAGTGGAAAATTTTTTATTTTGCATGTTTTTGAAATGTACAAAAACTTTAATTTGCATGTTTTGGAAAAGTCAAAATATTCTTTTTTACATTTTTTTAAAACTGCAAAATGTTACATTTACATGTATTTTGAAAATTCAAGCAGCGCAATATCCGGCCCTGTCCTTGTGGGCAATTTAACTTGTGTACTACACAAATTGCTTGAATATTTTAACATTTCTATTTCTGGTGCTGGCCGCGTGTCAGATTTGTCCTTGGTAAATATATGATGCACATTATTAGTTATTACAAGATATTTACTAATCTGACAGAAATCTAAGTATAGTTTCATAGGTTGAATTTTCCATAAGGTGAATTGGAACGGTTCCATAGTGCCTATAGGCGCTGAACTGTAAAAGTTGAATTGGGTAAGTTGAAGTTGTCTATATACTACACGACAATTCCACATTATCTCCCGACTCGTCTTGGTAAATGTGTTCGGGCGTTTGGTGTGCGTATATAAGCGGGCCTATGACAAACTCATTGCGGCTGTAGTCTCTGTATAATACTGTGTAGATGTAGAAGAATCCTTTGATCTTTAATTCAATTGGATTATGCATGACTGAATTTATTTTCCCAAAGAATACTTGTGTGAGATAAGAGTGGATGGAGAGAGTGTGGAAGTGGGGCTGAGGGAGTTGGGAACATATGTACGTAAATAGTAAATAAATGGAGAAATGGTGAATCGGTGGCTGAACTCCATTATTACTTCTCCTTATGTAATAATATTGAGATGAACTTTCTGTGTGTGTGTGTGTGTGTGTACACATGATGGGAACAACGTGAGCGTGAACATTGCGTAATGGTGTTCTGTGTTGGTGTTCCCGTTCACGTTCTTCCACGCGTCCCGGTCCCGGTCCCGGTCCCGGCGTTCCCGGTCCTGTCCACCGTTTCCCATCCCTTTATTACATACAGTAGACAGTAGGTATGCTACAATTGCTACATATTTACAACACAGCACATCTCGCTTTCGCTTTCATTCAATTTTTGGCTAGTGTGCTTTCATCTGCTCTTGCTTTATTCATTTTCCTATATTATTATGGTTTTGGTAGATTCCGCTTTGGTTTCTCATTCTTGGAAAAAAGGAGCGTTTGGAAAGTGCGGAGAGAGAGAGAGAGATGAAGAATATAACGAGTTAATAATTTACGCAAGCTGAGAAAATTGAAACATTATTTCAAAGGCAGTTTGGCCTCAGGTTGGTTTTTTGGTTGGCTGTTGAGGCTATATGGCTTTAGAGTGCGGAGCGACTCATTCAAAAACTGTGATGTGAATGATGAACCTCTCTCTCTCTGTTTATCCATTTCATTTTCCATATTCCATAGTATTCAACCTCTCAGGCTGAGTTCGCGTTTACTTTTACTCCAACTCCAGTATATCGTCGGTGAAGAACCAAAATGACCCATTTCCATTTGTAGCTAAAAACAATATCAACTACCTACACAAATATTGAAATATGTCTTGAAAGCATTAAAATAGAACATTTTGCACCTTTTCAAAAACATGGAATTACAAAATTTTACACCTTTTCAAAACGATGGAATTAGAAACTTTTGCACCTTTTCAAAAAGATGGAATTAGAACATTTTGCACCTTTTTGAAAACATGGAATTAGAACATTTTGAACCGTTTCAAAAACATGGAATTAGAACATTTTGCACCGTTTCAAAAACATGGAATCAGATCATTTTGTACCTTTTCAAAAACATGGAATTAGAAATTTTTGCACCTTTTTGAAAACATGGAATTAGAACATTTTGAACTGTTTCAAAAACATGGAATTAGAACATTTTGCACCGTTTCAAAAACATGGAATCAGATCATTTTGTACCTTTTCAAAAAGATGGAATTAGAACATTTTGCACCTTTTTGAAAACATGGAATTAGAACATTTTGAACCGTTTCAAAAACATGGAATTAGAACATTTTGCACCTTTTTGAAAACATGGAATTAGAACATTTTGCACCGTTTCAAAAACATGAAATCAGATCATTTTGTACCTTTTCAAAAACATGGAATTAGAACATTTTGCACCTTTTCAAAAACTCCTAATTAACATTTTACGCATGTTTTTCATTTTGTTTTTATGTCATAGCTCATTTTTTATATTCTAGCTTAAATTGGATATGGGTCATTTTTTTTCTTCACAGACACTATGTACCTTACATAGATTCCGACATTATAGACACTGGCCACGTGCATGATTTGATTTGGATTTATATTGTCAGTTGTTGTGAGTGTTACTCTTGCTGTCCGCCGGATACTTTTTCTATGTTCTACAACTATAAATTAATTGCAAGACTTTTTTCTCTTCATTGAATGGATAGAGGAGGAAAAATGTTGAATCAATGGATTTTTAATGAGACTAGATTAATTGCTCCGCTGGTGCTGGTGACGGTGCTGGGCTGGTTATATAAGGTTCTAGCATTAGGTCTATAGCGTCGGATCCGGAATCCCAGCACCGCACCGGCAGTCGGCACTACTAAAGATAGTGTTTGAGGGTGTGCATGTATAATAGATAAGTGTTATGTATGTAGGTACATACTTTTTTTGTATTTTTTCTAGTTTGCATTTTGCCTGGCGAGTTTTTTTCACAATGAAATGTAGACAAAAGTGCATAGTGTAAAGGCTACATAGTATACGTATATAGCTGTACACACCAACCAGTACCAGGACCACCAATGAGGACGGAAGATTAGAAGGAGACAGAAGCACACATTTTGTTTAACATATGTTGCAAGGGGGTGTATAGAACTGGAGACTATGGGGAACTGTGACTAAAGCACGAAGGCTGTACTGAATTTTGAATTACAATTTAAACTGCATACTTGCATCAAACTATAGAAAGCAAAACCAAAGTTCTAAAGTGTCCCGTCTGTTTTTTTTGAGAGGTTTGATTACTGTATAGAAATAAAAATAAATAAATATACATTATTGTTCTTTGAAACGAGACAGAATTCTTTTGTCGGTGCTAAACAAGCTATTTCTTAAACACGTATTTTTTATTGTTAGAATGTAGGTTGAGTACAAATGTACGACATTATTATTGGCGTGATTTATTATAGTAGGCATAGTAGCATCATATATTGTTGCGTTGCTCCCAATTATTATTGTAAATGATGGAATTAGAACAAAATCGAAACACTTTATAATGTACATTTTGTACGAATAACTAACGTAAGATTCTCATCCCTCGTACTTTTTTTGTATTTTAGCATTTTCACAAGTCAAAATCTAAATCCAAAATTAACCAAATCTAAATTTGTGTAGAAAAATAAATATATAGAAAAATAAGCAGGGTCGGACAAAGGAATTTATTTTAGGCAGCAATTTGTTTCCATACAAAAACCGCCATTTAAATGTTATTGATGGTTTTCTTTGGTAAAGCAAAATGTTGTATTTACATGTTTCACAAAAGTGCAAAATGTCCTTTTTACTTGATTCAGGAAAGCGCTCAATGTTCTATTTACATGTTTTTGAGAAAAGTTGAAAATATTTTATTTCCATGTTTTTAAAATGTACGAAAAATTTTATTTTGCATGTTTTTGAAAAGTCAAAATATTCTTTTTACATATTTTTGAAAACTGCAAAATGTTTCATTTACATGTTTTTTTTTGAAAATTCAAGCAGCAGGGGCTGCCTGCGCTGGCCGCATTGTCCGGCCCTGAAAATAAGAAGAAAAAATCTGTAAAATGCAATGTAATGTATAAAAATCCATTTCTACTATTCCAGTGGCAAACGTGCCAGGGCCAGAGAAAAGAATTTTTGTCTAAGCTATGAAATGACATTTTAATATTTTCCACGCTGTCATTTTTTTGTACATTTGAAATTGGATTTAGATTTTATATGTGTGTAACACTTTCGTCGTCGTCGGCGACAACAGGGGCAAAGACAAAGGCGAAATAATGGGGACAGCAAAGACAAAGATTTTGACTTTAAAAGTTTTGTTTACATAATTCAAATTCGAATTCAAATGGGTCTCGGTCTCAGAAGTTCAAGCACACAATATCTGTATGACTATGGCTGACTGGAGCTGAAGAAGAAGAAGAGTAAAAACGAAGACGAAATAAAACCTCAGTTTTAGTGAGTGAGTGCGAGTGGAAATTGGAACCATCGGAGATAGTAGTAGTAGACATAATTTAGATGGAGATAGCATAAGCATCTTATTGTGCGCATATATTGGCGCGGCAACCGAAAGTGAGGTCTGGCAAGGATGAAGCTGCCGTTTAATTGCATGCAAAATTTATCCTTGCCAGACCTCACTTTCGGTTGCCGCTCCTGTAGGCACATGCGTAAATAATGACAGAGTGCGTATATAGAAGTCAGCTTCAGTTTCAGACTCACTTTAGTGGCAATATCAGTCAAGATTTTTATAGATTGTAGAATTTATGAAAAAGAAAATATGACTTGATAATTTAAGATGACTTTTTTTCCATTTTATTATCAAGTACACGAGTGTACAATGGGACTTTACTGGTATTTTAGTTTTTATATTTTCTATATCTCGCACTTTACTTCACTTGTCGACGCGTTGACTATGACGACATTCACGTTGACGTCGTCGACCTATATGCTTTTATGATTCGATAGGAAATTTTTCCAAAGGAAGTTTCAACTGCACCCAGGTACCTACAATAATGCTACGCATTTTTACCAGGACCATAGTACAATCCAGTGGCGGATCCAGGAATTAATTCGTTACGGGTAGGACATGAGGAAGGAATTGCTTTTAGGCAGCAATTTGTTTCCATACAAAAACCACCAATTTTAATTTTATAGATGGTTTTCTTTGGTAAAGCAAAATGTTGTATTTACATGTTTTAGAAAAGAGCAAAATGTTCTTTTTACTTGTTTCTGAAAAGTGAAAAATGTTCTATTAACGTGTTTTGAGAAAAGTGGAAAATGTTTTATTTACATGTTTTTGAAATGTACACAAAATTTTAATTTGCATGTTTTTAAAAAGTCTCAATATTCTTGTTACATATTTTTGAAAAGTGCAAAATGTTCCATTTACATGTTTTTTGAAAATTCAAACAGCGGGGCCTGCGCTGGCATTATCCGGCCATGGTTACGGGGAAGTAATCTACTGTGTGCATGCATGCTAATAGGGGCTTCGTCAGTGCCTCCGTTTGAACCCGCTCATGACACTAACGGCGTGCTATATCAGGAGTAGCTAAAAGGCAACTGTAATTTGAATTCAACACTGACACTAATATGTATGTAGGTAGTTAGTGTCTACTTGTTCCCTAGTAAGATAATTTTGAGGATGTTGACAGTGAATGGGAAAAAATGCTTAGAAAGCACTCTTCAAGTTTTGAGTGGAAAATAATATTGTGTGTAACTGTTGTACATTTATATATACAGCCAATTAAGTCTTTTAGATGGCATCTTCTTCCCACTTGCATCCCTCCATGGTCTCCAGTACTAGTAATAAACCGTATCGTTGAAATTCTCCATCTTTTCCAGTATTTCTGTCTGTCAGGTCTGCCATTAATAATTGTATTTACATGAAAATTAACGATAAAACTACACAATTGGATTATAGATTTTTGAATATAATTACTTGATATTGTACACCGTCTGTGAAGAACCAAAATGACCCATATCCAATATAAGCTACTATCAAAATGAGCTATGTGATAAAAACAAAATTCGAAACATGCGTAAAATGTTAATTAAGAGTTTTTGAAAAGTGTAAACTATTCTATTTACATATTTTTTAAAAGTGAAAAATATTCTATTTGCATGTTTTTAAAAAGTGTAAAATGTTCTATTTACATATTTTTGAAAAGTGCAAAATATTCTATTTAAATGCTTTCAAGACATGTTTCAATATTTTTGTAGATAGTGGATATTATTTTTAGCTACAAATGGATATGGGTCATTTTGGTTCTTCACAGACGATACGTTAGGAAAATGAAACTAGTTCTAAAAGCGAGACCATTGCTTGGTCACAGTAGTTCTTTCTGCTTGGACATCTCCGTGTATTTGTAGACAGGACGACTTTGTACTGGTTGTCCAGTATTTATTTGGTGCAAAAAAAAAACTAATCAAAAGAAACTAAAATACTATTGGCGTCCAGTAGTGTATGTTCTTAATTAATGGAGAATTTATTAATGAATTGTTTCAATGGCACTCAGGAATTTGAATTGCCGCGCTTTAGATATTCATATTAAATGTATAAAAAATATACAAAATTCCAAAATTCCACCACGCATTGCATTACACAGGGAAGGAAAACCCAAATACACACGTACACGAATTAAGGCTTGAACCAATGCTCGGTCTACATCCACAAGTATAGTATTAGTGACAGTGTTTTAAGTTGGAAGTCATTTGTACTTACTAATATGTAGTAAGTTTAAAAGAGATTTCCGTCTCATCCGTGATACTAAATACAAGCGCGTGGAAATAGAAATCAGTAGGTAGGTAGAAAGGTACATATAGTCTGGGAAGAACCAAAATGACCCATATCCATTTGAAGCTAAAAACAATATCAGCTATCTACAAGAATATTCAAATGTCTTGAGAGCATTTATATAACATATTTTACACTTTTCAAAATCATGTAAATAGAACATTTTACACTTTTTAAAATCATGTAAATAGAACATTTTACACTTTTCTCAAAACATGTAAATAGAACATTTTTACACTTTTCAAAAAACATGTAAATAGAACATTTTACACTTTTCAAAAAACATGTAAATAGAACTATTTTACACTTTTCAAAAACTCCTAATTAACATTTTACGCATGTTTTTCATTTTGTTTATAAGACATATAGCTCATTTTGATTGTAGCTTAAATTGGATATGGGTAATTTTGGTTCTTCACAGGCGATACATATCTTCAATGTCTATAGCGTGTGACTTCATAGTGTAACTGACGCTCCTCCACTGCGGGATATACTGATACACTGCGAGATGAGATGAGATTTTGTCAGTTTTATTTACAAAGTAATTTTTTTTGTCTCTCTAGATTCTTGTGTTATTTTTCCCTTAAGACTATTTTTTTCCGTTTGTCCCGTCTGTCGTTGTCGTTCTCGTTCCCGTTCCCGTTGTCACTGTGGCTGTCATCGTTAGAACGTTTACTTATGTTGATAGGTTTCCCTTGAGCTATGACTATTATCTTTGCTTTTAAAGGATATTTTAGAGTGCGTTATATATTTTGTGGAGGATTTACTATATTGACAATTCCATTTGAGTTTGTTATATATTTTAGTTGGCCTTTGAAGACCTGCGGTCGCAATTCACAGAGCCTCCTCATATTTACGATCGTCTCAAATGAGCTTGGTTAGCTTTAGCTGAGGCTTTCATCTGGGCTTTGACTTTAGCATTAGCTTCTCCTTTTCCAGTTCGCCAGCTTCTTCTTTTTTTTTCTGTGTGTGTCTCCCCTTCCCCCCTTTAAATCCCGTACTTGAGATTTCGATTTCGACTTGAGACTTCATCTCAAGTCAAGACCTCAAAACGACAATGACAACGACAACCAAACGAAACTAAATATGTATGTACGAAAATGAAAAAGAGGAACGAGACTCAGAGAAAAGAAAAGCCCGTCTTGTCCCTACCAATTAATTTATTGGAAGCATATGGACACATGGAGCAGTTAAAAGCAGTTTTAGAGTAGGTCCTATATCCAGTACAGTATAGGGAGTGTCAATGTCATTTTCCCTATAACTTATAACATCATTTTACTCTGCTACAAGCAATTTCAAATGGAAAAGCATATGGGCCAACAAGGGCGACCGAAGCCGAAGCCGAAACCGAAGCCGCGAAGCTGAAAACCGAAGACCGAAAGGACTGAAAATCATTTTAAAACCTGTGATAAAAAAACAAAGTTGTTAATTATTTCCTACATTTAATATACATACAAAAATAGTTAACAGTCTAAAACTGTCGTTTTAAAATTGTTTTCAGTCATATTTGTCCGTGTAATTTGTGTCAGTTTGAAATTTTAGAAAAATATTACAAGTAAGACTGTGTGCGCGATATGTTGTAGTATGCGGCGCAGTTGTACTAATTTATACTAGCCTACGAACTGCGGGACTGGAGAGTGACTAATGCCGTATATACAGTTTGTACAGTAATTGTGGGCTACTTCCTCGTTCTCGTTCTCACCCGAAACCTTGCTTAAAGTCTTAAGATTATTATTGGTTTACAGTTTGCAACTTTTGACGTGGAAATTCATGCAATACAGTGTTGTAAATACAGTAGGTACATAATATCTTATGTGAAGAACTAAAATGACCCTTATCCATTTTTAGCTAAAAACAATATCCGTTATCTGCAAAAATATTGAAAAATATCTTGAAAGCATTTAAATAGAACATTTTGCAGTTTCAAAAATGTGTAATTCGAACAATTTTGCAGTTTTTTAAAAACGTGTAAATAGAAAATTTTGCAGTCTTTCAAAAACTTGTAAATAGAACATTTTGTAGTTTTCAAAAACAAGTAAATAGAACATTTTGAAGTTTTTCAAAAACGTGTAAATATAACATTTTGCAGTTTTTCAAAAACATGTTAATAGAACATTTTTAACTTTTCAAAAGCATGTAAATACAACATTTGACACTTTTCAAAAACTCCTAATTAACATTTTACGCATGTTTCCCAATTTGTTTTTAGAACATAGCTCATTTTTATTCTAGTTTAAATTGGATATGGGTCATTTTGGTTCTTCACAGACGATATGTATGTAGTGCCATGCAATGATTTTTGCTTTACATTTTGTTTTTCTTTTGTTTTTGCGTATATTGGAAGGAAAGGCATTTATTGGCGGATTTCTTGAGAAAGTTCAAGGCTGTATGGATATCAATCACCGACTCACAACACAAGTGAGTTTCTTCACCTCTTCCATCTATAAGCCCTTCATGGTCACTGTCATCCAAGACGCAGTTCTTAGTATGTCTAGCGTAATGCAGAGAAATAGGCATGAGAATTTCAAGTTTAAATCCACGAAGTACATCAGATATTGCTGCCTAATTTACTGCAAATGGGACACATACAAACACCATAGATATTGATATATGAATACAAAGACAAACATAAACAGAGTCAAGCACTCAAAAGACACGGACACAAACAATGGAACGTCTGACGTCACAATCTAGGAATAAATCATGTGACGTACGGCACACGTACAGAGTCCCTATCAAAATGTCCAGTCCACACTTTTTGCCATTGATATTGAAATTGATAGATAGGGACAAAAAAGTTAGAGGTAAAAAGTACCTACCTACCTACACACACTAAGTAAGCCTACATTGCCCCTACTTAGACACCTATGCTCTGCTATATGTAGTTTTCCTATAGTAAGTGACCATTTTCTGACAATCACAATAATTTTGAGAGAATAGAGACGGGAAGGACGGGGGACGGACATGGACATGGACAGACGGGCAGACAGAAAAGGAAAGAGTTCCACACAATCCAGGATCCAGAATCAAGAAGACTACGGAAAGACAGACAAGAGATGGAAAGAAAAAGTTTTAGTTGTGGATGTGTATGTCGAGGACTGAGGACTATGAGGACGAGGATTCAATTGAAGATTTTTTTTCTTCCCCCTTCCTTTTTTTCTCTTCTTCTCTGTGTCCTATGAGAGTATTACTCTGATGATTGCTATTATTATAGTATAACTTTGGTTTTGGCTCTCAACAAAAGACTTTTCTCAAGTTGTTCCTTCCTGCCTCATTCCCAGATCGTCTTCTGCCTTTTTCCTCTATATATTTCCCCTTTTTTTCCTCTGTATTCTGCATCCCTCAAAAGTCTCTCTCTCGTAAACTAAAGTAAATGGTGGAGGAAAAGCAGGGCCGGATAATGTGGCCAGCGCAGGTAGCCCCCACTGTCTGAATTTTTAAAAAACATGTAAATTGAACATTTTGCAGTTTTCAAAAATATGTAAAAAGAATATTTTGACGTTTCAAAAACATGCAAATAAATTATTTTGCACATTTCAAAAACATGGAAATAAAACATTTTCCACTTTTCTCAAAACATGTAAATAGAGAATTTTGCACTTTTTTAAAACATGCAAATACAATATTTTGCTTTACCAAAGAAAGCCATCAATAAAAAAAAAGTGGCGGTTTTTGTATGGAAACAAATTCCTGCCTAAAATCAATTCCTTCGTCCGGCCCTGACTGTACAGTAAGGTAGAGCTGGGAATAGCATGAGATCCGTATGCACTGTGAGAGAATGTGTAGTTGGTATGTATGTAGTGTGGAGTATACGCGCTGGGAAAATTGAGATGAGAATAACATGGGACCGGCACCGGCACCGGCACCGGGATGACTGGCTGGGATTGTGTGAGAGTGTGTAACTGTATGTGTTGTAAGAAAGTGAATAACTCTGTCCATATTTTGTGTTTAGGGTTTCCCATGGAAGTATCTCATGGAAGTGGCCATGGCATGGCGTTTGATTTAGTTTGGTTTAGTTGGGTACAAAGATGTTGGAAGATTGCTCAGATTGAAAGTGACAGGGAAGTGGTGAAGTAATGTAGAATATATGGAGGAATAAATGGGAGGTCATCATCCCCACACGATCGATTTCAGCTCAGCACTGAACATGTCCTCTCATCGTCAGCACCAACAGACACACACACACACAAACAGGAACAAGTCCAACAAGACTTCAGGAGAGGATCTTTTCGGAATTCAACTTGGACTTCCACTTTGACTTCCACTATTTACTATTTGTGCATGTGTGTGTGTGTGGGACTTGTGTCCCTTTCCATCTCAACGACAATCATGATACTCGCCTTGCTTGGTTGTAGGATTATTCCTACCCGGACTTTTCCTACCCGGACTATTCCTACCCGGATTATTCCTACCCGGACCTTTCCTACCCGGGCTTTTCCTACCCACGACCAAACCTAGGACTTTTCCTACCCATGTACAAAAAAAGAAACTACACATGGCGCAAAGACATACCCACAGAATACAACGTTATTACCTATATGTTTTGCTGTTCTTTCGTCCTTTATCAATTCATGTAGATTATAATACTTTTGAGTGTTGTCTTACCCCATCTTTTTCAGTTTTAATGTTAGGGATAGTTTACGTAAATTAACATAATTAATTAAAGACAATAGTCGGTATTATTTATAAAAACTTATTTAAATGAAGTATTTATTCTTAAATTAGTAATAATTTAATACACTCGTTTGACACTGCCGCGTTATTACGGTACACTCATAAATAGTAATACTTGTTTATTGTTTCATGGTCATGGGTAGGAAAAGTCCTAGGTAAGGTCGTGGGTAGGAAAAGTCCGGGTAGGAAAAGTCCGGGTAGGAATAATCCGGGTAGGAATAGTCCGGGTAGGAAAAGTCCGGGTAGGAAAAGTCCGTTTACCCCTTGCTTTACCTTTGTCAGCGGATCTTCAACTTCAACACGTCTCACACACTATCCATGTTAAATGTCCTTAATAATGTGTACGCGTGGGGTGGACACTGCCACTGCCAGTGCCACGCTATTAAGGTATGCTTTCTTCTTGGTTGGTGGTTGGTCGTGGTCTACATGGAGTGGGGGTCGGGGTGAGATGTAATTCAATGAATTTAGATAATGCCACAGTTTAACTCGTATGTATGGCTACTTTTGTTTTAGTACATCAGTCAGTAAGGAAGATGCTTGTAAGAAGATTTGTAAATATTTTTTCTAACAAATATTTAATTTTTGAATTGGCAAGATTCATTTTTTTACGAAAATTTGCATATAATTAGGTACCTTCTTTAAAAGTATTTCAAAAGCTGGGTGCAAAGAAAGCATTTCCATATAACATTTTTGGAAGGATTGAAATGAGTAACAAAGAAAAATAGGCGTGCGTTTTAAAGTGAATTAAAAATTCGAGCTTTTTGAATCGACAAAAATAAAGGATTTTCTACCGGTACCGGTTCCCGCACCTGCAAAAGCTCCATGTATATACAATCTTAACTTCTAAACAACTCATAATTATTGTGAATCTTTTCTGTCAATTTTTTCTGGACATTTCATTGCACTGGATTCTACCTACATTTAACTTATCCGATTTAACTTATCACTTTTAACCTGGCAGATCTAACTTATGGTCGATTTACCCTATCCCGATTTAACATATCCCGATTTAACCCATGGCTGATTTAACTTTTTGTCATTTTAACCTATTCCGATTTAACTTATTCCGATTTAACTTGTGACAGATTCAACTTATGTTTTATTCAACTTTTGTATTACATGGTACAGCAAAATAATGTTCGTGTTAAACTGCGATGGAATATTCATGCATATCTTCTTTTAAACCGTACAGTTGACGATAAAATTACATTTTATTATACTACTGTTTTTAATACGTAAGTTGGGGCTGGTAACGTCGGATTCCAAAGGACATAACGAAATTCACTGAAAATAGGAATTCCTTATTCTTCTAAATTGTGAAAATCTTGTCTTAATAGTTTGTTTTTATTTAACTTTCAAAGTCGAAATGCAAGCTTGCAACTATCATCCTTTTTTAATTTTAGCTGCTTTACCATTTTTAGATTTTTTACGTGTCGACGTCAAGGGAAATTAGGCAGTATAAATATAAAAAGTAGGAAAATATTTACGGTACCTAATTTTTTGATCTGATATACAATATAGTAAGTAATCCAAGATTAAAGCTTTGTTCTACTGAAAAACAGTTCTTGTCAATAATTTTTATTGTAATTGTATCGTAAATTTTATGGTTTAAAACAAGTTATGCATAAGTATTCCATCGCAGTTTAACACTAACAGAGAATTGTTTTTGAATCGAGACCACCCCTTTCATACTGCTGGGGCATTCTTAGACAACTGTAATATTTTTTACTATCAAAATTTGCAAAGCAGATTTCTGATACGATCTAATAAAAGAACTGAATCATATAATTAATGTTTCCGTCAAAAAAGTTCAAAAAAACAATTGCCAGGCCCAGGGTTCGATCCCGCCCCACTATTATGACCTTGACGTTACACTACACAATGCCGTTTGTTGTAGATATACATTTCTTGTAAAATCCTATAGAAGTAACTTTTAATGGCAATTATTTTTAGCTATAGACATGTGAATATTTATGCTGGCCATGAGTGCCATCAACCGGTCCGGTATAATATGAAAATTCCGAAATTTGGTGTTTTTCAGATCTGATTCGGAAAAAAAAATGATGAGCATGTCCTATGTAAACAAAAAATCAGGGAAAGGCAGAATTTCGAATAAGGCTTCATATTGTTTGTAAAAACATAAAGTCCGTTTAACTTTAATCGAGTGTATTACAAGGTAGCAGGCTAACTAAATAATGCAATAAAAATTGTTAGTATTACTATAAGGAACTTGGTCCATCCAAGAAAAAATATTTCGTCGATATCTAAAATACTTGCCTTATAAGCTGGGTCAGGATTCAAAAAAATTCTCTCAACATTATTTTGCTGTACCATGTAATACAAAAGTTAAATAAAACAGGTTAAATCTGCCATAAGTTAAATCGGAATAAGTTAAATCAGAAAAGGTTAAAGTTACCACAAGTTAAATAAGCCATAGGTTAAATCGGGATAAGTTAAATCGGGATAGGGTAAATCGACCATAAGTTAGATCTGCCAGGTTAAATGTGATAAGTTAAATCGGATAAGTTAAAAGCGTACATCACCATTGCACTGTGCGCCCCTTTTAAAATTTGCTTTAAATCATGTAATAACTTTATTACAGAGAAAAAGTTTCAAAAATTATCCATTTTCGAAATTCGGAAACACTAAATAGCCTAGGTTCTACGCCTACGTTGTACAAGGACTAAATAAATTGGGCAAATTTATGTATGTTCATTATAGATAGAACCTTTTGCGGCCTCAGCGAGGACAAGTACCTCCATACTTAATATTTAAGCGCAGTGACATTCATACGAACGAGAATGGGGAATGGGGAAATACGTAAACTGACTGATGCCTCACTTTTCCGACCGCTCACTCTGTGGCCTCTGTACATTATGCAATAAGAGAAATCCTCGTCGCGAGATCGGATAATGTGACTTGAAAAACTTTCCTTTATTTTTCCTTTCCAGCGCGTGGACTCTATAGATCATATTATGTAGTATGCGATGCATAGTTTTAGCTTTAGCAGCAGTCCCTGTATGCAATAGTAGCAGTATACGTAATAAACGGGCACATCCGAATACCTACTCATACAATATACAGTACCTATATGGCTATGTGCAGTCAGAGTAATAATAAAAATTAGATGAGACATAATACACAGTACATTCCTACGTCAACACCTACGCACGTCCACACTCACATATCGTCTCTGAAGAACCAAAATGACCCATTTCCATTTTTGGCTGAAACAAATAGCAACTATCCACAAAAATATTCAAATATGCCTTGAGAGCATTTAAATAGAACACCTTTCACCCATCACAAACATGGAATTAGAACATTTTGCACCTTTTTGAAAACATGGAATTAGAACACTTTGTACCTTTTTGAAAACATGGAATTAGAACACTTTGTACCTTTTTGAAAACATGGAATTAGAACATTTTGTACCTTTTTGAAAACATGGAATTAGAACACTTTGTACCTTTTTGAAAACATGGAATTAGAACACTTTGTACCTTTTTGAAAACATGGAATTAGAACACTTTGTACCTTTTTGAAAACATGGAATTAGAACATTTTGTACCTTTTTGAAAATATGGAATTAGAACACTTTGTACCTTTTTGAAAACATGGAATTAGAACATTTTGTACCTTTTTGAAAACATGGAATTAGAACACTTTGTACCTTTTTGAAAACATGGAATTAGAACACTTTGTACCTTTTTGAAAACATGGAATTAGAACATTTTGTACCTTTTTGAAAACATGGAATTAGAACACTTTGTACCTTTTTGAAAACATGGAATTAGAACATTTTGTACCTTTTTGAAAACATGGAATTAGAACATTTTGCACCTTTTCAAAAACATGTAAATAGAACATTTTGCACATTTTCAAAAACATGGAATTAGTACATTTTGTACCTTTTTGAAAACATGGAATTAGAACATTTTTTACATGTTTGAAAACATGGAATTAGAAAATTTTGCACCTTTTCAAAAACATGGAATTAGAACATTTTGCGCCTTTTCAAAAACATGAAAGTAGAACATTTTGCGCCTTTTCAAAAACATGGAATTGGAAAGCGCCTTTTCAAAAACATGTAAATAGGACATTTTTGCACATTTTCAAAAACATGTAAATAGGGCATTTTAGATTGCTGAACGTTTTTCAAAAACTCCTAATTAACATTTTACGCATGTTTTTCATTTTGTTTTTATGACATAGCTCATTTTGATTGCAGCTTAAATTGGATACGGGTCATTTTGGTTCTTCACAGACGATACGTAACTACTGAGGACCATAGGCACATGCAGAATGCAGGTAACTACCTACTGCCAGTGCCAGTGATCAGTGATCGCGTAGCTATAGGTTTACACTCTTCAGTCAGAGTCAAACCACATAACCACAGTGCAATGTTTATAATTATGATATTTTTGAGGGTAAGTCTGTCTGCCTCTCTATGCATCTCTAGATAATGGGAGATTCTTGAGAATCACACTACGACTACGACTACGTCTACGGCTACGGCTCCTTCGTGATCTCGTTCTTGTTCTTATTTTTTTCCCTTCCACGAATACCAAAGCTCAGTCCAAATCCAAATTGAATCCCCCATAGTCTCCCGTCTACACAGAGAGTCAAACGACGATCAAATTAAACTACTGCGCAATTTCCAGTCCATTGTCGTCTCCCTCATTTCCATATTTGTAATTCTCACCACCTCACCTCAATGCACTCTACGTATTATTATGATTATTACTATTTTTTTCTGTAGTAGTGAGGATACACTGTGTAAATAGCCTCTACAGGTCTACAGCCTACAGTTCATAGAGATGTACTATGACATTCCTCATCTCCATCGTTTGATGATACGTACCTACTGACGCCACTTTTTGTTTTTGCTCGATATTTTTGTGGACGTTGAAGTTTTGCAAAAGTTGGTATATATACGTATAAAGTTAAGGATTAGGTCAATGTGAAGGGTGTCCGGACGAGCGAAAACCAGGCACTGCACTGAGCTTAGAAACTATAATATATAGTAATTGTGAGCATTTAACTTCTTCACAGAAGTTTAACAAAGAAGAGAAATAATTCCGGATTGAGAGAGACCAAAAATAATATGACAGTTAATAAGGAAACTGATCTATCTATTGAGAGAGAATGCCCACGTAAATTGACTCAAGTTGCGGTTCTTCGCGAGGGCGTTGTTGGAGTTATGGAGTTGGAGTGGGAATTATTGAAGTTGGTGGGATGGGTTTTGGACTTGAGCTAAACTTTGACTTTATGAATATTTTACAGTTACAGTTCACTCAAGTCATATAGTCGTAGCCGTAATTTAATGAGCCTCATTATGTATTAATATCAAACCCTTTTTGCAGGCAATTCCTAAGCTATGACTCCTGGCCCTGGCTATATGTGCGTTATTAAACTATTGTTCAAAATGTGTAGCATGCAAAATCGGATGTGTCACATTACACATAGGTGGTTTTCGCACACATTTGAATTGTATGGTTTCACGTTTATTGTAGGTAGGTACTTACAATGAAATTGTACGGGTTGCATAAAAAGCTATTTGTAAATTTTTGTGAACATTTCAAATTTTCCTAAAACATGTAATTAGAACATCTTGCACCTTTTCAAAAACATGGAATTAGAACATTTTGCACCTTTTCAAAAACATGGAACTAGCACATTTTGCACCTTTTCAAAAACATGCAATTAGTACATCTTGCACCTTTTCAAAAACATGGAATTAGAACATTTTGCAGCTTTTCGAAAACATGGAATTAGTACATTTTGCACCTTTTCAAAAACATGGAACTAGCACATTTTGCACCTTTTCAAAAATATGTAGTTAGAACATTTTACATTTTTCTAAAACAGGTAATTGCAATTTTTTATACAATTCAAAACTACGTAATAATAAGAAAATTTCAAAACAAAATGTTAAATCAATAGTAGTATCTTTTGAAACTCCGAAATTCCATCATATCTAAAAATGAAAATTTCGTACCGTGGCAGTTTTAATGCTCCATTTATAAAGTGGCAAAAAACGCTTAAATTTTTACCATGTATCATATTCAGTTTTCCACATTTTAACACTGACTTTAGTGATAACATTACAACAATCTCCGCATCAAATATCAAACCTTGATAAGAAGTACCACGAAGTAATATGAAGATAAAGTTCAATGGTAGAATGATGAAACCGATCCTGGTACTGTTTCCGTTGTCGTTACCGTTGTCCTGGTCCTGATGTTGCATAGAACCGGGACCGGGACCAGGACCAGGACCGCTTCATTTGATGATTAAAGGATGGAGTTATGTACAAGGCGGGAGGAATAACGAGATGCTACTGGATACCCTTGTCATTCCTCCAATATCCTTATGTACGTCTCCTCCGCACAATTGGAGCACAAGGCCCGAGCCTCAAAGTTTGTCGGTAATTTAAAAAAACAAAAAAAACGAGAGATAGGAAGAAGCGTTCACAAATCCTCCCTCGTGACTCATCTTTGTAAAGAATTCATATAAATATAAATGAACAAGTCCGTCGTCTCCGTCTTCGTCTCCGGCTCCGTCGTTCCTTCCTATGAGTATATCAAAAAGAAGAGGCTGACAAAATGAAAGGGGGGAGAAACTGGAAAAAATGCAAAGTCTAATCGTAACCAGTCAAAGAAATGTCCCAGTAGTGTCAGTGGCTATACGTGATACCGATACCCAGGGCCGGATAATGCAGCCAGCGCAGGCAGCCCACGCTGCTTGAATTTTCAAAAAACATGTAAATGGAACATTTTGCACTTTTCAAAAATATGTAAAAGAAAATATTTGGACTTTTCAAAAACATGCAAATTAAAGTTTTTGTAAATTTCAAAAACATGCAAATAAAACATTTTCACTTTTCTCAAAACATGTAAATAGAACATTTTCCACTTTTCGAAAACATGTAAATACAAAATTTTGCTTTACCAAAGAAAACTAACAATAAAATCAAATCAAAATGGTGGGTTTTGTTTGGAAACAAATTGCTGCCTAAGTGCAATTCCTTCGTCCGGCCCTGCCGATACCATGGATCCATGGAAGGTACGGTGTGCCACACCAGTATCACTGTCGGGTTTCTGGTACTGGTGTCAGTATGGTTTGAGATTGAGACCCTTCACTCCGGCTTATTATGTAATGTGGCACTATAGCACAGTGTAAATAAGAATTCTGAGAGTCTTGAAGCTCATAATACAGAGAGAGTGAGAAATATTGAAAGGATCAAGGATTAAAAAAAAGAATTGGAGACGGTCGACGGTGGTGTGGTGTGGGGCGAATAAAAATTGGTGAGGCGCTGCTCTGTGTATGGAAACTATAGGGATTGATAAGGCTCAAAAGTCAAAGTTAAAACCCATATAGCCTCCGCAACGTTCCCATAGTCACGTCGACTCCCAACTCCAATAAGGCAAAATGCAATATTAAGGCTGTATATAGACTATATAGACGCGTAGACAGTAGACAAAGACCAGGACCATAGGAGAGAGGAACTGAACGAGAGCGAGAGTGAGAAAAAATATAGAGAATGACGAATGACTTGGAAGATGATGGGGAGGATGGAGAAATAAAATTAATGAATGAACTTTTTATTATTTCGTTTGCCTCAAAGTCTTTGCGTCTCCTATATCCTCCTACATACAACAGAGAGCCTCGCTCCTCGACTCCTTCGATAATTCCTTGCCTCAGATTACTTTACTCACTCACTCACTAACTTACTCGGCTCCCTTCAAAAGCTTTTTACTTTTACTACTTACTACACTTCATTCAACTTTTCATTTTCGTGTATGTATAATATGGATATGGATGTAAAATGTAAAGACGACATACGACTGCGACTACGATGGACTCTGTACAGCCTCGTAGTCCTCAGTTGATGTAGGCTACAGCTGTAAAACATTAGATAAGATTTATAATTTATATCAGTTTCGGCTTCGGCTTCGGCTCTGGTCTTGGTTTTGGTTTTCCTCTTGGTTTGAGTATATAGTCGTTCGACAGAAAAGAAAACTGTAGAACACTAAAACGGTAACCCTAGATACTATAGGATTCTATATAGGCAACAGTATTCATATCGTCTGTGAAGAACCAAAATTACCCATATCCAATTGAAGCTATAGAATTAAAATGAGCTATGTCATGAAAACAAAATGAGAAACATGCGTCAAATGTTAATTAGAAGTTTTTAAAAAACGTAAAATGTTCTAATTCCATGTTTTTGAAAAGGTGCAAAATGTACTAATTCCATGTTTTTGAAAAGGTGCAAAATGTTCTATTTACATGTTTTTGAAAAGGTGCAAAATGCTCTAATTCCATGTTTTTGAAAAGGTGCAAAATGTTCTAGTTCCATGTTTTTGAAAAGGTGCAAAATGTTCTATTTCCATGTTTTTGAAAAGGTGCAAAATGTTCTAATCCCATGTGTTTCAAAAGTGTAAAATGTTGTATTTACATATTTTTGAAAAGGTGCAAAATCTTCTAATTCCATGTTTTTGAAAAAGTGCAAAATCTTCGAATTCCATGTTTTCGAAAGGGTGCAAAATCTTCTAATTCCATGTTTTTGAAAAAGTGCAAAATCTTCTAATTTCATGTTTTTGAAAAAGTGCAAAATATTCTAATATCATTTTTTCGAAAAGCTACAAAATGATCTAATTCCATATTTTTGAAAAGTGCTCAATGCTCTATTTAAATGCTCTAAAGACATATTTTTGTAGATGGTTGATATTGTTTTTAGCTAAAAATGGATATGGGTCATTTTGGTTCTTCACAGACGATATGGGAGTATTACAGTTGTGTTTAACTGTGCCTTGTATGTTTGGATTTCAAATGGAATTATTGGTGGTGTAGCTGTAAGTCTATGGTTCTGGTGTAATGTGTGTAATGGTTTGATTTCCTTCAGAGAATAGACATATAAAAGTCTGTCATTTATTAGACTAATAGTTGTCGGCTTAGACTAAAGTATTCATTAATTTGATCTTAAGCATTTGGAGATTGGAGAGACTATGGAGACGGAGACTTTTGCTCCGGGTACAGAAAAAAGAAATATGATCTTTAATCGGTGAGCTTTATTGAGAAAGAAATCAAAATGTTATAATTTTTTATTACTATATTGCTTCGTCATGTCATACTATTATTATTTTGTTATTTTCCATTGACACTCAAGCAGCAGTTGCAATTCACAATACATAATAGGAGTGCAAGACAGAGAATTGCCAATGTTTTGCGTTTAAAATAAAAATGTAATTAGAACATTTTGAACTTTCCAAAAAATACGAAATTATATCGTTTTGCTGTTTTCAAAAACAGACAACTAGAAAAATTTTCATTAAAATTAAAATTTAATTAGAACATTTTGAACTTTTCAAAAAACACGAAATTATAACGTCTTGGGTGTTTTCAAAAACAGGCAATTAGAAAATTTTTCATTAAAATAAAAACGCAATTAGAACATTTTGAACTTTCCGAAAAACATGAAATTATATCGTTTTGCTGTTTTCAAAAACAGACAATTAGAAAAATTTTCATTAAAATGAAAATTTAATTAGAACATTTTGAACTTTTCAAAAAACACGAAATTATAACGTTTCGCTGTTTTCAAAAACAGACAATTAGAATATTTTATGCATTAAAAAAAAGTTATTTAGAACATATTTTACCCTTAGATAATTATATTAATTTTTAATTATTTTTATTAAGTTTATGCACTGCCAGAAACATCTGAATGTTAATAACATTTTTCTGATACAAATTTTGTACATCCTCCTTAGAAATTCTCAAGGAAAATTTTCATATTCTACCCGATGACGATCCGATATATAGATAATTCTCTTTGCATATGGAGGGATAAATTTAAATACTACTGGTGTGCGTATTTTATTGTCAATAAATAAAAGGTACAATTACCTATAATTAATGATGTACTTACTTGAAATTGTAGAATCTAAAATCTAACGATAATAATAACTTATGACGGTGAAAAAAAATACAACTTTGCTGTATATCTATGCTTCTGGTCTCATCGTCACCCTGATCGTGGTTTTTTACTGCCATGTCGCTGTATGATGTGCAGAAATAAAACTCTGTGTCGTGTTACACATTACTGTTACATTACATTAAATGACATGACACACGTCACACACAACACAGAATTCTTATAATTCGCCCCTGCTGCCACATGAGTAATAAAAAAAATGAAAATGAGACTTGTAGTATTTATATTTGTAATATCAATGAATATAAACGATCTGCCGGAAATGAGGACTATAAAATATTTTGGTAAGTAATTGAATGTGATTGTTATTAATTTTTCATCTCATTACTTATAGCTCTGTTTATGTTCAATTTAAAAAAAATCATATGTTTTGCTTTTGTTTTTTTGTTTGGATGACGACAAATTATTGGCTCATATTTTTGTTGACTTGTTATGAATATCTCAATTTATGATAGTGTCATCACATTGATATTCTGTTAAAATTTAAATTTATTATATTTTTTGAGTGATAGTATCATATGACTCGTGGCGTGTGTCCTGGTGTCATCTTAAGTATTCGTGTATCATGTTATGTTATTCTTATTCCTGTCGCTGTGGCTGTGGCGTAGGGTGCATGCAGTCGTGTAGAATTTCAATAATAACTCATACAGGCAAACACATAACACAAAAACAAGAGTACAGGGCCGGATAATGCGGCCAGCGCACGCAGCCCCCTGAATTTTCAAAAAAACATGTAAATGGAACATTTTGCACTTTTCAAAAATATGTAAAAAGAATATTTTGAATTTTCAAAAACATGCAAATTAAAGTTTTTGCACATTTCAAAAACATGCAAAATAAAACATTTTCCACTTTTCTCAAAACATGTAAATAGAACATTTTGGACTTTCCTGAATCAAGTAAAAAAATATTTTGCACTTTTCTAAAACATGTAAATACAACATTTTGTTTTACCAAAGAAAACCATCAATAAAATCAAAATAGTGGTTTTTGTAAATGGAAAAAAATGTCTGCCTAAAAGCAATTCCTTTGACCGGCCCTGCAAGAGTACTGCCACCCATCTATCTACTTTAATACTAATTATAGTTTATAATTGAGCCACAAAAATGTACATAATATGGGTTATACAAAAATTATTGTTGACTTTTTGAAATTTTCATGAAGTTAATTTTTACATTCAAAAGAAAATACACGTTAGAATTAAAAGTACCTACAGGTATTTTGTGTATATGTTTACTACGGAAAAATTATGGAAATTGTGTAGCTTAAAAATCGTGTGGGGAAGTTAGAAGATGCTTAAGAAACGACCAACCAAAAAATAGTACACGATTTCCTATATTATACAGCACAGTCCAGACAGTGAACCTTTTAAATTTAACGGCATTACTGACAGTACCCTATGGGATTTAAATGGACCTAGAAAAAAAATTAAATGCACAAAATTTGATAAGGCTACTGCTACTGCCGACTACGTAATTTTATATTCTTGTATTACTTAATTGAAATCATGCGTAGCATATTAAACTTGAATTGGTGCAGTGAACTCTTTATAATTTTATTGAGAGGAATTAATTAGGTAATTCCTTAAATTTAGAGAGAGAGAGAGAGAGAGAGAAACAGAAAAAAAGGTTGCTCACATAATAATGTGTGTGTATTTGTAAACTACTGTGACTGTGAGAGAGTACGTGCGACCTAATAATTGCATCCAACATATAAATAGGTATAGGTAGGTACATAATTAGAAAAAAGGGAAAAGAGGGAAGCAGATGCTGCTGCTGCTGGAAGAACAAGTTCATTCATTTTCTCATTCATTCGGATTCGAATTTTCTAAGTGGAAGTCGATCGCTGTCATTTTCATTTTCCTTTTTGTTTCTTCATACATTCAACATGCTCATACATTCACACTCCTTTCATTCATTCATTCATTTGGGGTATAGTCTTGTAATTTCATTTGCTACTTACAACGTTATATTATCGAGTCCCAGAGAGAGAGCTCATTTTGGATGAGGACCAAGAAGATGCAGCAAGGAAGTGGATGTGGATGTGGATAATGCAAGTGTAAATCGAAATAGATAATACAGTTTGTATGTATTTACGTGTTTTAAGAGCCTTTTCATAATAAAATTATGCAGTTCACGTGTACAGACTCTCACACCTACTGCCTAATGTCTCCTCATATATAATCATTAAAGATCGATTTTTTGTATCAAAAATTTGGATAAATTATGACCAGCACAAAATCCTAGACACTGTGATATATAAAAATGCCACGATCCTGAAAGTATGTAAATAGTACATTTTGCACTTTTTAAAAAACATGTAAATAGAAGATCTTGCACTTTTAAAAAATATGTTAATACAACATTTTGCACTTTTTAAAAAACATGTAAATAGAAGATCTTGCACTTTTAAAAAATATGCTAATACAACATTTTGCACTTTTCAAGAACATGTCAAACAGAGAATTTGAACACTTTTTAAAAACATGGAATTAGAGGATTTTGCACCTTTTCAAAAACATGTAAATAGAACATCTTGCACTTTTAAAAAACATGTTAATACAACATTTTGCAGCTTTCAAGAACATGTCAAATAGATATTTTTCACACTTTTCAAAAACTGGTATAATTAATACGTGTTCTTTTGACACATTTAGCTCATTCTGATCCTATAACTTAAATTGGATATATTATAGTCCATTTTGATTCTTCACTCACGATATCGATATGTATTAAGCTTACTATGTGCAACGTAATAAAAATCTGTATAGTTACTCTATAGCAGTAGTACATTCTTTTAATAGCTCCACCAACCAAACTCCAAAGGACAAAGCTCAAAGAGTAATTGGGCTGTTAGTATATTGATACTGGGACAATGGGACTGGTCCTGGTCCTGTTTTCTGAGTAAGTATATTGTACAGTACAATTATGTTGAAAGAAAATGACTACAAGGAAACCCATAAGAATTCAATAATAGGGCGAGTCGATTAAGTGGAAATACTAAATACACATGGATACACTATATGCACTTAAGTATTGAACTATTGAGGATTACGATTACGACTACGACTGCGATTACCATCAGTGACCTATTGCCTATTGTGCCCATTAGTAATAATCGTGAGTGTATCTTTATGGTTCTGGTGACTCTACTACTGTGTGTGTAGTGAGACCAGAACCAGGACCAGGACCAAAGCAAAGGAACCAGTTTATGTATCTCTTCGCAGCCATAGTCCCGTCATCAGATCCGATCAGAGGAGCCTTCCCCATTTTGATCTTAACAGGAACACTTCTGTCCTTCTCGCATCGTTATCATCTTACAATGAAGTGCCCAGTATTTATTGTTGTACATAGTACCTACATAATATACTTGAGCTACATACACATATAGCCCTGGGTCCTGCACAATGGAATGAATCAAAACAAGGGATTACACAATACACTATCACTGTGAGTAGTACAGAGTACAATGTATAGGTAGGTAATTCAGTGTGTCAGTTCAAATTCTGGAATCTTCAGCACCATTCCCCATAGCCATTGCAGTCAGGGCCGGATAATGTGGCCAGCGCAGGCAGCTCCCGCTGCCTGAATTTTCTCCAAACATGTAAATGAAACATTTTGCAGTTTTAAAAAATTTGTAAAAAATAATATTTTGACTTTTCAAAAACATGCAAATTAAAGTTTTTGTACATTTTAAAATCATGGAAATAAAACATTTTCCACTTTTCTCAAAACATGTAAATAGAACATTAAGCACTTTGCTGAATCAAGTAAAAAGAACATTTTGCACTTTTCTAAAACATGTAAATACAACATTTTACTTTACCAAAGAAAACCATCAATGAAATCTGATCAAAATAGTGGTTTTTGTATGGAAACAAATTGCTGTCTAAAAGCAATTCCTTCGTCCGGCCCTGATTGCAGTATCGATTTATTCTCCATCTTTTCACATGTAGGTAAGGAGTAGGTACATTGTTGTATTTGTATAGGCTCATTGAACGACAGTGCGACCGACCGACTGACTGCACTTTGCCTCCGTTGCACTGCTCACAGATAAAGTGGAGTTTTAGAGCGATGAGTGCATCTCTCTGTCCTCTCCACTTCTTTGCATGGAAATACATAACATTGTAGAAAATGGAAACACAGAACAAGGATGGTGATGTTCCTTTATGCTGTTCGTTTTCGTTTTCGTTTTCGTTGTGGAGAGGAGATGTGGGACTTGATTTTTCTCCAGTGCCAGAGCCAGAGCCAGAGCCAGAACCAGGACCAGGGACCAGCGGACCCAAACGAGACAAGATGAGGAGGCCAGACAGAGGTTAGTTGAGGGAACAGGATGATCATGGAGCATCCCTTGTCCCCACTTTCCATCCACACACAACTCACACGAAGGACAAAAGAACAGCTGTACGCTAGGCGCTCTCCTCGTCTACACTCAGTACATTAATTTCCATATATATCTATAGTCCACAGTTCCACAGAGATGTCCCTTGCTAATAGTAATAGCTGTTGCTTCTGCCTATATAATTTTAACACAATATAGAAAAATCCTATAGGTGGTATATGGGTAGTCTATCTGTAGTGGTATGGTGATTTGCCTACCCGTGGCCGCCGTATCCGTACATCCGACCGCTTCCACAATTTACGTTTACGTTCCGTTCGACGTTCGACTTAAATTTGGAAACGTTTCGTTTTCATTCCAGATTTTTTCACCCTACTATATGTATCTACTCGTACACTCTACCCCATCGGGTCGGATCCCGGTCCATATGTCCAGTGCATATAGTTGCATAGACAGATACTTGTACATAGCACTATACAATGTAATACAAAGTTGTACAGTATAGATTTAAATATTACATGTAATAAAATGTCTACCACGTCCAACAGGCTTTATTTACTATTTACAGCATCTCCGCACTCTCTCCACTGTAGAAGCCCAATTTACACCTCGTACCCGGCCTCGGTCTCCGCCTCGAACCCGGACCCGGACCAGGACCAGGATCCAGACCCGGCCATGAACACGAACGGCCCCTAATTTGGCAATCCAGATCCAGATCCAAAACAATAATGTCAAATAGAAGCACCTTATATGCACGCTTGTAAAAGAATGAAAGTATGTGTGCTAAATTATGTATATTTATATGAATTTTATGTCCACATTATATAATGTAGGCTGGGGAAAATATGTATGCGTTCTTATGATGCTTCTCAGATCAAGGCCCAGATCCAGATCCAGAGCTGCAGCAGCTTCATCGGCTCCTCAGCCTCATTTGCATTTTCAGCCCCGTCGTCCAAAAAACGTGGAATATATGGAACCATATATCTTCTCCCTCTCCTCCGTCGGATCTATGCACTCCCTTCTTTTTTTTATCTCAAATTTGTATTTGTTCTTTTTCCCTGTACACATATGTTTCTATTTTCTATTTTTCTATACACCACTACCACACTATATACTGTCATGTAATGTAATACAAATACAATGTAGAGCAAAACCGTTAATACTACGTACATTTTGGAATACATTATCTCCTATCTACCATCTACGCTTGTCCACTTACATGAGGGTCAGGGTGGAAACACACATATCTGTATTAAGTATTATGTGTCTGTATGTATACTGCACTTGAATTCAGTCTTTCCGTGTTTTTTCTCTCACTGAATGAATAACTAATTCCTGCATAAAATTGACCAAGGTAGATTGGTACATAGTACTGGATAAAAACTTTTGCAGAATTTGAGTTGCCTCTATAGCAGCTCAGCAGAATTTTTAGTATGATTCCATGATTCAAGTTTGTAGGAAAAATTTTTGACTGGGATTGGAGAATTTTTATGCCAAAAATGGGACAAGTGCGAAGACCTAATGAAACAAAAATAAAATGCACTTTTAAAATGGTGCACTTTTTGTATCCGTATTATTTACATAGCAACGTTTCAACTAGGTAATCATGTATCAGTAATGTAGTCAATAATGGGATTCAGCCTGCGTTAGTATTTATTGTACAGGGGCATGTAGTCGTAATAATCGTAGGAGTGGGAATAGAATAGAGTCCACAAGCTCGTCGCTGGCGATTAGAGAAAAAGGGAAGAGGAAAAGACAATGGAATATATTCGGTCGGATATTTGGAGAGAGTTTGTCGGAGTGGCGGAGATGAGTTTATAGTAGTAGGGAAGGATATGAGGATATGGCTGAGTGGCCGCAGTCCTTCCGCGCTCTCAGTCAGTCAGTATCCAGATCCAGTGAAAAAAATCAATATAATTATGTAGAAAGTACAGTGCAGGAGCTTCGGGGGCTATATTATACACACAGAAATTACTCGACTAAAACCCTCATAGTCAGTTAAATTCAGCTCCGACTCCACGTAATGTTGTGGGCTAAACTCCTATACGTATTTTGTGTGTATCTGTAAATTAATGAAATCAAAAAAGACTCTTTGCATCTGTTGAGAGAGGACTAGGACTGGGACTGGGACTGGAGGCTGATGCCCACATTATTTTCTATATGAGTCTAAATCTAATGCTCTTTTTCTGTTACTCTTTCTGTGTTGCAGCTGTGTGCTTGATCTTGATTTTCTTGGTTGAACCTTGCCTTGTCAACTCTCTTTATGAGATAATGCACTCGGCCGTCTCTCTATATGTATCTGTAGAAATTTTGAGCCCCATATCTAATAAATGAGGATTTGAAAGTGTAGCACAAATATGGCAAGAAATGGCTGCTCCCCGTTCAGGAGTTTATCAGCAGGGCCGGATAATGTGGCCAGTGCAGGCAGCCCCTGCTGCTTGAATTTTCTCAAAACATGTAAATGGAACATTTTGCACTTTTCAAAAATGTGTAAAAAAGAATATTGAGACTTTTCAAAAAGATGCAAATTAAAGTTTTTGTACATTTCAAAAACATGGAAATAAAACATTTTCCAATTTTCTCAAAACATGTAAATAGAACATTTGGTACTTTTCTGAATCAAGTAAAAAGAACATTTTGCACTTTTATAAAATGTGGAAATAGAAAATTTTGCTTTGCCAAAGAAAAACCATTAATAAAATCAAAATGGTGGTTTTTGTATGGAAACAAATTGCTGCCTAAAACCAATTCCTTCGTCCGGCCCCGGCCCTGTTAATCAGCTACGGCAACGGCAACGGCTACGGCCACATTTCCTACATTATACGAAGCATCATATATTTGTAATGTTTTTCAGCCACGCGTTTAATTTGATGAGTGAATGTTGATATTTTGAATCGATGTCGAATTCGAATCCAGTACCAGCACCAGATATATCCAAAGCTAAAACCAGAACCAGGATCAGGACCATAGGACAAGGAATTTTAACGAGGTATTTTTTTTATTAAAGTCAGCTTGATCATTTCTTGTACTTATCTCTGTGTACACTTTGGTACGTTTGCATATTAAGAGAGAGAGAGAAGGACGACGCGGTAAAATTTATTTCATGCTTTAAAGTATAATTACTAATCCTTATTATTTCCAAGAGCACCAGCTGTATGTAATAATTGTAGAGTAGAGAGATATATTTTGTAATGTGTAATTTTTGTGCTTGTTGTTGTGTGTATCATGCTTTCATTACCTGGACCGTCTCATTATAGAATCCACAGGAGAACATGTTTACAATTTGGTAACACAGCTTGACAGAGGCTGAAGAGACAGAAGCGCTACGTGTTATATCCCCAATCATATCATATGAGAATTAGACTCACCAGAAGACCAGAGTATTTGATAGAACCTTACTGTTGTCCTGCGCATCCTACAACAGATACAGATACACAGATAGATAATCTGAGAGGAAATCATAGTGTATGTGTATGAGAGGCTAATAGATGAGCATATCAGCTAAATGTATTACACACTCAAGAGTTAATTTCATCGTTTTGTAGATAGGTATACCTACTACATACCTAGTTTCTAATTTTGTGTTGTTGTAGTGTAATATATGTAAGCAGGATTCAGCTGATAATTTGAGAATAAACACACGTCAGCGTTGCCAGTGCCAGACCATAGGACTGACTGACTGAAAGTATTATACAGTGGACATGCTTAATTATATGTACCTAGGTACACAGAACAAGAGGGAGATAGACAGGGAGTGTGACAGTCCGGATCCGGACAGAGGATCCAAAAAGTGTTATATGAAATGAAATGGGAGAGGAAGTCGTATTTTATTTCCTACATTTTGATTTCCTCTCACAAAGTCAATAATTATTATTATTATCCTCATGCGGTCTACTTACATATGCACGAGGTGATTATTTCATTTCTCCGCATATAGCATAGAGAGTCTCGATCTCGACAGCAAATTCAAATGGAATTTATTAGGGGCTATGGAATATATAGTATACCAACATATATGGAGATGAGTAGCAGACACAAAGTTGAATTAGTAATAAAATTAGAATTACTTTAAATTGAAAATCTAATTACTAATGATAACGTCCATGTGGATGATATGAATTATACCAAACCAAAACCAAGCAGATGTCCCACTACTTGTACACATCCGTACGTAGTAGTAAGTATCACACTGGAAAAAATTGTCCATTTTCAAAAAAGTGTTACGGTTTACGATTATGGAAAGGGCTAAAAATACATGTAAAATATCCTTCAATCCGACCGACGACCGAACGTATCTTTTTAATCGAATTTGAGTGATTGAAGATACTTACGTGCAGAATTATTTTCAATTTTTTTAGAATTTTTTCCAAACTGAATCGGAGGAAATCTTCCACAGGAAGACAGTTGTGCAGTTTGGAATAAAACAACTTTTTAGTTGCGCGCGCCACCTTTTGGCCTGAGAGTCAAAGCTTCCCTTACATTCTGGCTTTGACCGACAAAAATTGCAATTCACGTACTGGCAATTTTTTCTCAGTGCTTTTAGGAATTAAAACTGGTTGAATTATTGACATTAAAAAAATATAATAATTTTGAATATATGGAATTTTTAGGCAATTTATTCTACAACATAATTGAAGAAGAATAGAATTGAAGATCAAATTTTGACTTTATTACTCAAGAATTTTTTTAAAGATTTAATTGTGTGAGAGAAGAAAGTGGTTGTGCAATAACTACATTTGATATTATATGAAGGGGTAATCAGGGCCGGACGAAGGGATTGCACATAGGCAGCAATTTGTTTCCACACAAAAACCACCGTTTTGATTTTATTGATGGTTTTCTTTAGTAAACCAAATTGTTATTGTATTTACATACATGTTTTAGAAAAGTTTAAAATGTTCTTATTAGTTGATTCTGAAAAGTGCAAAATGTTCTATTAACGCGTTTTGAGAAAAGTGTTAAATTTTTTATTTACATGTTTTTTAAATGTACAAAAAAAATTTTTTTGCATGTGTTTGAAAAGTCTAAAATATTTTATTTGCATGTTTTTTAAAAGTCAAAATATTTTATTTATACTACATGTTTTTTGAAAATTCAGGCTTGCGCTGGCCGCATTATTCGGCCCTGGGGGTAATAGATGTTAGTTTTTATGCCATACTGCTATTGTTGGTCTTTCGAAGGAAAGGTGAAGGTAATGTGAAAGTTTATTATTATTAGAATGTACTGTTATTATTGTGTTTACAATTTGTAGTTGGATCAAGGTGCATATACTATTACTATATTGACTGAATTCTAAAATTGGATTTGGAGCGGCTGTATGTCATATGTAAGAATTGGCACGTACTTACGACGTACGACTACGAGTCAACATGACATTAAATGTTGAATGTTATAAACTTTGTTTGGACAGTGACAGTACCGTCAATATTTCAATATCAACAGTGGAAAGTGCACTACGCCGTAGAAAGAACGTGGCATGATGCAAAAATAAATAAATATTGAATATATACCTGTTCCCGTAGTGTAATACAAAACTTAACCTTCTTAAGTTCAAAAGTGAGTACGAGTATTGCAAGAAGAAAATAAAAGGATGGCGGATAGGACGGTTTGTTATCTCTCTGCAATAAATAATAAACTTGTACAACCATGAACCATGGTTAGTGATTGCATCAGTGTCAGTCGCAGTGTTCAGAATTTCATTGGCAAAATGTAAAGTAAAGTGGATGGAGAAGAAGGAAAAAATGCTGCGTCATCACTATGGACTTACTTTGTTGAAGCACTACTATCTCATATACGTTAGTCAGATGTGTTCCAAAATGACCAACTGTCGCTTCATTAAAGTTTTGCAAGATATTGGGCCTTGAACTTCTCATCTGAAGGCTGAAGGTTATTATTCTCACTTGACTGAGGCTTTATTTACAAGAGTATATGTATATGTTATCTACTCACAAATTCAATTTTTTTGGGGGCTTATTTATACACCAGCACCAGCACAACTCACATCACATCCTACATTTGAATTCATGGCTATTTTCAACTACTGATTTGATTAGTAGATTGTGAGTATTGACAGTGCGATGTGCAATGGGTAATGAGCTCTTCAAATAGTTGATAGTTAAAATTTTCTTTGTTGACGTACGTATTTAAAGTAAGACGAACCAAAATATTATGGAAATATGTAAAATAGTTTTATGATTTTATGTGTGGTGTTGAAATAGTGGCTAACAGATGCAGGTCAGAATCATTTATTAACTTTTGTTTCTCATTTTTTTTGTTGACAGTCGTTTACAAAATGAACTGCTGGACCTTCATTTGTGTAAAGGAGTATCGGACTACAGACTAAAAGACTACATTACCTCAGCAAAACTTCTAAGAGGTAATATTTATTGTCACTTCGAGATGAGATCTTCATCTAAATCGATAGCGAATGTAATTTTGCAATTCAAGTTGTTTGAATTATTATTCGCTATAGTTACTTGTTATTTAAATTTCTACTCAATCTTGATTTGAGAACATCTTTTGATCTTTTTATTTGACTTTTCTTATTCTTCTGGTTTCAGTTTCATGACCATGTCATGTATGTGTACTTGGGTGCAGCTTTACTACTGACGGTGAGACCGATGAGAGTGGAGTGGAGTAAGTAGCTGCTATCGATGATCGACATCGATACTTTGTACTTTTTGATTAAGGTAGATGAACCGTCGATAAGACTATAAAGGATTAGGGTTTTGAAACAGATGCAAATTAACAAGCTTAAGAAATTCACTTTTGTATCTATTCTGTTAACATATGAAAAAATTTGATGGCATCATCAAAGAAAATGTATGTTAAAACTTTATCGTTTTATTTTTTGTGATTCCTCAAACGCTTTCCTTCTGCATTACTTATTTTTATTGTTATGCTTGAATAATTGTTTGAAAAAGAAAAGGAATCCACCATTGAATCCACCAGCTTCGTTGATTTTATTACTTGCGGTCAAATTCCAAATTTCAATTCCAAGCTCTCAGAGGAGTATGAGTAGTTCAAGTAAAATTCATTGGGGTAGGTTAGATGAGTAGATTAGTTGATTTTAAATTTAAATTTCATATCTTTGTTTTTAGGAATTTTTAATACGCATTTTTATAACTTCAGCTTCAGGTGTACATTTAAAATTGAGAAATTGTTTTGTATACTGTGCTGTAAGGCTCTTGCGATTGTGCCATACAGTGACTTAAGAAAGTTTTTCTCTCTATTAAATTACTCCTGAAATAACAAGTTACAATTTAAATTCGGTCAACGCTCTCTTGCTCTTTTTTCTCAAAATATTTTGACTTGCAATTTTAACAGGTCATTTCATTTCGGTGTCATTTCATTGACCTTTATAGCGTATGTTACTTTAAACTTAGAACCTCTAGTTTTAGTTCAATAATAAAATTGTTGTCGAGTTTTTGTTGATCAAAGAAAGCGCTCTTCCCATGCATTCTCGTTTACAGTCAACAGTGTAAAGAACAAGAAACAGTATCAATTTCAGTGTGAGTATCGAAATATTAATTTCCAAGTCTAAATAATAGCATGACTAATAGTTATGTAGATTATTCATGCATCGAGATATTGATACCAAGAAATGTTGATAGTCGATCGTAGGCAGGGGAGAACACAACTTACGACAAAGTTGAGTTTAGTATTACATATGGTTATTTCCTTGTTTGCATATCAAATATCTCACAGTTTGGATGTATTCTGAAAGACGCAAGAGAGTACTGTTCCGAATGGAAAATGGAAAATATTGATCAAACTTGTCAAGAAATACATTCTTAGTTTATTGCTTCTTGTCACTTACGGTGGTTTGTTGATAGTTTATATTGTTCTCTCTTTTCAGTATCATTCCAAAACTACTCCTCTCATCTCTGACACTCTCTTGAAGGAAAGAAGGACAACGACGTCGAAGAGGAAATGTGAGACTTTGCTGATAAGAGAAAAACTACAACAATATTGTCATTGTGAAGACACTAAAGAAGATAAAATAGACAAAAGGTCAAAATCAAGATCAAGAAGCTCCAGTTCAAATTATGTTACTCAACTTGTATCTTGACTTTTTAGTCTTAAGGAAAAGACAACCAATCCTACTTCCTCGACTATATTACTACCAAGTATTAAACAACTTCAACATAACAGAAGTAGAAGCAACAACAACAACAGCAAAATGATCTTTTGGAGACATAGTTTTTATGTTTGTATTTTTAGATGTTACATACGACACATATGAATATGAATAATTTCCGATCTATGTTATTTGAAAGTGAATACTGACACTAATATCGTACGTAATAAATTTAATTTACATTACAACCCTCTAACTTCGACGACTCCCACTTGTATACGTAATAATATGTACAGTAGGTAGTGTTTATTCTGAATAGTATAACTGACTATTAACATGGGCACCTCCTATATCTTCTAATGATGATCAGGAACAACAACAATAGCAGCAGCAAACCCACAAGCAAGCTGTCAAAATTGTTGATTTGAGAGATGTGAAGATGTGGACAATGGAATGATGGGACAGAGTAGTTACCTACCTATTGTAATGTTCAAGACCGGAAGAGGTGGGTTAGCTTTTCCTTGTGTAAGGATAATTATTGTTATAATTGATAATGTCAAGAGATAAGGGATATGTCTTCTCTCCTCTGACGGCACTGTCAACATACACCTCTCTGTGACAGCTCCCCAATTATTATCTAACACGATTGGACTCGAGCTCTGGAGCTCTCTCACAGCTCCCCTATATGTATTTATATATGTACATACATTAGCACAGTAAAAAATAACCCCTACGGTGGAGAGACCCTCAGAACATAATAAACCAACATGAGAGCGTAAAAACGTCGTCCCATCTTTCTTCTTCCCAGTCTACGATACGATACGATATTATGTGCTCCCTAGTCAGTCAGTCTTGCTCATGATTGAGTTGTAAATTCATATGCTGAGAATATTTAATATCATTCATTCAGCTTATTTATCCTCGTTAAACAGAACCAACAAAGTTTTAATTACCGACAATAAGAAATATATTTACTTCCTTCGACTATGACTACCTTACATATATGGACCCTAATGGAAATTGTAAATCACATTCTGAGAGTCTGTTCTGAGGCTAATGTTAGTGTTACACAGATTCTAGACTAGAAATGAAAATGAAATGAGATGAGAACGTCTCTTGCTTGCCAGAAATACTCATTTATTATTGTCGTGTGTACAGAGATTTAGGAGAGTTACTGTCACTCTGTGTAATGTAGAGGATTTTACACGACATTCATATGCCTAGATAATAAGTTCGTTGTTACTTCTACTTCTACTCTTACTTGCAGTTAGGCGGTACACGAGAGAGAGGAAAAAACAGCGTGTAGGTTGAAGTTGAAATGAAAATGCAAGTGCAATAGTTGTGTATGAGTATTTTCCTCTGGAAAGAAATTTCGTTGCTGGGTTATTCCTTATGTTGTTGTAGTTGTAGTTTGTAAGGTACTATCACGTAGTACCTATATACCTATACTGATATTATATAGTATTATTTGTCGTTGTTGTTGTGAGTACAGTGCAGTGCAGTGAAGGAATGAACTTTAGAAAATGTGAGTGTGTGTGTGTCTGAGTCATAGTCATCTGAAAAAGTGAGTTGAGTATCTCAGAACCTCATGAAAATGAATACTACTAAAAAGGCCTGGAATGGAATGATGGTGAAGGTATTAAGCGGAGCAGAAGGGTTGAGCGAACATTGGCCTCGATCAAAATGAAATTATGTAGCTTTTGTCGTAAAAGTAAAATTGAGTGTGTTGTGTGTTGTGTATACATATGTAAGTATAATATAAAAGTTTAGGGAGGTGAGTTTCAACCAAGAAGCCCTGAGCCTTTTGGTACGTCTGATGTCTTCAGTAATAAAAGACTGGATACTACAAAAATTCAATAATATAGCTCATATTACCTCTATATAATATTATGTAGCCTGATAAACTGCGTAGTAAACTTAACCGCAAGATTGGCTCGACTCTGACTCTGACTCTGGCTTGGCCATGAGTGAGAGCAAAAACTTTAGATTTTTATTATATTTTTTTTTCTTTCAATGTCGTAATGCAAGCAATGTACTCTCACAATAAACGCCATGCAAGGGAATCGTATAGGGGGTATAAGATCCAGAATCCAGACAGAATTTGTATAAAATCCAGGTACGCCATATCCATATCAATATCCATATTATACCTACATGTTGTGTTTATATGTAAGACAGATTTTGAGTATGTGTGTGTGTGTGTGTGTGTGTGTGTGAAGGTAACTACTAAAACTACATAAATATTTTTGTTCATAGATACACACAATCACTATCACCATACAAACGAAACTACAAAATACAGCTACAACACAACTGCTTGAGCACATGGAGATGGAAATGGAAATTAATGTAGGTAGGTAGGAAGGACCTACCTACCTACCAATGTATCATGTAATCCACACTGGAAAATCTGTCGTAAGTATCTACCAACCTACTACTACTAATACATACTACTACTACTACTACTACACCATTACCTCCCTGCCTACTACCTCCCTATTTATCGCTCCTAGGTGTATATTTGCATATAATATATACCTACCCTCCTCCCTATCTCATCAAACTATATAATAATTATCATTCCTTTTTTTTCCCTCCTCGTAAAATTTTTTTACAAGGTTCTTTTAAAACTCCTTAAATTTTTTTTTCACTGGAACATATTTGGTTTGGGTATATATTTGTATTTGTAGTTATGTAGCAAAGCTGCTCAGAAACAAGGGGAAATATAATATAGTCAAGGTAAATGTAAATATTTTAAAAACAATAATGTCAAAGTCGTCTAAAAGGTTCATTTAAAAATTTACGAAAAACTTACGTTTACTATATTTACCATATTTACCACAAATTTTTAAAAAATTATTATTTTTAAAATATTTTGTGGTTACGGTTTTAAGGTCACATTTAAGAAATGGATTTGACTGGAATTATATTTTCAAAACCTACTCACAAGCTAAATGGTTGTAAATGAAATTTTATTACAACTTCAGTACTGAATTTAAAATTTAATAAAAACAATATTCAAAATGAATGGACCTCACTGAGCGACAGGTTTGCCTTGTCGATTAGAATATAATGTAATATACACTGATGATGATACATTCAATTTTTTTTTGTTTTGTTTGGAAGTGGAAGTCTTGTAAATTTTGTGTGTTGTGTTGCGTGATCGGTGGTTGATCGTTAAGTTCTTGGTGGTGGTGGTGACTGAGTCTATGGCTTGTTTGTAATAATATGATTGTGGAGAAGAAGGCAGGAGTGTTAAGAGACTGGAGTCTGTAGACATTGGGAACAAAAGACAAAATCCTCATGCATGAATATCAGTATTGTAGTAAAAATCAAGAGTTTTTCCATTTGACTTGAATGGAGTGAACAATACACAAACTTGATATGTACTCTGTAATTTAATGGTGGTGGTTGCTAGTGGTCTCCTGGTACTTACTTTTCCTTGTGTCTGTCTCCTGTCTCTCTCCCTCTCTCTCTTAGTTTGTTCGTGAACATGGCTCATCGTTACATTGTATAGTTTCCAAAGTAAGATTTAAAGTAGGCGGATGTTGAGCAGAAGAGTCAAGTAGACTGAGAGAGAGAGAGACAGTGAGACAGGTGTAAACAGTCAACACATGGGTGGGAAACTATAGACAAAGTTTTCAATTCAGTTTTTTATTTACGGTAAGAAAGCGTAAAGTTACTTGTATCTGAGTACCTATGTCTGTCTGTCCTTTTGTATAAGTAGTAGTAGACGTACCTTTAATTTTAATACTTCATTACCTACCTGTCTATATACCTATAGGTCTGTCCTGGTCCTGGTCCTGTGTAAGTATATTGGGTATTCCTATTCCTTATACTTTTACTTTTAACTCGGACCAGACACACACCTATATAGTGTGTACTATTATGCACAGGATATACTTTTTACCCTCCCGCATATGTTTATAACACGAACGTAATATGCGAGACAAGAGACAGAATAGAAACAGACAAGGTGATTTGCTTCAGTAACGATGAGTTTTATCCTTGGAAATTTAAATTTCTACGTCCACTACAACTACCTTAACTTACACCGTACAACAGAGGCAGACAGACAGACTGAGAGCTCAAGTTTTAAGCCAGCGACTTATTCCTATATAATTCTAAACAGAGCGTCTAAACGAGGAGGATAAGTTCATAATTCCAAAAGTCCATGTGTAATAATACTATTATACTATTTGGCTTTTTTTTTATGTGTGTGTGTGTTTCGTTTCTGATTTTTTTGTTTTATCTATACAGTACTACAGTCCACCAGAGTCCAGTCTACACACGGCTATTCTCTAGACTCTAGAACTCCGCGGCTGGATCCAGATTCACAGTCACACAATTTCCCACGATAATTTTAATTCTTACTACTTTCACATTGAATTTTGCCTCAGCCCTGATGATGGTGATGGTAATGATAATGATATGAGGATGAAAGTAGGATTTTCATTACGTCACATATTACTTTATTGCTCAATTTACAGGATAGCAAAAACAAAGCCATTATTATTTGCATTGGTAATATGTTTTACACGTGTGTGGGTTAATAAGTTAATAAGATAGCAAAATTAAAATCGACACGGGCAAAATAAAAAATTAAAAATATTTTATCAATACACATTGTGATTATCCCGAGTATCCCATGCGCTACCTGATTCAGGAAGCCTCCAGTAGTTATATACGGGATAAATATGCTATGTGCCGTGTGGTATTTTAATTCGGATTTTGTACAGTTTAATTGTATCTCCCCTTGTAATTTGTTTGTAGGACAGTATAATGATAAAATGGGACTCGTAATTGCTGTACTTTTTGACACTTTTGTGAGGATGTGAGGCGAAATAGAAGAAGACGACGAGGAATAAAAAAAAAGAAAAGGAAAAGTGAAAAAGGAAAAGGAAAAGAGGAGTTGAAATGGAAGAAGATGAAACATCCATTCAAGGTTTTACTTTAGCCCACGAGTGAGTAATTTTGACTTGCTGGTGGCAACCATTCAGAGGGCAATGGATTCTCTAGATTTTTTTTTCTGGTGGTCGTGGTAGTTGGTGTTGGTGTTGGTGTTTGGTAGTGAGGGATGTTGGATGTTTATATAGTTATATAGTATGTGTGTGTGTATCCATAATATCCCCCCTCTCTTTTCATGTTCTTTGACGCCAAGGTTTCTTCTACGATACACTGAAGATGTGAAGAATTCTTCCCGCCTATTTTAATTTTCACCTTGAAACAGGTTCAGACTCTCAGGAGAGCATCGCACTCTATCAAGAAGTCGGAGTCAAAACGTTTCGTTTGTATACAACACAACATCATCATGCTCCTCTCTAACAACATTCAAAAATCCAAATAATCCAAATCATCATACTCTCGGTCTTTATCCCTTCCAGTGTAGTGTGTAGTGCAGTGCAATGCAATGCGACAGCTATATGCGCACCTATTCAACGATTATATAGACAGTAGTCTATGTTCCTGTGAGTGCATCTCACCTTACCGTCTCTGATAAATTACTTGAGCTCCATTCCATTCCATCCAGTCACAGCCGTTCCTTATATAGTCCATATAGGTAGGTATGGAGGATATCGTCTGTGAAGAACCAAAATGACCCATATCCATTTGCAGCTACAAACAATATCCACTATCTACAAAAATACTGAAATATATCTTGTAAGCATTTAAATAGACCACTATGCAATTTTCAAAACTATGTAAATCAAACATTTTACTTTTTACACTTTGAAATAACATGTAAATAGAACATTTTACAATTTTTTAAAACGTGTAAATAGAACATTTTACAGTAATTTAAAACGTGTAAATAGAACATTTTACAGTTTTTTAAAACGTGTAAATAGAACATTTTACAGTTTTTTAAAACGTGTAAATAGAACATTTTACAGCTTTTTAAAACGTGTTAATAGAACATTTTACAGTTTTTTAAAACGTGTAAATAGAACATTTTGCAGCTTTTTAAAACGTGTAAATAGAACATTTTACAGTTTTTTAAAACGTGTAAATAGAACATTTTACAGTTTTTTAAAACGTGTAAATAGAACATTTTACAGCTTTTTAAAACGTGTTAATAGAACATTTTACAGTTTTTTAAAACGTGTAAATAGAACATTTTACAGCTTTTTAAAACGTGTTAATAGAACATTTTACAGTTTTTTAAAACGTGTAAATAGAACATTTTACAGTTTTTTAAAACGTAAATGGAACATTTTACAGTTTTTTAAAACGTGTAAATAGAACATTTTACAGTTTTTTAAAACGTGTTAATAGAACATTTTACAGTTTTTAAAACGTGTAAATACAGCATTTTTCACTTTTAAAAAACTCTTAATAATTATCATTTTACGCATATTTCTCATTTTGTATTTATGACAGCTCATTTTGATTGTAGCTTAAATTGGATATGGGGCATTTTGGTTCTCCACAGACGATATGTCTACATCCCGACTCGGAATACCTGTATCCTGTGTATTAAATATCCTGCACATTTTTCTCTACTAGATAGCTATACAGTATACAGTGCAGAGGTAGGGCCGTCGTACATATGATCATTCTACGTCCACATGTTGTTTGTTGTTATTGTTCTTGGAAAATCCAAATGCCAAATCCAGCTATGTTGTGGAAGTTCCCTCCACGTCCAATTCCAAGACCAAATCTCACGTGCACACGTTGTTCTCTCATCTCAGAGTTAGTTGCTCTCACAGGTAGGTTGGTTCGTTGGTTCGTGCGTTCCTTCCTTCCTTCGTAGTTTGTAGGTTTGGTTCGTTCGTTTTCTTTTTGGTTGGCTTGATTGCGAGATGGAGATGAGGCGGCGTGCTATTGCATTCTATTGTATTGTGTCTGCGCCTCATAGTTTGTTGTATATTGTAATGTAATGCTGAATGCTGAGGTGGACTACGTTTTGAACGTTGTCGTTTTCGTGTTCGTTATTCAAGCTGGAGATGAAAACATTTTTGATTTTTTTTTCTGTACACAGATGTGTAGTACGAGAGAGAGAGAGAACCAAAGCCGAGGCCGAGAGGCAGCAACGTATAAAAGTTGAATGTGGGAGACACATAGCCCTGAGAGAATTTTTCTCACCAACTCCCTTCCCGCTTTTTTTTCCGACTCCTTTACACAGTATCTCCTCTGTATTATTCTTGAGAGCCTTTATAGTGGAAAGAAGTAGAAAGGTTTAATAGGTGTAGTAGTAGTAGTTAGTAGTAGTAAAACTATTATGTATTCTTTATATTTTATTCTTTAAACCAAACGAATGCTACACACTATGTCCTAGCAGGACCGGAAGAAGGAATTGCATTTACTTAGGCAGCAATTTGTTTCCATACAAAAACCACCATTTTGATTTTATTGATGGTTTTCTTGGTAAAGCAAATTGTTGTATTTAAGTACATGTTTTAGAAAAGTGCAAAATGTCCTTTTTACTTGATTCAGAAAAGTGCAAAATGTTCTATTTACATGTTTTGAGAAAAGTGGAAAATGTTTTATTTTAATGTTTTTCAAATGTTCAAAAAAATTTATTTCCATGTTTTTGAAAAGTACAAATATTCTTTTTACACATTTTTGAAAACTGCAAAATGTTCCATTTACATGTTTTTTGGAAATTCAGGCAGCGGGGGCTGCCTGCGCTGGCCGCAATATCCGGCCCTGTGTCCTAGCACTGATGTAGGTAGGTAGGTAGGTAGGTAGGTACGTTTGGCTTTTTACTGATAGCCTTTAGCGCTGAGATTGTAGCTTTAGCTGAGCTGCACCTTGCACAAATAATACACAAGAATCATCTCCACACACACATCCTGTCGTCCTCTGCTGGATTCTGGATTGGGATTGGGGATGTTAAGGTGGACGTGGACTGTGAACGTGAACGTGGATATGATATACGATATGATGATCATGATTACTATTGCATTTACAATACACTCTACCATCCGATGCTGTTGTTGTTGTTGTTGATGAGGATGCTGATGATGATGATGATGCAGCGTGTTAGATCCTGATCCTAGCATTATTATTGTTTACTTGTTGCAGTTTGTGCATGCTTATTTTGCTTATGCATTTCGCAGTATCGCATCCCTGCCCAGCTGATGAGAGATGAGGACGAGGGGCACGACGCTCTGTCTCTCTGGAAGTGTCAGTGCGAATAGCAATAAAAAACAAGAACAACAACAACAACAACAATGCAGACATTATTTGCGGCGGGTTGTCGACATTTTATTGATGCATACCGAAACGGATTGTTGGGCTTGTGTACACAGAGTAAATGTGACATGTTTGATAGAAGCTTCGTGGGCAATTATTCTTGTTTATTCCACGAACTACTGGGCGGCGATGTTGACATACTGTATTGATTGATGATGCGTAATTATATGTGTAGGATCCATAGGCTGTAGCTCCATACCAACACTACTATATTTTATCAGCACCAGCCCATGGAACTCAACACTATATTATATACTTGAGATTTAAAATTAGAATTTATTATTGCAAACAACGCAGCATGAGGAATTTTGTACTCACAATAATAAATTAGCCCTCGTCGTTTAGTTGTGCTAATAAGTGTTACAAAATTTCGATTTTTATTTTATTTTTATAGTCAAACTAAAAAAAACAAGGAAGCAGGAAATAAAAATTGCTGCGTAATATACTGAATCTGAAATTTTAGGCATGTACCAAAGTACTTAGTTGTGTGTACGCCGTTATGCAGGGCCGGACGAAGGAATTGGTTTTAGGCAGGAATTTGTTTTCATACAAAAACCACCATTTTGGTTTTATTGGTGGTTTTCTTTGGTAAAGCAAAATGTTGTATTTACATGTTCTAAAAAAGTGAAAAATGTTCTTTTTACTTGATTCAGAAAAGTGCTCAATGTTCTATTTACATGTTTTTAGAAAAGTGGAAAATGTTTAAATTCCATGTTTTTGAAATGTACAAAAAAATTTATTTGCATGTTTTTGAAAAGTCAAAATATTTATTTTTACATATTTTTGAAAAGTGCAGAATGTTCCATTTACATGTTTTTTGAAAATTCAGGGGGCTGCCTGCGCTGGCCGCAATATCCGGCCCTGCCGTTATGTGAATCACTTTAAGTGTCTTACTGTACAAATACCTATTTAAATCAAGTCTAGACAGTATAATAGTAGCGAGCCAAATAGGAGAAGCCAGAATCCACCAGAACTTTACTGCACCATTGCATTGCTGTGCCAGGACCGGGACCAGAACCACAACCAGGAAAAGGGAAAATGATCAGGATGTTACACTTGACTCCAGGTTCAAATTCTAATCGGATACCGAAGAATAGAATACGAGGCTGAGCAGTTAAAGTATAGAACCAGATAAAAAGGGTTCAAGAATGCAGTGTAGTTATAGGACATAGCTACATACTACATAGTGGCGAGTATATGTAAAAGGTAAATACACATTATATATTGAGAATTATAGGAATTTATCTTGAGTACACATCCATGTGTGTGCCCTGATATGCTCTCTGTCTGTGCCTGTAGAAATTGTGGAGTGTGTGTAGAGAAATGGATTGTGAGTGAGTATTGTATTGAGTGTATTGTAACAATGGTACTTAAGTGACTCTGACTTTGGTTTTAGTTTCTATGTGTATGAGTGACAGGGTGGGTGAGTGAGTGAGGGACTCGGGAAGATGAAGATAGGAGAGAGAGAGAGAGAGATGCTATAGTCCAATGAAGTCAAAGTCGAGTCTCGGGACTCTGTTTGACTCGTCTCGAACATATTATTTGAAGAAACACAAAACGGATGGGATTGGATTACACCCTGGAGTTGATCAAGGCGGTGTGGTCTGGTAATCTTTCCTTTATGGTTGCTATGCATCAAATCCTCGCCAAGACTCACGTCTCCTCTGGACCATTTCAAACTGATCTCTGTCCTCGTCCTCGTGTAACATATTTCCCTCTCTCTCTCTCTCTCGTCTTCCCGTCTCTCCATCCTCGATCCGGCTCCGGCAGACTCACAGATTCAGGATTCGATTTGGATATTATTACGTATGCACAAGTTCGATTTGGAGAGATGAGAGTGAGAGGCTCTGGGGCTATGGTGCTGGTGCTGGTGCTGGTGCTGGTGCTGAATGCTTGAAAGTTGACGAAAAATAACGAAAACGACGACGACGACGAAATATAAGCGGAGGCAAGAAAACCAAATCCAAAAGGAAAACGAGTGAGATGTAGAATGTAGAATGCACAGGGTATGTACATACAGTGGAAATGGAGCTATAGGCTCAAGATGGGACTTTTAGTTAGGGCTTTAAGTGGATGTACTCAAGGCAAGTTTGCATAATAATATGTGTATACACACCGGGGTCGCGTCTAAATTTTGAAATCTTCAAAGTATGTACTGTCACGAGGATGAAACTGAAGGAGAGACGGGATTAGCCGTATGTAAGGAAAAAAACACACGTGAGGGAGGATGAGGAATCTATATGCATCAGATATTATGTAAAGTGTTTGACTCTCGTACTTGTACGTAGTACGTTGTTAGTGTACAATTCAATTTTAAATGCTAAGTAGTAAGTATAATGTGTAGAGCGAAGTATGTACGCGGAGAGACGAAGCAGAACGTCAACATAGGATATACAAGATGAACGGGAGAGATCCAGCCCACATTCCATCCCCATTGTTGCTTCCTTCGTCGACGACGACGACTGGAGCACAAAAAGTGCCCGCACTTTTTTATATGTATTTTCCTATTCCTCTCTCTCTCTGTTCCTTCGTATTAGCCTGTCTGTCTAGTCTTGTGTGTGTGTGTGTGTGTGTGTGGAGCACTCTATGTCTCGTTTTTTCCCTCCTGCATCTTCAGTTTTCAGAGTCTCAGTTCGTCGTCTTCTCTGTTTCTGTCTACCTCTCCGTCTTCTTCGTCTTCGTCTAAGATCTCCAAGACTTCTTCTTTTTAGCTTACTTTACTTTATATAGGAGAATGTGGAGAGCAATACACAGTATAAGAATGTAGAAGCATATGTAGGTATATGCGTTCGTCTGTCTGGATTTTTACGCTCCTCGATCTCCTCTTACTCTTTTAGTCTCCTCTCACAGATCAATTTTCAGTTAGCATTAAACACATATATGCACTCTGTAACTACCTATCTACCTACCTACTTATTTGGAGTAGATGTGTGTGTGTCATTGGTTTTTTGCTCTGTGTATATCTCTATATTGAGTATTATGGGACGTAGGTATATATTAAGGTATAGGAAGGAGGATGAGGGCACTAGCCCTACTACTACAACGAGACTACTATTTACTCGTTCTGCCCCACTACCATTAACTGATGTTTTGCAGTCTGGAGTCTGAACGGAAAAACTGTACTAAACGGTGTAATAAGACCGGAGGTAAGAGAGGCAGGGAAAAAGGGAAGGAAGTGCCTATATGCCAAAGGAATAGGAAATCTGACTTTTTGGTATAGTAGTTTAATTGTATATACTATTATAGAAGAATTTCTCTCTCAAGATGCTATGTTGAGACGTTACAAATAAAAATATGGAACTATATATCGTCTGTGAAGAACCAAAATTACCCATATCCAATTTAAGCTAGAATCAAAATGAGCTATATGTCATATAAACAAAATAAGAAACATGCGTCAAATGTTAATTAGGAGTTTTTGAAAAGTGTAAAATTTTCTATTTACATGTTTTTGAAAAGGGTAAAATGTTCTATTTAGACGTTTTTGAAACGTGTCAAATTTTCTATTTACATGTTTTTGAAAAGTGTAAAATGTTCAATTTAAGTGTTTTTGAAAAAAGTAAAATGTACTATTTACATATTTTTGAAAAGTGTAAAATGTTCTATTTACATGTCTTTGAAGAGTGCAAAATAGTCTATTTAAATGCTTTTAAGACGTGTTTCAATATTTTCGTAGATAGTTGATATTGTTTTTAGCTAAAAATGGATATGGGTCATTTTGGTTCTTCACAGACGATATGTGTAGAATGCCGGTATGTGAGTATGTGGACTGTGACTATGAAAGTGTGTAGTGTGTAGTAGTAATGTAAGATCAGTAAGATGTAAGGAGACTTGGACTACTTCTTGGCTCCTTTTTAGCTTTGCTTTTCCTGTAAAGATGTTGCTCTTTGGTGTCTGGAGGAGAGGAGACTGAGGAGAGAGATGGAGAGAGGAGGCGGGGATCGAGACACTCGAGATGAGAACTGGAGCTGGAGAGGATAGAATATCTCGGAGTTTCTTTTTACGTCGACGGTTTAGTGCTGGTGTTCCAGAATTGAGGGATCTTAATTGTATACTCACGTATCAATATTATTTGGAATGGAAGGTGCTCTCCGTATGTAGGTAGGTACATAAGTAAATACCTGCGAGTACTTATTTATGTGGACCTGAATTTTTGAATGTGAACATTTACAGAGTGTGTGGTGTATGTGTATGGAGTATGGGGTACTGCACTGGATGCATGTATTTCGGGCCCTCGTCCAGATACGGATAGAGGCTAAAACTTAAAGAGGTCTGTTCGGCCTATGGGCTCGTGCACGGGTTGTTGAAACTGTTGCCTGTACCTATATTTATGAAAGGGGTATTGTAATGAAATAATCCATATAATTTGTTTTTCCGCAAGCATTTTAAGGAACCTGCTGTTCATACAAAGTGGAATTTAAATGACCCAGGACGAAGCCAGTAAACAGGGCTATGAGCAGACTGATACAGGAGACTGTCCAAGAGCCGAGCCGAACACTTCCATTTCCATTTTGCTTTTGGTCATTTTCTGGAAAACGATTGAGAGGGGGAAAAAAATCCGTGTTGTACTACTTACTTATTACTCTCGCTTTTACTTTTACTAAAATTACACACCGCTTCCAGGGACATGGTACGCAGGATGCAGTAGTGGCAGGACCTTATATGAACACACAAGTTCCAACGCTTCTCATCTACCGTCACCGTCTAAAGTCCTCTCCCCCTGAAGATGAAGATCATTTGATTTAAGTTATTTCCTTATCCATACCACACACATTATGTTAAGTGTAAAACTGTAAAGTGTATTTTCACCATCATAATATCATACCTATACGGTAATCATATTTCACAGTAGTTTTTACTTGTATTTGCTTTAGGAGTTAACTCTGTACTCTTTGGCACTGATGCCCTTCGTGCTGGTACTGGTTCCGGAATTTTCGTCATTATTGCTACGGACTAAAACATAATGGTTTTTCTTTGACAATTTACCGACGGGTTTTCGGTTTTTGGACGAGGCTTGGGACACTTTGAATTTAAGTACATTATCTCTATAATAAAGGAAATGAAATGAGAGTATTTTTAATCTTATGCTTGACATGGGTTCTTACTTTCCATTCTAGTTTGATTTGTGATATTCAGGTAGTATGAAAAAATATTACAAAATTGTGGATATTATTATATTTTTTTAAATGGTAAAAGAGCAAAATGCAATAATTTTTTATGTTTTGGGACAATCTATTACTTGTGGTGTATTGTCGACATGATTTTGTTTTATTTCGACGGAGGCTTAGAAACTACTTTATGATTGTTAGCGCCATCTCTCAGCTGAGTGGGAGAGAGTGTAAAATCTAAAGCGAGGCACGAGAAAACTTGAGCTGTTTTGTCTTTTATGGTCTCCATTTCTCGAATTCTGACTGGAGTACGATTCTTAATTTTTATTGTTTTCACCTGCATTTTAGAATTGATTACATCTATTTGTGTGTTTAATGCTCGGAATCTCAAATCTAGTAATTGAGTAGTTTTGTACATGTCATATTGATTTAGATTGGATTCAATTGAGTTTCCTATTTGGATTTATTATTGTAATTAGTTATTGCGTTATTAGTTTTCGTTTGTGGTTTCGTCTTTTATGCTTCATTGTGTTCCCATTGTTGATTGTTGATATTTAGTTTTGATAGTTCGTTATTGTTGCAAGTAAATGTGAGTATAGTTTACGAGAGAGAAAATAAGGTTTCTGCTCTCAGCATCATCGTTGAAAATAAAACAATCTGGTCGGCTGATTGCTATTGCTGTGGACACGCTTTACAACTTACAATTACTTGAAACCCTCTGTAGTAAGTGGTCGTAGATTTGAAACTGTTAATTTGATAGTTTTGATTTATGTTAAAAGAAACTTGTATATAATATAATGTTGAACGTTGAGGAGGGCGTGTAAGTCCGCGTCCGCGAGTTCCTTATTATTGTTTAATCACCCACCTTTTTTGAGGTATCAGCAATAATTTTCGTTCCTCAACCCATGAAGATTACTTGCCAAGTTTCGAATTAACTTCGCTTGATCAACCCAGTTAAAACTGACGAAGTTGTAATTCATAATTTGTATTAATCCTATTCCAACGGTATAGTCAATGTCTCTGTAAATAAGCTAGTTGTAAGAGCTAATGATTGAATCTTTTTTTTTCTGACAGGTAGGTATTATTTTTCTCATCTTTGGATACTTCGAGGCTAAGAGCTCCTTTTCAAGATGTCCCATACCATTTTGTTGATACAACCACAAGAAAATCCGCAGTCCAGAACATACAGTGATTTTACTACTTTTCAAGATTGTCTGGAGGGAGTTTGTCGAATTTACGAAGAGCACTTGAAGAATATTCGCCCGACTGAAAAGGTGATAACCTACGATGTTGAACACCTCTTCCTCTTTATAGACCAATTTTGTGATATCTCGTGTTTGGTCTATGCCCCTGACACGGGAACCTATGCTCCGCGGACGAAAGAGTGGGTCAAAGAGAAACTTTATCATCATTTACGCCATCAGGTGGAAAGCCGACGTTGAAATGGATTGCCCTTTTGAGCCCACAGGAATGGTTGGAATACTTCTTTCTACTTGAGCGAAATTGCTAATTATTATTATAGTTAATGTTACTAGTGTGTAATTCTCAATTGTTTTATTGTCGATGTTAGATGAGTTTTATCTACAGACTAATTTAATCATTTCAGAGTCAAGTATGCAGTGTAATTATAGCGTAGGAGTTTCTTGCCCATTCTGGAAGTAATAATCTGAGCGTTGTTTGACCCTCATGTGGACTGCAGTTTCATTATATGGAATTGAATTTGGTTTGAATGTTTTGTTTTCATTATTTGATTTAATAAAGATGCATCGGAAAATGTACTGGGTTGTTCAAAAGTCTGTAGTAATTGTTATTATCCTCACGATTGAGATTCACTCCTAATTTTGCTATAATTTAGTGCAATCGTAACTTCAGCCACGTATGTACATGCCTTCCCATCCCAACGGCAAACCAACTTTCTGATTTTGGTAAACACTGTTGTCTAGGAAGTGAATCTTCACCCCTTGTCTTATCCTGCACGATCAAAGATCACGATGAAATGTATATCTTAATTATTCTCATGTACGTACGTAAATCCCTACGAATTAAATCAAGTTAGATTTTTCTCGACCAACTGTACCCTGGTCCTCGTCTGGTACCAGTCAATATTTTATAAGTATACAATAGTTTTATTGTTATTGTATTTATGCATGGCTGTGTTAATTATTCATTTAGGTTGAATATTCTTATAATTTAATTCCGTGCAGTTAACCTTACTGAATTGTATGAGTAATCCTAATCAGCAGTTTTGGGCCATAGTAATTATTATTATCATGTTTTGTTTGGTGTTAAATGGGCAGATTAGATGGGATCAAAGGAATACGATAGTGTCAAAGAGTCAATTGAACGTATCATCAGGTCAACTATAATATGCTGTGTGGTACACAAAGGTGTCCGCCGCGCCCGGCGGCATACATCCCTTTTGTGGTACAGATTAAAAGGCAGCCTGCTTCATTGTTTGATCAATTCGAAATCTTTTTCATCACTCTCTGACAGGGTTCAAGGCTGATCTTTTAGAAGCACACAATTTTTCTCAGTATTTTTTTTTAATTTTATTTTCTTGTAAGGGAATGGAATAGTAGTAAAACTTTTACATTCAAATTCCAGTTGATAGCACATTCCGACTCCGGTGGGGAATCATAACGTATATAGCATTATGTAACTCTACTCGTTATTGTTTATTGTATATAATATAAAACTACGCAATTACATAATTACTACTATCAAATATTAACCACAAACTTTGGTGGAGGTTCAAGCAGCAATTCATGGGAGTTCATTCAGGAACTTTAATGTACATATCCAACAAGTGCAGACATTCTACTTAGATAGGTTATAGGTGTAGTACTTTACATATTAGTACATTATACATTAGTCTGTCTCAAAGTACGTACCTAAGTAAAAGTAATGATACTGGTTAGTTTTGATACGTATGCACATTGCTCATCGTGGAATAGAGCGAAAGACACCCAGACTCCAGCCAGACAGACTCAACTTATTTATTGAGGAAAATGTACTGGCAAGGACGACAGGATGAAAAGCTAGACTTGGAGAGACAGACACATGCTCCTACTACTACTATGCTGCATAGATAATAGTAATAATAATAATAATAGTTGGAACATGAAAGGTTACGAGTGATACTATAAAATTACATTAGCTTCTATTTCAATAGAAAGGCTTGCATCATGTAATGTATAACATAATATAACATCTTGTTTGGCAAACTCTTGATTGTAATCGTATTCGTATGCAGTATGCATTTTGTGCGTATTGTTAGACAGTATGTTATGTAGTACTCTTAAAAGGATCTGGTATTTAAGGGAAGTCGTATGATAAACCAAACCAAAGTAAAGTTTCATTCCCATGAAACTATGAAACATTATCCTCGTCTAGTCTAGTCTATGTGAGTTTTTTTCTGTCTTCCTTTTTTATGAATTACCTCCTAACGTGTCACTTGAGTAAAAACAATTATTAGCTTAGGTAGGTAGGTAGCTTCTGCCTACTGACTAACTGACTACTATCGAAAGTCGAAAAATAGGTATGTATACGCATTACTTAAAATAATACAAATCAATTATATAGTTAGTTGCATCACAAACAGATTTTCAGACAAGGAAACGAACGTTAATGAGCTCGAATATACATCTTCTTTCTGATAATTCACAATAATTTTATTCATTTATTACCTCCAATCCCACATTATATAAGATTCTATGAAACTAAACTACCTCAGGTATAGGTAAACTACCTAATTACGAATATCACTATTTTTGGCTCTCGTCGAGATCATAGAACAGACTGTCTGGCACTGGCTCGGTAAAAGTTCAAGTTCATCTGTTTCCCTCGCAAGGTCCAAAGTTCAATCTAACCTACCTAATTCAATAAAAATGGTACGTACCTTACTATAAAAATGCATTTAGAAGCTTAAGGAGGGGCTGAGACAGACTGCATCTCTATTTTTTACCACTGTAGTAGTAGTATAGTAGTATGTGAATTAATTATTTATACGGGTCTTTTATAATCATTGTGGAAATATTATTATGGCTATGTAATTTTTAGAATAGTGTCCGTATAGACTGCGTAGTACTGAAAAAAAAACGAAAATTCTCAGATTCAAATTAGAATTAGATTAGATGTCTCACTAGTCAGTAGTACTGGTAGTGTGCATGTATATAGTTTACCCATTTATACACCCGTATATTTGCTAGACTTGTTTTAAACCAAAGCTAAACTTGTTTCCGTGAATTGTGGATTACTCATGAAGCGTATATTTCATTTTTATCATAATAGAATAGATTTTACATAGACAGACCAACTAATGTGCTACGGTAAGTATACTGTGTAGAATTGAAGATTGTATTGTAGACTATATTGTCAAAATGGATGTTTCTTGGAGGGGTATTGAATGTTTTTGTAGTTTGTAGGCTTGTAGTACATAATTGTAATCCTAGTAATGTATTAAATTACCTAAACCCTTTACGAAATGATGAAAGGAACCGGAGATGTAATTGGTAATAACATAATGTACAAATTAGGTATTACGCATTTTTTTTACTACTTAAAAAATTATTATTTTATGTACCTAGGTACATATTATGTATCTGTACTGTGCTGTCTGTACGTAAAGTAGAAGTCATGCCAAGAAGTAAAGTAACAAGTATAAAGTCATGATGATAGTTTTATTACATTGAATTTTTTTCCAAATGGCTTTTTCTGTGTGTGTGTGTGTGTGTGTGAGTGTATGTGGTGGGACTTGGACTTGGATTTGAGGAATAATTGTCTGTCACGACAGTACTAACGGTTTTGACCCTGACGAACACGAGAAGGAGTGACGAGGGAGGAGAGTTTTGTCTTTACTTCTTCTATACGGTTTAAGATGCAACGGAAAGGGAAAGGAGGATGGCGGGATAGGGGATGCACATTGTGGTTAAGTAAATTAACAATAATCATGTGGATTTTAATGATATATGCGTCGGGCATGAGGTAAATTATAAACTTGAAAATATATTTTTTAAATTCCAACCAATGCCAAATTCAATTCAAAAGCTGTGTACAGATGGAAGGACATAAGAAAAAGGATGCGACCGAGACTATACCTACAACAACAGATAACAGGTAGGTATATACCATCAATCTCTCGTAGAAATTGAAAATTAGAAGGAAGTTAATTAAACCGTAGTGACTAGTGTAGGCTGTAGTGTTGACTGGAGTAGTTTATATTTATAGTGAAACTGAGCATTGTTCCTTTTATGATTATTATGATTACAATTGCCTTATATAAATATATACTTCTTTTTCTTACAGAATCTAAGTATACCGTATGTATATAGTATAGTGATTCCAGCCATCCAGCCAGCCAGAGCCATATCATTCACAAAAGTCATAATCGGAGGAAATTAAAAAATATTCTTTTACAATGCTCAATGATTACAATTAATAGAAGAAAAAAAAGCCCGTGCAATTTTTTTTCCGTTCTGAATTGGATTATTAAAATAACACGTATGAATTATTGTGGCTGATAAGGATGACCAAGTTAGAAGGCCTTCAAGGATTTGTCATGCATATCGTTCACTGCCCTTCCTAATTTAAGTAGCTCTACCAGTACCAGTTCTTTTCTTGCTGAGCATGTGTGTGTGTGTGCTGATTAATTTTCTGCTTGTGTTCCTTTCTGGACATTCAGGAGTTGATCCACCTGTCGTCTCGTTTCCCATTTTACCTTGAAAATCCTTTATCAGCTCTTGTCCTTGCCTCTCTCTCTGTCTCTCTCCGTTCTGCAGGTGAATGATCAAACCCAAGCTTGTGGATTTTTTTTGTATGTGTGTTCCAACTGTAACCATACCATAACCATATAATAACGACGTAGTAAGTACTAAGCACCTGACTGACTTGTGTGAGTAATGCTCAAATTTTGTTGAATACATATTCATTGTGTGTGTGTACACAGTATATTGAATAAGTTTCATTTTCATTTTTCCTCTTTTCTTTCTTCAGTCCAATCTATTTCCATGAGGTGTAGATTGTAGCTACTTAAGCTATATAATATTCTGCAAAAACCTACTACGTACCTACCTTTTTTTAATAGCTTTATCTCTATAGGGACTGAACATAACATGGCTGTCCACGAGACGTAAGTAGCTACCTAAGTATACCGTCGACGTTCCAGCCGTCAGACGTATATTTGATGATAGTGGGTATTTAAGGGTGAACTAACCAGATTATTATATACTCGCAGACAATAAATTAAATATATTCTATTCCCATTTCCATGCTTTTCATCCAATGGGTTTTTTCTCCCTTTTCCTCCAAACATCTTGTTAACCGTAGTAAATTGTATGAAAATGAATTATTTTTGCCATCTCTGCCATGAGTAGTATGCCTTTCCTTGAACTATCATCATTGTACTCTCACGAGCACGCTGACTATTTACTTAAGTAGTGAGTGCAAATACAGATATTACACGAAGCCTGTCTTCTCTGATTCCTGTATTTTTTGTTCGACTCAGTAGTCAGTCAGCTATAAGTACACATGCATGACATGATAATTAAATTACTGAGGGAAATAACAATGGTTTTTTACTATGTTAGGTACTATCCTTAATTAACATATGATTAGATTGTATTTAAGGATAATGAATTGTGACAGTAACGAAAATGGATAAATGCAAAAAAAGTGAGGAAAATAGTGCAAAACTATGATAGCAGAGCGTGGTTTCGATCCACGGACCTCTGGGTTATGGGCCCAGCACGCTTCCACTGCGCCACTCTGCTACTCTTGAAAGAGGTGAGGAATATTCTTGGTTTTTACCATTTGACTCCAGCCGGTTTTTCTCCAAAATTGTACGCAGTGATCATCATACATATGTCTGCAATGCCGCGTACAGTTTTATCTTTAGAGGTGCCACGTGTATTATAATTTCGCATAAGATGTGCTCCACTTTATTACATAATGGGTCTTTCAACTATTACGTCATACGAAATTCCTCAAATTTTAGCCCACCCTCCTCTATATCATACAAATCCGTATGTACATGATTAATATAAGGGATAGGGCCTCTTTTTTTACAGACCCCACCTCCCCCAAATTGTATGATGTAATAATTATTATTAGGCTCTGTGGTTGTTGATTTTGATTGTTTGTCCTTTTTGTTATCTTACATTACATTAGATAGTATTTACATTGTCTTATATAGTTAGCCTCTTTTTCTTATTAGCGACTCACACAATCATTTTTTGCGTACCTAGTGCCAATTGCCAATACTGCCAATAGATAGATGGATTGTAAATGTGCCCTTGCCTACGCTTTTTAAGTAACACTTGAAAAACTGCATTGCTACCGTCTACAATTCTACAGAACTTGAGCGAAGAAAGGGTGTGTCCCCTGCCTACTATTTACAATTACGATTTCTGATACAAAAGTATAGAATGTAGAATTTCAATGGACATATTGTATTGAATATTGAATTGTGTGGGACTCTGACTGCGTTCAAGTGAGAGAAAAAATGGCCGAGGTATTAAAGTATTTGAGAACTTTTCGAATTTTGAAATGTTTTATTTTTTAGCTCGAATTTGAAATGAACTCCCATAGTCAAAGTGGAAGTGGAAGTGAAGGGATTTGGGCGGTGCGGTGGAGCGGGCATTGCTTGAGTTGAGTGAGACAGTGAGAGGATGACAGTGGAGTGAAGAAGATATGTGCCTTGTATTCTGCGTTGAAGAAAGATGAATAATTGTAATGAGAGACGAGCTCATTCCAGGGAACATAGGAATAGTTATCGTTAATTTTTATTGTATATGTCTGGTCCTGCCTGGTCCTGGTCCTGGCCCTGGCCAAGCTTGTAATGGTAATGGTGATGGTAAATGGTAAAAAACTGCATATACACAGTAATATTAAAATGTAGGTGCTTATATCCTTTTATACTTATACTGAGGTTTCATAGTCCCACTCAACTCAAGTCAAAGGTTATGTACGGGTTAAGGAATAGGGAGTGCGGTCATATATTTATACATTGTAGATAGGTACCTACTGATTTTTAGAGAGTGAGAATTCAACTTCAACTACATACAATGTATTATGCATCCGTATGGCGGGCTCCGGAGGGGTTACGATCAGTTGTGCGTGGTCAACGTATCTGCTAATTGACAGAGTCAAACTAAACATAGGAATAGGAAGGGCATTGTAACATACATTCAAGACACCAGAATCAGAACCAGAACTCCAAAAAAAACAAAAGCCAAAACTTATAGAAGATACTCATAGTATAGGCAGCAGGGAGATGGGGATGAGAGAGAGAGTGAAATCTTGAAATGAATATTATGTTTGTGAGTGTGCGCCTTGTTTCAAACTGTATCCAAAAATTCAAAACATAATATTCAAAACATTTCAAAAATATACTGTAATAAGGAAGGGAAGGAGAGCGTCCAACCAAGAAGTCAGAGTCCAAGTCGAGTCGAGATGTAGAAAATATTTGAAAGAAGAAATAAATGAAGTCCAACAAGAAGGAGATGAGACCTGACAAGAGACTCAAGGAAACTCATTGAAATGTACCCAAATTAGGAAGATAACATGTGGAAGTGGAATACTTTCTCATATTCTGTATGTGTTGCTATAATTTTGACTATGGGTATACTGTATATAGAGTATGATGATGTTATTCGGAGTCCGGAGTTATACATTCGGAGTGCAGTCAAGTTTACATTATGTAGCTACATTGCACGCACATAGGGAAGTTGACGTAAAATAATTTTAAATTTGGAGTTGATTATGAGTGAGGTTTTTCATTTTCATTCTCATTTTGTCTTCTTTTTTTTTCAGAGCACAGTGTGTTGAGTTTGAGTCCCGTGTGCTCGACTGAAGCCAAACCCACTTCCTTTTTATTCTCCCTCCACGCGTTTTCCTTTTTACTTTTTTCGTGTATTTCGTCTTGAAGAGACAGAAGAACATGAGATGACCGGGAAGACTGCGTAGACTATATTATGTATATACAATGGGCACTTGGGGCTATAGTATTGTTAATAGTTTGATGTGTGTATAATTATTATAAGCATCCTTGTCCTTCCCGCTTGTCTTCATCTTCATGTATCGGTATCGGTATCGGTATTCATATCGTCTTATAGATATCAGTATTGTCAGTGGCATGTAGTACCAAAGTATAGTATGAAGTGTAGAATTAGATGCACATACAGGGCCGGATAATGCGGCCAGCGCATAGGCAGCCCTCGCTGCTTGAATTTTCAAAAAACGTGTAAATGTAACATTTTGCAGTTTTCAAAAATATATGTAAAAAGAATATTTTGACTTTTCAAAAACACGCAAATAAATTTTTTTGTACATTTCAAAAACATGAAAATAAAACATTTAACATTTTTCTGAAAACATGTAAATAGAACATTGAGCACTTTTCTGAATCAAGTAAATCGAACATTTTGCACTTTTCTGAAACATGTAAATACAATATTTTGCTTTACCAAAGAAAACCATCAATAAAATTAAAATAGCGGTTTTTTATGGAAACAAATTGCTGCCTAAAAGCAATTCCTTCGTCCGGCCCTGTGAACATAATATGTAGGTAGGTATATTGGTTTAGTATCATGATATTGTGGTTTGGTTTTTGGATTTGGATTGGACTTTTACAGACAGTAGACAGTACAAAGTAAGGGAGCTGCAATCACCACAACAAACGACGAAAGATCTTCGTCACTGGAGTTCATAGTTGTTTATAGTGTGAGAGTTCATAAGTGCTCAGGATGAGCTTCAAGGAAAAGAAGACAGACAGGACATGAGGATGGGATGGGAGAGGAAATCTTGAGACTCGTATATTATAGCGTCTAGTGAAGAAAAACAAAAGCACATAATATGTAAAGTAAAATGCCTATATGAGCCAAGTTACAGACATGTGTGACGGTGGATTGTTGTAATAATGCATAAAAATATATACTTCAAAAGTAACATGCGATGAAGGCGAAAGAAGGGTTTCTATATTTTGGAAATGAATGTCCATATGGTCTGTTCTCCCAATTTTACAGAAGACCATCTTCTTCATCCATGGATCTCAGTCTTCGTCTTCACGCAATCTAAATGTCTCAGTCTCCGCGGGTCTTCGGATCCTCCTTTCGTCACGCTACCCTTTTTCCCTCCCTTTTTAACCAATACCAATATAGCATATGGATTTTAAGTTAATATTATTCTTTTTTGTACGGTGGGTGAGCGTGGGGAAACTGAGTTCAAAATGGACAATCCTGGATAGGAACGGATCCGGATGTTATGGCATTTATGCTACTTATCTCCCTTTTGTATTAAAATATACACTGCACTGCCCTGATTATATATGACCATTGTTAAGATCTTCAATAGGAAATTGCACTTACCTTTTCCACTAATTAGTAACTTGAGTAGTGCACATTGTGTATTATGAATACATATGAGTACAGATACCATTATATCACAGCGCTATACACACTGCAGCTATACTTTTATTGCTCTCTATCTTCATACATTAAGACAGGTGTCTACGATTTGCCTCCTGCTCGTTCAAATAATTAGTGTACATACAGGGCCGGATGAAGGAATTGGTTTAAGGCAGCAATTTGTTTCCATACAAAAACCACTATTTTGATTTTATTGATGGTTTTATTTGGTAAAGCAAAATGTTGTATTTGCATGTTTTAGAAAAATGCAAAATGTTCTTTTTACTTGGTTCAGAAAAGTGCTCAATGTTCTATTTACACGTTTTGAGAAAAGTGGAAAATGTTTAAATTCCATGTTTTTGAAATGTACAAAAAAATTTATTTGCATGTTTTTGAAAAGTCAAAATATTTATTTTTACATATTTTTGAAAAGTGCAGAATGTTCCATTTACATGTTTTTTGAAAATTCAGGGGGCTGCCTGCGCTGGCCGCATAATCCGGCACTGTGTACATACACCTACCTTCTATAAAATTTATTGTATAATTATTGCAACTCACCCCTCTATTCTACTATATGTCCAGAGTGCACTTTTCCTAGCTTAATTTTTATAATTTTATGTGATTAAAATTTATTGCAGTTTCAAGTTGTTGTAAATATAATTTATTATATGTTTTAAAGAAAAAAATTTAGCTACAAAGTAAAAGATTTTTTTTAAAGCAACTTTTTTTAGACTTGGCTATGTGCAGTTTTGCAGAATGCCTTGCAAGATTGATATCACAAAATTAGAGATAGGAATCTTTTAGTGTGAAGACATTTGTAAAAATGTTTAAAAAAAACAAACTAAAATACATCATTTATGACGAGCATTACTATTATCATGAGGGTCCGGTAGCGTGCTTAATTTGTTCATTTACAATTTGCAATTTTTGCTTTTCATAGCGTTATAAAATAACTACAAACTCCAGATTTCCAGATTTTAGAACTTAAAATTAGGAGATACACCGTCTGTGAAGAACCAAAATAACCCATTTCCATTTTCAGTCAAAAACAAAATGCACTATCTACAGACAAAATTAAAATAACATGTTCATCGAAGCGAATGTATGTGTATCATCGAAGCATGTAAATAGAACCTAGTGCATTTTTGAAAAAAACAAGTGAATACAATATTTTATTGCAATTTTGAAAAACATGTAAATAGGATATTTTACACTTTTAAAAAACACTCAAATAGAACATTTTGACCTTTTTAAAAATATGAAAATGGGACATTGTTACCTTTTAAAAAACGTGTAAATAGAACAATTTGTTCATTTTAGAAACTGGTGATTAGCATTGTAAGCATGTGTCTCATTTATTGTCATTTTTTGACAAAACTCATTTTAATTCTAGCATAAATTGGAAATTGGTCATTTTGGTCCTTCATAGGCGATATATAAGTAGGTACCTACCTATACAGAAGTTTCCAAGCCAAATAAATATTTTAAATACAATCAAAGTGTGGGGATTTATAACTCAGAATGGGAGGTCAACATCCAATCCACGTATAACCGCACGACCACACGGGTTTTTCACTTATTACTCGAAATCGAAATATCAAAGTAGGTATATGGAATTATCTGTAATAGACTCATACGATGGAGACTTATCAGAGGTCAGAGGTTTTGGAAATTATCAGCCATAAGAAAATGATTTATGACCCAGACATTCTTCACCATATAGCATAGGCTAGACTAGACATACTGATACTAATATAGGACCTTTCTATGGGCACCAGAATCATTGGGCCGGGACAAATAAATGCAGCGGACAGATACAAGATCTGGAGGGGGGGGGGCAGAATCAAATTGAGACAGTAACATTGCAATTATGATTACGATTACGATTAGGATTCATTCATAAATGTGCCGTCTTCCAAGAGCATGCATGCCAATATATATGCCAACTAAAACCAAAACCAAATCCAAGGAAAAACGGTTGGTTTGTTTTTGGATTACCCTTTGGCTGGGACTGGGAAGATGGGTGTTGGTTGGAGGAACAATGTTAAACCAGTTAAGTTTAAACAAGTTTTTTTTTCCGGTGTTCATTTTGAATTACTATATAGCCTCTGTCTTTCAGTTCATATTATGGTCCTCCAGCTGTATATTGTCCTATATGAAAAGCTGAGTATATCGAGTCTTAATTGATCCACCTGAGTCGAGTGTCGAGAGCCTTCTTGAACCGAAACAATTAATGATTTCATTATTAAGTGTGGTTCTGTTCTACTCTGTTGGATATCTATCTAATATATGAATTTTGCAAATGTGTAGTAAGTCCCACAAAATACAAAAATTGCTAACGCTATATTGTTGCAAACTAAAAGATTCAGATAATGAACTCACTTTCGTTTCTATATATCCATATCAGTGTCCATATACCTATACGGCATGCACATTGTCTGACATGCAAAATACATTAATAGACAAACAGAAGCATGTTGAAGGTGGTCGGGGTACATTGTACATTAAAAAAAGGGAATTCGGAAAGGAAGTTTAGTCCATGATTAAAACATATATTATTATCCCAAGCTATAAAGCCAAATATACTATGTGCAGTCTGCTAATATGCAGCCAAGCAAACATCAAAGAAAAAAACCGAAATGGGAGCTTGCATAAATAACGTTATGGGTTTTAGGGGGGGTAGGGGTCAAGTTGCCCTATCCTTTTACATGTGCGTACATACCAAAAAAGGGGGGGTAGGGGTCAAAATTACGGATTTTTCCATAACGTTATTTTTGCAAGCTCCCAATGCATAATATAATTTCTATGTTCTGAGTTCTGCTCTGCCTATATGTAAAACTCGTGAGTATAGAATTATATTATATATTTTTTTATTAATCGTGTAAAGTTTAAATATATTATGGTGGGATTTGTATATTTATTTGCATTTGTATATTATGTCTCTGTCTGTATATATCTTGTTCACCTTTTTTTTCAGTTTTTCCCCCTCCTCCTTTTGTCCATTAATTACTACCTTTGGTTTTAGTTTCGTTTATGGTCTTTCCTATGTAATATTGACCACTGCTTCTGCTACTCGTCTTGAGTCTTAAAGTTAAAAGCCTTGATTCTTGACTCTTGATGCAAGAAGTTGCAGCACAGTGCAATTACCATTAATCTGGAATCTGGATAGAGAAGTGTGTACCAACCCTTTTTCATTCTACTTCATGATACGTATGTAACGAAACGAAACGATGTATATATATATATAACCTGTGTACTTAGGTAAGGCTTGGGTTACCCTGTCTGTGGACTGTGTGGATTTGTGGATGTGGTCGTAGTAATATGTGGTTGAGCTATGAAGCCGAAGCCCAAGTTGAAATGTAAGATTAAGATTGTCGTGAGATAATTAATTTTTTAAAATAAAATATATTTTTTTTTCGTCTATGAATTTTGCACAAAAATATAAGTACACTGAAACTCTGAAAGGAGAGGCAGACAGCAGACACTATACCCAAGACACAGACGGAGATACATAATTATTTCAGGTAAGGTAAGTTTACAGTAATTCTGTAATCATAATTGAATACTCTTTTGTGTACTCTCTGTATGTAGTTTTGAGCCTTGGCTTGGCCTGTGGAAAGTTGCATCTGTGCATTTTAATTACATATTATGTATGTATTGCCTGCACTACAAGTACTTATGTACCTTTCAACTTTTGTATGAAATTACACTGCCACCCCGAGACTGCCAACTGCAAATATGAGAGAAAAAGCGGAAATTGTAAATAAAGCGTGTATACCTTTACTATAAGTTACACGGGAGACACCACGCAGCGAATGCTGTTTTTATTATTATTAATACAGTGAGATACAATGTTCAAACCTGGCTTCTTGGAGATAGCGTACCTACATTAATTACATACTACATAAATGCGGGTTGAGGTAGTGATTAAAGTTTATATGTTCCAACACCTGCATCGTCCCATGGATGCGATGTATAGGAAACAACTTTAGCTTTTTTTTTAAACTTGTTTTTTTTAATTTTCTATAATAATTCTTATTCAGCGGCTGCCGTACGTAATTGCACATTATTGTGTGAGACTATTTATGTGCCATTTTTTTTGCACAGGTAAAGTAAATGTTGGAAGTTTTATTTACTTATACCCACACGAGGAATTTAGGCACAGGGAGAACCATCTAGTGAATTGACTTTGTGATGATTGTCTTTGTCTACCTACGAATACGATAATACAAAGCACAAGACATGCTGGTGATTTGCATTGCAAATGAAGCTAAAAGTAAGTAATTCCAAGAATTAATATTATACTCAGAATTCTGAGAATTTTTTGCTACCAGTTTGATGCTTTAGCGCTATTCTACATAATATTTAATAAATATAGTATATTAAAGGCCAAAATTCTATTGTGTATCATGTATGAATTTTATTTAGTATTTTTTATGATACATGATGGGCAGATTATCAATAATAAAATTATATGGTTTACCTATTTTTTCTAATATGATCGTGACCATTCAATTATATTAAAATGTATAATTGCAGCCCCCTTGCCCTTATATTATATGCTTAAGTATTCAAGTATCAATCTACAATTTTTAATTCCCGAAAATAGTTTTAAAAAAAAATCATTTTTGTTTATTAGAATACATGTAACAAATATACATATGAAATTGGCAAAATAGAAACACCTAGTTGGTACAAGTTTTACATTACATGGTCATGGTTCTATGCCTCCATTACACTATATAATAATCTAGTTTAGAAACCTGGAAAAAAATCATGAGAGGTTTTAAAAATTGGCTAAGGATAAGAATGCGAATTTGTAATTTAAAAAATTTATTTCAGGATTTTTAGCACTTGGTGAGTGAGTGCCGTAGCCGTAATGCCGTAGGTATTTCATACTCGTATCTGTATTCATTTCGCTGTGTGCACATGATTAAATCAAAAATCCAGTCTGAAAAAAATATATGGAATATAATACAAGTTATGAAACGAGAAAGTTATAAGGGTGTACTGATATTAATGTATGTATTCTAAACTGCTGCCTATCTGTATCTGAACAGCCTATAGTCTACTGAATGTAAATGTATAGGATACAATATTCGATGCAGTAATTTAAAGGAATTAAACATTGTATAATATTGTGTGATGATGACGACTTTCCCAGGAATTTGAGTTGCGAATTTAAATGTTTATAATTATTACTACAAGTTAACATTCTTTTCTTTCTTTTTGTGTATGTACCGTAAAGCTCCAAATAAACTCCCGTTGGGAAAAACAGCAAATTATGGCTTTAGACCCGGTGGGAGAAATTAAAAACCAAAGTATAAAAAATAAAAATGTGTCCATTGCATCCAATGCTATAGTGACCCCGGACTCCGGGAATTGTTGGGGACCCGGGAGTTAAAAGAGACGCGGGAGTGTTTTGGAGCTTTTTACGGTACGTTTAAAATTCAGTGCATGAGGACGACGGACGACGACGAGTTAAATGACATGACCAAAATGTTTTTCTCTTTGAATTCTCAGGAAGTTTCGAGTGCAAAACGGGAAGAGTACAAGTTGGTCCCATAATGCTACTGATACTGATATATTTTTGCCTTATGCAGTTTTTCAAGTACAAGAAAAATGAACATTTTTTGTTTATTAGGTGGCGGTCGTTGGTGTCGGTCAGAGTCATTGTTCTCTATATAGACATAGCCTATATTATATAGTCCATCCCATATAGCATGCATAATATCGTCTGTGAAGAACCAAAATGACCCATATCCAATTGAAGCTACATTCATAATGAGCTATGTCATAAAAAATAGGAAATGAGGAAGATGAGTAAAATGTTAATTTAAAAGTTTTCTAGATGCTTAAAAATTTTCTTTTTGCATATTTTCGAAAAGTGTAAAATGTTTTATTTGCGTGTTTTGAAAAGTGCAAAATGTTCTTATTCCATGTTTTTTGAAAAGTGTAAAATGTTCTATTTTCATGTTTTTCAACAATGCAAAATGTCCTATGTACATGTTTTTGAAAAGGTGCAAAATGTTTTAATTCCATGTGCTTGAAAAGTGCAAAATGTTCTACTTACATGCTTTTCAAAAGTGTAAAATGTTCTAATTCCATGTTTTGAAAAATGTGCAAAACTTTCTAATTCCATGTTTTCGAAAAGGTGCAAAATGTTTTAATTCCATGTACTTGAAAAGTGCAAAATGTTCTACTTACATGCTTTTCAAAAGTGTAAAATGTTCTATTTCCATATTTTTGAAAAGTGCTCAATATTATATGTATTTAAATGCTTTCAAGACACTTATGGCCTGCTATCTTTAGAGATGTAGTTTACAGTCTCGCAGTCTCAGGTCTACACTACACAACATGGTGGTGTTGGAACAATCCGCAAATGATGTCATCATACTTGTCTCTGCTTTAGTACCCACCCACTCCCTTATCATTACTTTAACAATCTACTAATTTCACATGGCATGCCCTAAATACCGGACAACCGGACTAGACCCACATACCGTACCCATGACATCATTTTTGGACGACGCTACTATATAGTACTGCGTGTAGTGCTACATAATGCTATGTAATTCCATAGGAACTACGCTCGTATACATACTCATACACTCATACCTACACCTCACTAGAGACACTAGAAAGCTTGCAATTATGAGGCCCTGCAAAATTCCTCATTCCTCGATTGGGGGAAGGGACTCCAGAAGAGATATTTGGTATTTTAGTTTTTATTTAGCTGCAATTAACCAACAAATACAGGAGCATCTACGTTCCCCATATAATCGCTTGTTAATTTTGACAGTTTTAATTTCGGTTAGTGACCAAACTAAAAATAATTTGTGGAATTTTGCTTCCTAAGTCTCTAGATACGACATGAAACTATATGAATAATGTTACATAGACGTACCTATTTTTTCAAGCCAGTTCTATTGCCGCAAAAACAGCATACGCGCCCTTAACTGTGAAGCCTATAAAATAACTTCACAAGGGAAACTCCTTGTAATAAATTGAGACTGTATTATGAATAACAGAAACTTAATGCATTGTTTTTCTACTTATAACCATTATAACCTACGTGTGACAATATGGAGCTTAACTTGTCCACTTGAAGGCAAGAAATAACCCTTCGTAACAACACGGTATATAAACTGGTTCACTGACAGGTGGTAGCCCAAAAACTGCCTACTACTAGCCGTCAAGCTTTCAAGAAGTGTTTTAACCTAAATTTTAAGTCAAGCCAACAGTCTTACATTTACAAACTTCCAGCGTTTCATCAGAATTTTAAAAAAATTTGGAATTTGGAAAAATGGCCTTACTTTCTAGCTCATTCTAGAAATTTTTGATCCGTAATACTTTTCAAACTTAAGTCTCTGCATCTGCTTTAAAACCCCTATATCGTCTATGAAAAACCAAAATGACCCATATCCATTTTTAGCTGACAACAGTATTCACTATCTACAAAATATTGAAACATGTCTTGAAAGCATTTATGTAAATTGAGTATTTGCACTTTCAAAAACATGTAAATAGAACATTTTACCCTTTCTAAAAACATGGAATTAAAATATTTCACCCTTTTCAAAAACATGGAATTAAAATATTTTACCCTTTTCAAAAATATGGAATTAGAATATTTTGCAACTTTTCAAAAACATGAGAATATAACATTTTACACTTTTCAAAAAAAATTTAAATAGACCATTTTACAATTTCTAAAACTCCTTAATAACATTTGACGCATGTTTCTCATTTTGTTTTTATGACAAAGCTCATTTTGATTGTAGCTTAAATTGGATATGGGTCATTTTGGTTTTTCACAGACGGTATAAGAAAAATATACGAAGGAAAGCATCTAGGTATATTATGTAATATATAGGGGTAAAAATGTTTAAAAGAAAATTTAAATACTTTGACTTTCTTTTGTTGTAAATTAAATTGGCAATATATCGTAGTAAGAGGTAGGTATGTTTAGGAGTACATTTTGTTTCAAGAAGGCCGCACATAATATAGTCTAATGGAAGATTAGTAAGCGTATGGGGATATTTACGTTTATCCTTTATTGGTAGTATTTAGTATTTTCGTTCGAATTTCAGTTTCGTTACCGTTCCCGTTCCCACTAGTCTAAATTATCCCGTACGTTTCTCCGCTGATAGCTGGAGAAAATATTTTTTCTTTGTATAAATCGGGAATGCATGTATTTCGTTGGAGGTTTTATACCTTTCAGACCTTGTTGAACAGTATTGAAACGTGCTCGTATGTATGCAAACAACAATAATGCAGTACAATAAATCGAAGGAAAATTGACTTCTGTAATGGAACAGTATATTATTATAATATCGGTCTAGACAACGTGGATTTAGCACACATCGTCTTTGAAGAACCAAAATGATCCATATCCATTTTTAGCCAAAACAAAATGCACTATCCACAGAAAAAAATTCAAAAATCATGTTCATGAAAGCATGTAAATAGAACCTTGTATACATTTTTCAAAAAACAAGTAAATAGAATAATTTGCTCATTTTAGAACTTCATGATTGTAAACATGCATCTTATTTACTGTTTTTTTTGACACTCTAATTGTAGCATAATTTGGAAATGGGTCATTTTGGTTCTTCATAGACGATATAATAATTGTAATAATTATATATGAACAGAAATACAAAACAAGATGTCAATAAAATGAAATTGCCAGGTCAATGAAAAAAGGAAATGAAATTATTTATTCCACACCTTGAATATCATACAGTAAAGTGTGTTGGTACAATTTTCTGTCATAAAATTTAGGGGAATGAAACTTTGGACAACTGTTTCCCAGTACTTAAAATACTACTCAATAATGTTTCAATTTTCAATCCACCAAGTAATTAAAAAACAACAGACACAGATGTATGTGCTTAATATCTTTCTAGTCTGAATTTAATACAGACGCTAACCCAAATTTAATATTGTTATTAAGTCCAATGCTGTGAAAGGAATATCCAAAACTTCCTCTTTAATAATCAGAGGAAGCAGTCCATGGACCTTTTACTCAAAGGAAGGACTCAAAGGTTCATCGGTATGTGTGAAACCTCGTAATTCAAATAATTTAACTCCAGCTATTTTAGTGAAAATCTCAATTATTTGGAATGGCAAAAGAATCCCTGTAAAATCCGTCCAAAAAGGGTGTCACGGGAAGACACCAATATCAAATGGTGGTCGTCCAATTTAATACCCAAGAAGTTGGATACACGCTACATGGTGTCCCAAACTAACGTAGGACCAGAATATTTGTCAGACTAACCAAGCATAAGACCGCAGTCTGCTAACTTTTAGTAAATTCCAAAATAAATCTGGCTTTACAATTATTTTAAATGTATTTTTGTATCCAAAATTGTATCATGAAGTTTCAAATTATGTAAAATTTATGTTAGCTACACTATGAATTAGTTCAATGACTATACACATTATTATTATACACAATTGAATTAATATCGCTTGTAATTAAATGAGCCCATGATAATTTATTTATTTTCACGGAAAATGTTTACAAAAATCTGACAATGCAATTTTAAACTTAATTCATTTTCGTTTCATTCCTAATTGAATCAATACCGGTTTTAATTATGTGACGCAGAAGAATCATTTATTTTAATTTTTTTAATAGATTTAATCCTAGAGTCTCCGTGTTACATCTGTCCGTGTTGCAATAGCAAGAAGTTGCGTTAAAAGATTGGTCAAGGGTGCATCCGTCTGGGTGTTTTGCAGCAGTGCAATGACGTAAAATTTCATTTTGCCCATTTCGGTAGATTCTAATAAGCGTTGCGCAGCTCCCATTCCAATACCTTGAACAATCTACTAGGCCTTCTTTGGGCGGAGGACATGTGTCCTCCGCAGGTTCCTTATCAGTTTTATCTCTTTTCTCGCAGTCGTAACAATGGAGACCAGCTGCAATTTAGAAAGAAGCCGATTTAAATAGTACAAAATATTTTACTTTTAAATTACCTTTAAAAATGAGTCAACGAAATTGGGATTTTGCGTGATAAGGGGGTAATAATAAATTGTAGAAATACAAAATGAAAATATCATGTCTAAATTATCTACAAAACTTACCACAAGCCACTGTCAAGTAAGCAACAAAAAGTATTGCAAGCGTGAGTTTGTAGCCTGACATCGTTCAGATTTCAAAGGCGGACTTGTTAATTGTGGTAACTCAAATGGGTAAAACTTGACTGGAGTCAACTAATGATAAGAACGAATTAAGGTCTTCTCAAGAATGCTAGCGTTTTCAAAATTAAATATTCGACTCATGAAGAATTAACAAACGTTGAATTTTTAGGTGACCGATGTAAGTTTAATTGAATGGTTCTAAATAATATCAAGAGTCAACATAACATTCATAAAAGGAATTCTATTCAAATCTTGTAACCTGATTTCAATCAATCATTCAATTGATCAACATCCAATCTGCACCAACAATAAGTGATCAGATTAAATTATACCCTGAGATTGAATGTATCATTAAGCATTGTTTTCAATTCGGTCAAGGGGCATAATAGTTCTTTGAAATTCTATCGTCGTATATTTGAATCCCATACAATGAGATGCCACATGGAGCAAAAACAATGATAATATTGATATAAATATATAGAACGGGTGGCACACCTACGTACCTATGTAATTAATCTGCTCCAGTATATTATGCTGTCGAATTAAGAAAATATTTAGTTTCAATTAATGTTATTGGATATTAACGTACAAATATCGTCTACGAAGAACCTAAATGACCCGTATCCAAGTTAAGCTACAATTAAAATGAGCTATGTCATCATCAAAACAAAATGAGAAACATGCGTAAAATATAAATTACGAGTTTTGGAAAAGCGTAGAATGTTCTATTTTCATATTTATCAACAATGCAAAATGTCCTACTTACATGTTTTTGAAAAGGTGCAAAATGTTTTAATTCCATGTTTTTGAAAAAGGGGAAAATATTTTAATTCCATGATTTTGGAAAGGTGCAAAATGTTTTAATTCCATGTGTTTGAAAAGTGTAAAATGTTCTATTTAAATGCACTCCAGACATATTTGAAAACTTTTGTACATAGTTGATATTGTTTTTAGCTAAAAATGGATATGGCGTCATTTTGGTTCTTCATAGACGATATTTCAAAAACATACGGGGGCTGTTTTAAATCCTATCGTTTAAAAAAGCATTGGTCGTACTATTTAAATTAAGATCTCTCGGACCACCGCACTATATATCATTCACCCCCGCGCATTAAATTTATTTTGCTAATAATTTTTGTACTAATAATAATTTTACTCCTAATAGTGAAGAAATGCTCGGTGATTTTCCTTCTATGAACATATTTTGATAGTTCAGAAGACGATATATTGAGTATTTTTGTAAAAGTTGCCAGCTCGTTTCCATACTTTCACTTTCAATTTACAAGTTTATATACCGTGTTGTTACGAAGGGTTATTTCTTGCCTTCAAGTGGACAAGTTAAGCTCCATATTGTCACACGTGGGTTATAATGGTTTTAAGTAGAAAAACAATGCATTAAGTTTATGTTATTCATAATACAGTCTCAATTTATTACAAGGAGTTTCCCTTGTGAAGTTATTTTTTTGCAGAGGTGACTCGGGATGTTTCTTAGTAATTGGTGTTGGTAGTAGTAGTAGTGTGGCTTCTGAATGTGTGAGAGTGCTACTTTGATACTTTGATCTGATCAGAATTATGTGCAAGTATCGGGTTGGAGTATCGACATAACATCACCGGAACGAAAACAAAGGTGTGGATAGGATTGAATTTCAATTAGTTGAATTATTAGAGTGTGGATGTAGTGTAAAATATATCATGTACAATATAGGCATGTATATATGTATATTAAATATTTCTAAAAATCCGAAACGAAATTTTTGCAAAACTTGGTATGTACATTCATGTATGTAGTCGTATCCAGAAATATCAGAAATTTTAAAGATGAATATCTGTGGGCGTTCTTTCTGAAAAGATTTTTATTGGTTTTCTTTTCCAATTTAGAAAAAAAATGTTTAAAAGATTATGAAGTTTTGATTTTTTCAAAAACTTCTAAATTTTAAGTTTTGATTCTTTCAAAAACGCGTAAAATAGTAAAATATGAAGTTTTGATTCTTTCAAAAACGTCCAAATATGAAGTTTTTGATTTTTCCGAAAACGTCTGAATATGAAGTTTTGATTCTTTCAAAAACGTTTAAATATGAAATTTTGATTCTTTTAAAAATGTATAAATATGAAGTTTTGATTTTTTTCAAAATCGTCTAAATATGAAGTTTTGATTCTTTCAAAAACGTCTAAATATGAAGTTTTGATTTTTTTGAAAACGTCTAAATATGAAGTTTTGATTCTTTCGAAAACGTCTAAATACGAAGTTTTGATTCTTTCAAAAATGTCTAAATATGAAGTTTTGATTCTTTCGAAAACGTCTAAATATGAAGTTTTGATTCTTTCAAAAACGTCTAAATATGAAGTTTTGATTCTTTCAAAAACTCCTAAATATGAAGTTTTGATTCTTTGAAAAACGTCTAAATATGAAATTTTGATTCTTTCAAAAATGTCTAAATATAAAGTTTTGATTCTTTCAAAAAGCGCATATATGAAGTTTCATTATGTTTTCAAATTTTTTTTAAAAATATGATGCTTGTATTAGTTAATAGTGACAGTACCTTTTAATTCAATTGTTTTTGTAAACATCTAAACACGAAGGTGTCCTGCTACTTTCTTGTTAAATAATTGAAATGTGTATTCACACATTTTAAAAATTTGTTTGCAATAAATTGAGATTTTTACATTACTTCATCCATATTATAACCACCTACACCTACTACTTCAACTAAAGTAGATGCTTGAACTTTACTGTCTGTAGCAGCAGATATAATATTTTGCACCACATGAGGAACACAAGATGAACACGCAGTCATTGAATGCAGTATGGGAATGGGAATGGGCAACGATCTCCATCATGGTCAGAGAAAGTGGTCATCTCGGAAGAAGTTTACATAAAACTAATGGTAATCACCCAGGAACGTCAGGCAGGAGAGGAGACCAGGTGTAGGCAGGAAGATTAGAGAGATGATTCATAGATGAAATTCTGGATAATAAATGTGGTGTACTTACTTGCTTCATACTCCTTCTACTTTGACTCACTTACTCTCACTAACTGTGTGTCTTATTCGGTCTTCGGTAGTACATTCCAAAGTTAATTGTATATTTTGCTCTTTTTTTTTCCGCCTCAACTCTGCCATTCACATGATTGAAAAACGACGGTATTACCTAATAAAGAAACACGTAGTTAAAAGAATACATGGTTTTGGGCTAAAATGAGATTGATGCTGTTCCTTACTAAAAAAGGAACTTGGGTGATTTTTTTCTCTCCTTAGGATGGTAGGTAGGTACTTGACTATAGTACTTACTTACATGGAAACTCAAGTTTAACCTTACGTATCCTATGCATCATCGTTACCACTGAAATTTTAAAATGTGGGCATAATTTAATGATTATGGGTATATAGTGAATAGTTTGGCATATATACTGACTAAAACATGCGTATCGTCGGTGATGAAGCAAAATGACCCATATCCATTTTTAGTTACAAACAAAATCCATTATCTACAAAATTAGTGAAATATTGTATCATCTTGAAAGTGTTTAAATAGAACATTTTGCACGTTTCAAAAACATGGAAATAGAACATTTTACACTTTTGGAAAACATGTAATTAGAACATTTTGCACGTTTCAAAAACATGGAAATAAAACAATTTGCACTTTTCAAAAGCATGTAAAAAGAACATTTTACACTTTTCAAAAACTTGGAAATACAACATTTGACATTTTTCAAAATCACTTAATTAACATCTAACCCATCGTTCTTATTAAGTGTTTTTATGACATAGCTCATTTTGGTTCTAGCTTAAATTGAATATGGGTCATTTTGGTTCTTCACAGACGATATTCACTGACTGAGTGTGCATTTCCCTTTTGCATCGAATGGAAACTTATTAATTTTATTTAAGTAATGCATTCTTTACAAGAGGATGATGGGATATAATTTATTGCTAAACTTGAATGTTACAATAACAAGCTGCAAAATAAAAATTGGGCTCAACTGAAACAATATTATGCTGGGGCTGGGGCACTTGGGGAGCGGGTGTATGCACTATTATGAGGTGTAATTCGGTCGGACAAAACTGAAAACAATAGAAAATTGTGCACATTCAACATAAATGGAGGTGGTTCTAATTATTATGCAGATTAATAATTAATTTGATAAATTACCTTTAACAATGATATACCGACATACATATAAGGTACACAACACGTTGTATTAAAAGAAACTGAACAATCGTATTTTGAATTTATACTGTAAAAGACATTTTGCGCCTTATGTATTTATTTCATAACAGTACAATAATCAATTATTTTTACCAGAATTCAGAAGACATATTTTATTTCCTGTGATGGCCTAAGCAAAAATTATATTGCGCTCGTGCTGAAATAATATTTATGCTAATTTAGTACATTAACTCTGTCATTCCTTTCACATCATTTACTTACTGCACAGCTAGAATTTTACACTGACATAATATGAGCTTTTACGGTACGACTCAATACTCAGTCCCAGGACACACATTATACTCACATGCGTAATTAATTCACTTTCCTTCCTAACTTTTTCAACTTGATTCCTTCACTATTACTTAAATATGCCAATCAACTAAAAATTGGGTTGATTTTGGCTTTAATCCACACGTACCTTTATTTTACTAGTTCATGCCAATGCCAATGTCAATCGCTGTCAAAATAAATGACTAGACGCCTGAAATGACAAATACAGTTAGTGTACATCGTAATTTGTATCCTTACAATTGGAGAAATCAGATGGCTACTTCTTGCGTCTTCCTATACTAACAGTAACAGCAACAATCATAGTAATGGCTAACATAATAATTGTTACACAACACAGATGACATAAAAGGTATATATTTTGTATTACATTTATAAGGAAGAAATTTACTGTTATTACACATGTTCGTAAAAGGTTAGTTTCAATGTCAACTGATAGCACGGATTGTTTTAAAATTATTGTATCCTCACTTTTATACGCTTTTAAATAGATAATTTCATCTAAAATTATGTCTATATTACTTAAAATTCTACTATTAGCTAATATGAAGCAGAGTACATACGCATGCATTCAGTCTCTTCTTGGCTCTGATTTTTTATTATATCTGTATTTTTTGCATTTATGTACTACCACAGTACGATTAATTTTATATTTAGGTTAGATTAAATTATTAGATATCATATGTACCATTAGATAGGGTTCACATTTACATTAAAATCGCGGATACTGTGACTTAAAATTATTCACTAGGATTATAATAAAATTACTGTATATTACTGTATACGTCTATGCTTTTATTATCATTAACATTAGCTTACATTTAGTTTAGAAACCTACCTGTAATTATATCTACGATGTTTTTAAGATTTTATAAATTGTGATCCCGCATTGCTTACAACTAGTATTGGTATAATAATAATAATTATATATTGGTAATGGTACATGGAGATAATTCATATTTGTTGATTTTTTTTGTTCCTCCAGCTATGCTGTGCCTAGTATGTTGTCAGCAAAATCAAAAATGATTGATTTGAAATTCAAATTTTGTAAATTTACAATTAACTTTTTATATTGTTTGTGTTTGTATAATTATATATTGCTTAGCGATGCACAAATCATTATCGATATCATATACCGGTCGACAGTTTTGAGTTCTGCTGTACCGAAAAGTACACATATTTGTACGAAATGTCGACAAATGTTTGAAAGCTCAAAAATTCCTGTCAGTAATAATAAGACGAGCGAGAATACTTTTTAACTACCTAGATAAATAAGTATTGGCAGTTTTAGTAAATAATAATGTATTATTATCATTCTCTACTTTGTTGTTTTGTTATTTATAAAATCTTATAAATTGAATCCATACATTATGTGCACCGCTAATTTTGTAAAACTTTAATATAATTACATGTTTTTTTAAAAATTTAATTCATGTGGGATTCTCACTTAGAAATTAAATGTGATTAAAATTATTACTTACATAGTAAAATAGATGTGACATATGAATAGACGAATACGAAGAGTGGAATTTCTGGTACAATGTGTTGTTCAATGCATTCGTAAATTAATATATATATAATCTATATATACGTAATTTGTTTATCGGTATCGATTTATTTAAAATAAAAGTAATTTGCAAGTTTCAAAAAATTAAGATGGCATCTACTTTATAAATACGATTATAAATACAACTCAAATAATAATATAATATGGTACGTACGTAGGAGTCTCCGGCACAGAGTCATTTCAATTCGTATTTAGAGGCGAAGACATTTTTAAAGTAAGTAATTCAATTATGATTGCACTAGGAAGCCTTCATCATTTTCTCAAACACTGTTTTCAAATTAAATGACAAAAACTCTCAAGTTGAATTAGGTACATAATCATTTCATACTTATATATTTTTTTTGGAATTCGAAATGGAACAACTTCTCAACCACATCAAAATCGAATTTGGGGAGAGATCTGTGCCGTAACCTCGTTGAATAGAATGATACTATTATGACTGACGCTGAAAAATAAACAAGCGCCAACTACCTGCATACATTTATTTTGTTAACAATAAAGTAAAGTTATAGGGCACCCTAAAAATAAAAGTTTATCTTAACTCCTTCGTTACATTGTAACTACTACAACTCACACTCTTAACTACTAAAAGCGAAAAAATGCTAAAAGGTGTTTTTTTAAAAACATTCGTGAGAAGCTACTTATTTTGAATTAAAACGTTAAAAATGTGTGATCTACACCGACTGTTTCGAAGTCAATTATCTCAGAATTGAAGAACGGGCTTGGGCGCGGGATTATACAATTAAAACTTGTAATTGTTTAAATGAGCTTCGATGATTCAATGATTCTAAATTCATATTATCGAAAATAAAAGAACATTAAAGGTTTTCGCAGAGAACTAACTTAACTAGGTTCTCGTTGAAATTCATTTACAGCTTACAGCGAGCTAACATCTTTTCTTTCTAACAACACTTCTTAGATGTGCTTCACAGTAGTTATTTTGCATTAGACAATTCCATTAGTTCTCACAAGTTCATCCCAATCGACGGGATTATTGAAGACTTCTTGTTCCAGCCAAACTTCATAGTTTTCCTTAAAGGTACTCGTCAACTGGACGGGTCTACCAAGAACACTGGTTACACACTGGTCAACTGGCTCGAAGTCCGGCAGAATCTATAAAATGATTTCATCGTATTTTAAATAGGTACTGTGTCTATGCAGTGTTAAACTGACAAAACTGGTTTATACACACGTACAATTTACATACTACACTGAAGTTTGATTTTCTAATCCAAATACACGAAAATCGAATACACAAGAACTATAATGACTTTCTGTACAATACAAAAAACTGGCAAGGAGTCTTACTTTAGAGGAATCTCCATATCTTCTGCTATTAAAACGGTCGACTGCAGCTCGAAGTGCGCATTCTTCCGCCTGGAAATCCCATGGTCTGGCATCCAAATCTAAATAATAATAAATAACATGTCAATTTACTGCATTCAAATGATAAACAAATAAACTATGCATTTTTTTAAATTCGCAGCTATAAACATACTGTTTACACAGTATCATATTTTATACACAGCATTTGCTAGGTAAATCCTACAGACAAATAAAATAAAGTTAACTAACCGTTCCCATAAGCCCAATCATCTGTCAGTCTGTGACGAACTTTTTGATATATTGCCGACATTGTCTTCATATTAGCTTTTCTCCATTGTCGTCCTAGATATTTTGTTTGCATTTTCAGTAATTTAAGAATGTATAATTGTAAAACGGGATGTTTGACTCGAAGGGATCGCTTTAAAATTGGGGCTGATTTAAACACCACTAACATCTGCAAGAAAGGGATAATTAATTATTAATCCAGAATTATCAAGTCTACAACATTTTTCTCCAACAAAACGAAAGGCATGAAATAGCATCATCCAAACCATTTACGTCGTGGTATAATTTTAGCTTTTTAATAGTTTCAAACAGGAATAGGTACAAGTCGTAAATTAATCCTAAAACTAGAATAAATTTTACGAATCTAGAATTTTTTGTACCATGATTCTTGAATGCTTCCATTTAGTAAGTTTATTGAGTATTCTAAGAAGATTAATGCAAGCAAACAAATTTCGCCAACAATAAGGCTGAGGTTCTCCCAACTCTAAACTCTCCGGTGTTAATTCGGGTAGATCTTCTAACACGCACGACGGGAAATCCGTGAGCGCAATCCTGAGAAGAGAAAAACCACACTATCTTAAAGATTTCGAAGCATGTTAAAAATTGTATTTCAACACGATTTCCAAAAGTAAAAACATCATTAAAAAATAAACTTTGCAATTCAATTAATATTTTATCTTTAGAAATATTATTCTACTATAATTGACGATTTATTCACTCACGTATTTTTTGCAGTGATATAAGCAGTTATATTTTGATTGAAGAATTTTAAAACCAAAGGAATACAATTAGCGAAGACAAGATGTTGAGAAATAAACTCGAACTGGTAGACGTGGTTGATTTTCGTGTGTTTCAAAAGCAGTAGAATTATACCGGAAATGGCCTTGACAATAATTTCTTTATGTCTAGCGACATCAATACCCAATTTCATTGATTGTACGACCGTCATTCTATGGACACGAAACGAAACAAAATCATTACATCTGTGACTAAGCAACCTTAAATAGCAAGTCTTCTATTTGCTCCACTATGTATTTTTGAAGTAAAAAAAACTAACATATTAAGCTACTTCGATGAATTTTGCAATCATAATGAACTTACGGCATCTCCTCCGGCAGAACGTCCGCCATTATATTTATTGATTCTGATTTACTTTTAGAAGTCGGAGCAGCAGCTAGTAATATTTTCAAAAGTGCAATGATGTACTGTGGCAAATTGGGAAGCATTGCGGCATACAACGCTTCAACTCCACTGTTACAGGTTTCATCACCCTGAGAGTGAGAAAGAGGACACCTCCAAAGTTCTTCTTCACGATTCATTTGCCACTCGCTCAGCGAAACGTAAATATGCTGGAAAAATAAATCTCTGCCTAATTAAACAGCACACTATAAAATCATACACGTGCTAAAAGGCACAATAACAATCATGATCACAAGACCTTACTCAGTCATACAGAATACTATGTCAACCTGTAGAGATGCACAATGTGCCGAACTGGAAATATAAGAGTTCACGCAAATCTTGCTCATTAAAACATTAATACTACAACGTACCAACACAACGAGTAAAAGAAAAATAATGTTATGATTACCTGTTTTAAAACTTTAACACCTTCGTGTATGGGTGCGGGTAACCCGGCCAGCGTATCACGATCCCCATGGACAGGAAATCCCACAAATTTCATTCTAGAAGTGTCAAGAAATGCATCGAGATCTTTCTGCCGTACTTTGGGTGTCCAAGGAAGCCCTAAAGGTAAAAAAAAACAGTGGTAAAGTAATTAAAGTTAGATGGTTTTATAAGGGACTAATGTACACGTGAAATAAAAAAATATATATTGCGTTTACCTCGATTTTTAGTAGGAACGGGAGTGAGTGGACGAGGGGATGGAGGTTGGGGCAATTCCCCCGATTCCTCCATGGCTCTTCTCTCCTCAATCTCCTTCATCTCATCGTCCATTTGATCATTTATCTCCAGCTCTAGCGTTGCTGCCTCGTCTAAACTGCTTTGCTTAATCAAACTCTGCTGTTTTTGAAGGAGATTCCAGAAAATAAACATGCCAAACCGCACTATCTTAATATTTGTGTTGCACTAAACACTCATCGCTAGAAGCCAGACATACATCGATGACCAATATACGACGGTACAATACTAATAATTATTACTAATTCTAATTTCAAATTACTTCAAACAGATACGAATACTCTATACTCTATACAAATAAATACTACATCATTAAAAATCCCCCACACTTACTCTCCGTAAAGGCCTTAAACTTCTTCTTTCGTTCTGAACATCGACAAGATCAGTAGCACTGGCAGGGGGTGAGGATGCCCGCATATTACGAGACACTTCCAAAGTATCTTCTTTCAGAGGAGCAAGACCAGCTGCCTCTCTATATTGCTCTATAAGTGAGTAGGCATTTACGTTCAAGTTAATTAGTTTTAAGTTAACCTACAGGGTTCCATCTGGAATTCATTACGTAATCACTGAAAATTATTTAGAAGTTGATTAAAAACATGAAAACCGTACGTTTCAAATCTCGAAGTTCAGTTGTACCCCCTAATGAAAGTAAAATCACTTTCCACAATAATAACAGTACTTTTTTTATAGGAAAGTGGGGTGCCGAGCCGCCACAGAATTTGGTAATCATGTTCAACAATTTGATTGCCAGAAGTTCATCACGAATGGGTTGAGCTGGAAATAAAAAATATTTTCGTCAATACTTTACAGTGTTTAAAGTGGACATTTTAAAAATTAAAATTAAATATGTTATTTCATTAAACTAAAATGTTCCTTTATTAATTATTTATTTATTAAATCCTGAATGTTTCATATAAATGCGGTAGAATATAAAAGCGATTCAATTACTTTAAGGTCCACTAATAATGAATTGATTAACCAACCTGTCTCGACTCGAAACCATTGTCGGAGCTCTTCATATTCTTCCGTGTCATCGTCTTCCGCTGGAACCCTAACAGTTTCAACGATTGTGTACAAGATGCTTAGAATTACCCTGAGTTCTGAGGAGTCCGCTAAGCTGACTGCTGGTTTCCGAACACTCAAAGGTCCAAAACTATAGATGAAACAATCAAATAATAGCTTATAGGGGATTCTGTATTTTGTACAGCTATGCTGTTTCGAAGAAGTGGAAGCAGAATCAATAAAATCTTACTCAATTTCTAAACACAAATGATCGACAACAGCTTGGAATATTCCATGTTTTAGTAGCAAGTAAACATTAAATCGCGTCCACTGCTGCTGTTCTTGCTCCGACTGAACCTCTGACCAGCATCCCTAAAATTTAATTAAAAAAAATATGAGTAATACTAAATTATTATTTTTAAATCAGTGAACTGAATTAGGTGCATTCCATATATTTCGTCAAAATACGGTGCCCGAAAAATATCGTTAAACATATTAAAATAAAAATAAAGAGCCATATTAGACACTCTAAAACCGTCCACAGACTCGTCATAAAATTAAAAGCATTGTTGCGTTTATTAGCACATCATCCGCTGAAACTAAACGCATTTCTAGGCATTTTATTTCTTTTAACTTACAACTTAAGTTGCAAATAAGTTCTTGGTTTACCTGTACGAGGTATAGAATTGCTCTAGCTGCTTCTGCTCGTAAGCCTTTATTAGATAACTCTAAATGACTTAGAAGGCGTAAAACCGTTGATTTTCGTTGTTCTGGAGAGAGCCGCTGCCATTGAAGAGGAATCCCCCATCGTCCTAGAACGCTTTCAAAAGCTGCTTGATTTCTTCGGAATTCTGGTACTTCTGTATAGCTGTACAACTCCGATATTTCATTCGTATAGCTATCAGCGTCGTCATATATAAAATCTAACTCGGAGCTATCGTCACATCCTCCCTCAGATTCTTGACGTTGCCTACGAATTAAATCTCGAATTTTTGAAATTCCATTCCTCTCTGAATTGTTAAGTTCTCCATCCATTCTGGGAGGTACAAGTATTAATCTCGAAGTAGTAGGTCTTCCTAGCCATAAAATATTTCACCAGCACCTGCAATAGGAAACAAAAAGCGGATAAGAACTATATTTCATAAAAGTTCATTCAATGTATTAACAATTCCCGATGTATGATGTTGGAAACGGAAAGTTTTCTCCCGGATATATTCTCCCCAACTCGTAACATAGGACATTTTCGTCCCAGTGTCAAAATCACTTCACTAAAAGAAACAAGTGCATTCACAAAATTTATGTATTCGTGAGATAAGTTTAGTCACATTTCCCTAACAAATACTAATTCAATAAAATGCTAAATTTGCTTACATTAATTTACAATATTCGTGCCCAATCTCAGAAGGTAAGTCACACTAAACCGTTTCGTCAAACTATTATTTTATCAGTCCTCACTCAGCACGGCAGTTTGTTTTACTGTTTATTTTATTACATATTGTAAATACCAGACCAGTGCTTTGATCATGCATTGAGTTTGGTTGACTGCATTATTTCTGCAATAATATTCATATTATATTCGTTGCTTTTGGTTAATAAATATTTAAGTAATCTTTAATTCATAAATATGGAGACAGGAAGCATTTTAGTTCTTCCGTTAGAAATCAGTTATTAATGCAAGTATTTCTAAATGTCTTCGAATACAAAAATTTTCAGAAAAGAAATACTCCTCGAAACATGAATACACTCGTTTCACTTAGTGATGTGATTTTGGTACTGGGAGGATAATGTCCGAGAGGAAAATGTCCTCCAACCGTATGATGGGTGGCTTTTCCGTTAATAGGCACCTGTGACATGACATAAAAGTAAATTTAACTAGCCATATTCTCCTATATCGTACATACGAAAACTGGCAGTGGTAGAAAACAAAATTTAATTCAAATTAGTTCATTCAACGAATTTTGAATGTCATTTCAAGCCGTACAAAACATAAGTAACAGCGAATACCATTCTAAATTGACAAATACGAATCAACCTTCTGTTTACTATCATTGATCATTGACTGTTTACATTATTTCTACCGCCAATATTTATATTTAGAATTCATAATTGGTGAAACACTTCTATATTATAGGTACGACAAACAAATGGTATTTATCTTTAATTGATGATTTCATATTATACAAGTTGCCAGTCAGTATCAAACTATTACAGCCAAAAAGATTAGAAAACAATAATTATTTTAAATTTTGTTACTGGCATGACATCTACATTTGACGCACCTATTGTTACATGTTACTATCAACAATTAAAACGGACTTTTAACTAGAAGATTCTTCACTTACAATTTATGATTAAAACTTGGTGCTATTTGTTATTTTGTCTGATCACGAGTCACTGTCACGGGCTGTTTCTATAATGTATTATGTTGACCACAGACCAAGACTAATACTACTGACAACTGAATGGGATTCAATACTCTTTTTTTTTACCATTATTGACCATCTTTACTCTATTAACCTTGACATCTACGGATTTTTATTCGTAATTGAGGCACGCAAAACTTGTAGGTATGACTATTAAATAGAGTAGAATTACAACTTATAATGTACAATGCGATTGCTCACCTTTTCTTGATGTTAGTTTCCTCCCTAGTTGACTGCAATTAAGATTTTGTCAACGATGATCTCAGAGTATTCTCAGTGTCATGGCACACCATATAATTAAACAAATTTTAAACAAATCTTACCGCTCAGTATAGCCTACAAATAGTACACCTTGAGACATTTAGTGGTCAGGGTAATGGCCGTCTAGACTTCTACACATCTTTCAGCACTACATAATTTGAACATTTGCTATTTTAGCTATCGAAGTATGGGAGAGGGATTATCCACCAATGATGTGATGGGTACGGCTCGTGGGTCTACAGTTAAGGGTTGATGACTTGCCGTATTAAAGATAGCCGCTTCAAAACTCAATTTTAAACTGGAGACATAGGGGTGGGTGGGTCCTAAAAGAGTCATAATTTATGTGACATTCTTTATGCATTATTTCAAATACTTTAGTCGGAACCTATCCATCCATACGTACGAAATAGTTTTAAGCCTTTAAACCCAACGTCACAAAAGGCATATTGCAATGCACGATATACTCTGTTCGTAATTATATGCACAGGCCCTCTCAGCTTCTCCATCTTCACGCAACGTGGCGTTTGAGAGGCTTCAATTGACAGAAGAAGTTCCTCAGAAAGTTAATAAATGGTTTTTATTTTTTAAGAAGTATACAAAAATCCGAAACTGGACTTAATAACCCTCAAAACTCAAAATAAATACATAGCCGAATAATACGGCCAGCACAGGTAGTCCCTGTTGCTTGAATTTTCAAAAAACATGTAAATGGAACATTTTGCAGTTTTAAAAAATATGTAAAAAGAATATTTTGACTTTTTAAAAACATGCAAAATAAATATTTTTGTACATTTCAAAAACATGGAAATATAACATTTTTCACTTTTCTCAAAACATGTAAATAGAACATTTTGCACTTTTCTGAATCAAGTAAATAGAACATTTTAAACTTTTCTAAAACATGCAAATACAACATTTTGCTTTACCAAAGAAAACCATCAATAAAATCGAAATAGTGGCTTTTGTATGGAAACAAATTGCTACCTAACCTAAGAGCAATTCCTTCGTCCGGCCCTGAATAAATATAAGCCAATTGGGAATCGGCAAGCCTTAATATTTTTTGCTAGATAAATTAATATCGTATTTTTCTTATATACCGTATTGTCTCAAAGAACTCCCGGGTCCCTATCAACTCCCGGGCTCCTAGTAACTCCCGGGGTCTTTAGCATTGAATCAAATGGGAAGGTTTTGTTCTAAGATACTCCGGTTTCTAATAACTCCCGGGGTTTGAGGCGAAGTTTGCGCTAACTCCCGGGGGGAGTTATTTGAGACAATACGGTACTTATGTAAATTCATTCGTTTACAATCAGACAGAAAATTCATCTGCTACTGTACTTACTTAAAGTGGAACATTACAATAACAAAATATTATAATAAATTAAGTATACAATTTTTGTGGACTTTGGCTAATGAATTTACATTATGTACTTTTTTGTGTGGAAAACACGAAAATCTAGTCATAAGTTCATAAAATAATACAAAATTATTTAGAAAGGTAGACAAAAGGTAGAGGGCACTATAATATGATTAAAATTGATGCGGCTCTAAATACAGTAAATTAAGACATAAAAATCAAATAAGCTTAAATGCTATTGATTTATTTCCCTATATCAATTCCATATTGGGTCAGTGACTCCATTTTCAAAAGATTAATTTTAGAACTAAAAGTGTGACATTTTCGTTACAATGCGCCTCCGGAAACGCGGCGGAAACCATTAATTGTCGATGCTTAAGGTAACTTGTATAAATATAATAAAATAACCAATTTTATCTTTACATAGTTCTCGTACTTCCAGCTCGAGTATTATAAGCTCTCTACACTATTACAGGATGAGTTTATGAAAAAGCATTTGCGACTGCAAACAAGCATGAAGATTTTAGCATTAGAATAGTACGCTTTCCGTGGGAAGTGGGAACTTAATTTTATGAGCTGATTTGTGGGGATGGTTTATACTGCGTTAAAATATATTATATGAAAAACAAAGTACAGGTCCATACTTAGCTTTGGATCTAAATATATGGTATGTATTTTGTATATTCTTCTGTATTTAAATGCATGTTCCACATACATGAACAGGAGATGTGTACGTCCAGAGCTCGAGACTCAGGTTAATGAAGCAATTAACAAGTCAGTCCGTGCAGACTACACAGGGAAGGAAACCGCAAGAACTTTTAAGACCCAGGAAATCAAAGGGAAAGGCTTTGTTGTAACAACTTTGTAAATAAATCACCTGACTTGAAATATAGTCAGAAACAGTGATTTGTGTGCTAAACTAACACAGGAGTGGGAGCATTAATTACAAGTACGACCCAGAAAATTAACAAGAAAATCTATTTTAATCCTGTTAGGGTTCTACCTTCTCGTCTCGGACCTAATACTATAAGAGCATGTACATACCTATATCGAAGTGTAAATCTCCGTGCATAATTAGTTACAAGTGTTGAACAGTTGAACTTACGTATACGTATATACTGTATTGACTATTGATGCAAATTTGCAAAGTTTTGTATATTTGCATCACGGCGAAAAGTTCTACTTACAAAACAAAACATTTTACTTACATGTTTATACCTGAGCTTTCATGTGTATCTCTTCAATGGCCCTAGGTAGTATCGTACCTTGCTGAAAAGAGCTTTTATTAGCTATTTAGGTACGTGTACATAAGTTCGGCACTTCAAAACTTCAATGGGATATCGGGTATCAGATCAGATGCCACATCGATTCGATATTCGATAGAAAGAGTGTTCAAAACTCATTAGTACAGTATAACGCTCTACACCATTAATGTTTTACTCTTTTTTAAACCATGTAGTTAGCATGTTTTGCTCCTTCAAGAACAACAATAACTATATAATGAGAGTATAATTTCGCCTGACTAAAAGGATTCGGCTGCTTTTGGTATAAGTTAAGTCTCTAACGGTTCTCGTAATTATTGTAACATGCCTCCCTTTGTAACAGACTGCCTACACCACCTACTTCAACAGACTATCTATACATAAGAAATCGGGGAGAGATTAGCTATAGTGATAGGTCAAGTGTTTTGATTTTGATGTGAGCCATTTCCCAAGAAGTAATGATCTCTCTCACCTACTCTCACAAACGAATGGATGGCTCCGCAACCGCTCTTGCTTTATTTTATATTAGAGACGAGAGAAATAGAAATGAGAGTTTTACACCCACACACGTGGAAACTTAACGTGCTCTTTACACTTCCTCGACATTCTATCATGAATCATTGTTTACCGAGTCATTTCTTGAATGACAGTTGAGTGATTTAGTAAATTGGTCCCACTACCACTCCAATATTTACTACGTTGAGTTGATCCCATAACCAAACCAAGACCAACTCGATTCCAATCTCAGTATCGCAGTTTCTAATTCCCATTTCCAATTCTCATAACGTCTTCTTGTTCGTCTCAAAACTGAAAGAATGAAAAACGGCACAAGGGCTACTACACCTCTTCATCTATATTGCAGCGATATACTTCTGCAAAAAGGTTGGCAATATATAGCAAAGGTTCATTTTACGGTAATTCTATGTCTTTCTAAATTTCTTCCTTGCATGTCTCATGACTCCATCTGATTCCCTCATCTACAGCACTCCGTTCTACGCTGATTCCCACACCATGTCCATGTCCGTCGGTTCGTACACAACACATAAAACACCTATCCTCCTAGATTGATTCCGACTCCGACTCCGATCCACCAATGTCGAATATCGATCAGCACTAACTAAGAAAAAACGATCATATTTCATCCCACTTTGACATGGACATGGACATAAAAATGATTTTCTTCTGATTGTATCGCATACCGTCCACCGTCACTGCCACCCTCACCCTCACCGGTCGTGTGATTGATGGGGTGACGGAAAAGGTAAAGAGTCAAAGAGCATAGAGGCGCAAAGGCCCGAAGGAAACGGTACATTACTACTTACGTACTTGTGGTACATTAGTATTGGCATTGGTACTTGTGATTTTTTTTCGTATTACACATCAATTCTGATTATACCGACCGACATCGATTACATCTCTTCTGTATTAAAACGGAGACGCGCATGAAAAACTATATTTATTACAATTACCTACCTTACTATCATAATAGCGCATCTTATATATATTTCAATGTAATGGTAATAGGGAGTACGGTAATATGTTAAGTGTAAAAGGAGCTCCTACATACATAATTTATAATCTTGAATGTTGAATGTGACACATTTAACACTGCATTTAAATGAGTTCCAATTCCAAATCTGCTAATCTTATAATCCAGTGTGCTTATAATAATAATAATAATTGATTAGCATCTTATTTGTACCGTGACATGTGGTTATATTATCGGTTTACCACTCCTGACGCGACCTATAACTACAATCGGCAATCTCACTACTTGTAATGTACGTTGTAATAATTTCAAAACAAGATTTCGAGTACCACTATACAATAACTATATAACTATTATACGATCAGAGTCAACGGAGTTCGAGCTCAATTATCCATGTTAATCTAATATCTACAAAAAATCAAACTGGGACAACAATGTTGACATTGACATTGACGGAACCATTACATAGTCGTTATTGTAATGTTCTGTTATTTTTATTGGGAAACCGAACTAAACTGCGTGGGTGCACAATAATAAGTGTATTTAACTACTGACTACTCTCTGTATGACTAAACTGTTGAGTATGACAATGAAATTGAACTATCAAAGTATCGAGCAAATATGTAAATTTAAATTAAAGTGTAAAATTTAATACAATAAGAATCCATGCCATATATGTATGTCATCTTTATGCATACTATGAATTTGCTTGAGGTAGGCAGGGTACATTTCATTATGTATACACAGATTTGGGATTGTGTCTAAGAAAACAAAATTGAGAATATTATATATGCGCCATTTACTTCCAACTTCCACATACTGTATTACTTACACTTAAAATTACTAGTTAGCATTCACCTGTGAAAAAGAATTTGCAATTGAGTCAGTTAGCATAGTTTTACAGTTGGAAGAAGTCTTCAAATGGAAATTCAATAGGTAATAATGACAACAACGGGAAGAATACCGAAGCCGAAAGGGACGAGGACACGAGGAGATAAACAGAGCAAAGTCACCCGACTCGACGAGGCAAATCGAAATCTCTCAATTCGTGTTTGACACGAAATCTAAAGCCAAAGCCAAAGAAAACAACAATCCACAATCAGAATCATAGAACATAGAGAATCTAAACAAGTTCAGGTAACCAACGAGTCGAATTAAACATCAAGACAGAGACCAAAGACAAGTGAGTGAGTATATTACTCATGATTACACACATCTTCAACTCAATTAGTCTCCACAATCTTTAATCTACAACCTATTTACAATTTGAATGATCTGCGCTCTTTCAATTTTCAGTCAAGTTAGTCATAAATCAATATGTAGAAACAAGATGTAGTGCTACAAATTATTTAAAACAGGTATTACCTAGGCACTTATAGGTATACAGGTAATGCAGAGATGGATGTATGGACGTACCATGTATTATTCTGGACGATGGCCACGATGGCACTGATGACTGTCTGTTGTGAGCAATAATTGAGATTGTGAGATTGCCTCTCTACGCGAGTTCAACTCAACTCCCAACTCCCAGGTGTGTACATAGATAGTGCATCAGATAAAGTAAGAAGTTTCCTCCAACTTTCATTTCAAGGACTATAAGTTCTTTGCGGTCTCGGTCTCTGCGCTTCATTCTACATTATAAATACAAAGTGAAAAATACAGCTGTCGTTTTACACATATTATGTATGCCTACATTGCCTACTCCAAAAAAGTCCAAGTTCAACTTGTTCCCCTCCCTGTAACCATCTACGTATGGAAAGTGCATTACTTGTAAATTGTAGGATGTATTCTTTTAAGCTGTCTCCTCATCACAAGTCAACGATATTTGAGCTTCTCTGAGTCGCTGCAACAGCAATAGCATTTGGTACCGGTACCGGCATCGGCACAGATGTTGGAACCGGTATTAATCCGCAGTTTGCAAAAGTTGAGTTCACGAACATGGAAATGCAATATCCAGTGCATCTACGTATATGAATTGCATGCGAAAGTTGAACGATTTTTTCTATCTTGCTTCAGATTTGGCACTTTGCTTGGCTTGTAACTGTAATAAGACTCGAGTGCTTGAATGCTACTGAAAGACACCCACGCACCTCTTCACATCTCGTTCCTTCTCATCCTTGATCCTCTATAGACTTCAACTTGAAACAAATCAAAATTCTCCACACGAACACTGTAGACAAATGGGAGCAAGTTGGGAATTGTAAATGAGGTGGAGAAATTCTATTATGATGGATTGAGACGAGACTATTTTGCATAGTGCCGTAATATTGTAAAACTATTATGTGAAAAGTGTTACAGTTATCTTAATTACATTGTTTATTGAGAATAATATCTGTTCTGTTGGATTTGATTTAATTATTTAGTGTAAACCATTAACTTTACTCCCAATAATTTAAAAACCCCCAAACCTGATCTGAAAACGATAATATAACCTTTTACCTTGCTTAAACTGGATAAATTGGATTCCACTATTCTTCAATTTTCCAAGATATTTAATTCAGATAAAGGGGAGGAAATTAAGTACTCCCCTTCAGCGTAAGTCTTTACTACGCAACTAATTAATCCATCCACAAATTAATGCATCTGCAGCCAGTCCAATAATAATTACAAAATTTTTTCTCTGGGCCTACTAACCGTTCCCTATTATTGAAATTTTCATTTTCATATTTTGGCTGATTGCGATTCCTCGAGATATATGACGGTAGTGGCTGCTGGTAATGACCTGGATTACTCAAACGATTCACCCTTAATACTCATAATCATTTTGTTTGGACTCGGATCTCAACCCTTCAATACTTCAGCTGAATTACATTTGGAGCATATAATTGTGACATGACTGACTGTGGTTTCTTGAACTGACTGGTAGTTGGAGCATATAGTGATGACATGATACTGGATGAGCTGGACTAATCTACAATCATCATTAATCTAATTCAGACAAAGGGGAGGAAATTAAGTACTCCCCTCCAGTGTAAGTTTTTATTACACTACAAATTGCTCTATACTAATTCATTCAGACTTGCCATATGTCCAATTTTAAATGTCCATAATTTTTCAATACTCTCTCTCTGGACTTACTAACCATTCCCTATTTATTTATTTTTTGGAACTTATCCATCTTACTCGGACTAACTACGGTTTTCGGAGCTATATTTAATATCAAAGGCAAAAGATAACGACCCGGTGTATCAAGCTGCTCTCCTCATCACAGACCAACTCAACTTTTATTACCCATGAATGAATTGCTCTACATGTCATCTCAAATTAGGAAGGAAACAAACCTACGTCCATTGCTCCGTATGCCAAAAGAAAATACATCTCTTTCATCTCAACTCAGCACAACGTAAGGAAAAAGAAAATTTCGTCTGCGATGAATGCGCTCAGCTTAATAATACGAATTTAATAGTATGTAATATATGTAACTGTATTAACAGGGATAGTTCTAAATTATGTATTAGTTGCTCTCTCCCTCCTATTAGTATTCATGACATTACAGATCCACTAGAGATTAATAATCAACTCGATATAAATAGTAACTGCACCGTAATTAATTATGACACTAATAAGTTATTTAATATTAAAGGTACTAAGATATGTCACATTAATATTAACGGTCTTCACAGTAAATTTGATGAGATTTCCACATTCTTAATAGACAATAAATTAGACTTACTAGCTATTACCGAAACTAAGCTTTCAAAAACAAAAACATCAACCTCATATGGTATTGATAATTATGACTTCTTGAGATATGATAGACTTCATCGATCTGGAGGAGGCACTGCTCTTTATATTCGAAACAATTGTAACTATCATCCTATTATATTTGATGTAGCCTTTCCTAGTAATGTAGAAATTAATTGTGTTAACATTCACCCTGAATTTCTTAAGCCTTTTCTTGTAATATGTATTTATAACCCACCAAACGTAAGTAAACAAGAGTTCCTTAATTCATTTAGCAGTCTTTTAGCCGCTGTTCAAATACGATTTAGTGATTATGTAATTTTAGGAGACTTAAACATTGACTTATTAAAAACTGATTCAAATATAAGCACGTTACGTAGTATTATAAGGCAAAATAATATAAAACAAGTCATTGATGAACCCACTAGAATAACAAGTACAACTAGTACCCTTATTGACCACATATATGTATCTAACTGTAACATAATAGAAAAATATGGAACTTGTAATATTTTTAGTTCAGATCATAAAGCAACCTATGTAATTCGTAAATCTAAGAAGATAAAATACAAATCTAAAATTGTTATTACTAGAAATCTAGATTCTGTTAATTGGGATGGTGCGCATGAAAAATTAAATGAATGTAACTGGGAGCCCCTCATGTCTCTCAATAATGTAAATTGTAAGTTAGCTCATTTCGAGAAGCAAGTTCTAAATGTAATTAATACTGTAGCACCATTGACAAAAAAACGTGTTAAAGGTAAACCTTTTCGCTGGATAACAACTGAAATTAAAGACATGATAAAATTAAGAAATAATTATAAATTAGAAGCCGATAGAACAGGACAGGCGGCGGACTATAAACGATACCGTAAACATTGTAATCAGCTAAAATCTAAAATATTTGCAGCAAAAAAAAATTACTTTATAAACCAGTTTAACAATAATTTGAACTCCAAAGAAATTTGGAGATTGTATGATGAGCTAACAAACAGAAAAACCAAATTAACACACGGAGTCAAATATTTAAATGTCAATGACAACTTGTCAAATAATCCTCATAAAATTTGTGAAACCTTTGCCCAAAGCTTTACTGTACCAGGTAATAATCAAGATAATGATATAAGTATATTTGCTGATTCTTTAAATTTAGCTGAATCAAAAATTGTAATTAACCAAATTGATATAGCTACTAGTGTAAAACAATTAAATAATACTAGTCTTAAAGAAAATGAAATACCACTTACATTTCTGAAACGTGGTTTTAAAGGACTAGCTAGCCCGTTAACAACTCTGTTTAATCAGTTTTTGGAAATTGGTCATATTCCAGAAACATTTAAGTGTGCAATAATTAACCCACTGTATAAAAATAAGGGTAGTGTGCTCGAAGCGTCGTCGTATAGACCTATCTCTAATCTGCCATTACTAAATAAATTATTAGAAAAAGTCCTACATGGTATACTTACAGATCATTTAGAATCTAAAAATTTGTTAAATCCATTTCAACATGGATTCCGAAATTCCAGATCATGTGAAACGGCATTGTCCACTTTTACACATAATTTATTTTCAAATTTAAATAATCCTAAATCTAAGGCCTTGGCAGTATTTGTGGACCTACGTAAAGCCTTCGACCATGTACAGCATTTAGAGCTCTTAAAAATATTACAACTTAAATTCAATGTAGACCCTAAACTGATTAGATTACTGGCATGCTATTTTACTAACAGAAAATTTATTATCAAAATTAACACATATATGTCAACCCAATTTGACCTAAACGTTGGGCTTCCTCAAGGGTCAATACTTGCCCCCCTGTTATTTTCTGTCTATTATAATGATGTAAATGAAGCTCTTAATGACACTCAATATGTTCTATTTGCTGACGACCTCGTATTTTATATATATGGAATAGATTTAAATACTATGATTGACAAAATTAATGTTAAGCTAAATGACCTAAACCAGTGGTGTCAAAAGATGGGACTAGCTATAAATTTTGCAAAAACAGAATATATGATATTCCACAAGCCTAGAGATATCATACCCTCAAACCTAAATAATGTTAAATGTGAAAATAACATAATTCATAGAGTAAACTCATTTAAATATCTTGGGGTTCACCTGGATGAAACTCTAAGTTTTTCAACACACTTTGACAATGTTGTCAACAAATTATCATCATCTATACACTGTATTAATGTTTTAAAAAAATATGTTAACCTATCAATATTCACATTACTTGTTAACTGTTTTGTATTATCTAAAGTTGACTATGCCTTAACTATCTGGAACTCAATAAGTAAATCTAAGTTTAACATAATTGAAAATAAAATTAACAGTCTACTTGGAAGCTATTTTTATCCACACCTGTATAAACGTGGCTATAAAAATAAGATCAACTACCCATTGTTAAGTAAGGAGAGAAGCAAAATTAATTTTGTATCACTCTACGAAAAATGTAACATTCTAACTGTAAATGAACGTGTAAATTACTACAGCTCTCTCTTTATGTTTAAAATGCTCAAATTTAAATCTGTGTCAGAGTTACACTCACTATTCTCATATGAGGATAATAGTAGGAATAAGTTAATCACTTTGCTAGGCAGACCAAAAAAAGAAACCTCATTTTTTCAAAAATCTGGGGTATTCATTGCAACTAAAATTTGGAACCTTGTACCTGTAGCATTAAGAAATTTAGATGTTAATATTGACAAATTCAAATGTGATATCGCACAGTGGTGCCTAAATTCTCGTAACAATATTTATATAACATAACAGTAGTCTCTAGAAAGTACAAAATCTTGGAGGGAGAGAGCCTTACTTAAATAGCCTTAAAGATATACACATATTATGTAAATGTAGCCATTAATCAACTTGTTAAATAGTTGCCCTTATTGCTTTAATTATAACATTAAGAATAATTATGTTACCCAATAACTTGATCATTGGTTAACTAATATTATTGTAGTGTTACCAATGGAAGAATGGCTTTGCGCCAAATTGGTTTAAATAACACGTTAATAAAGTTAAATCAATCAATCAATCAATCATAACTTAATACTATCACAATAATAATAATATTGAATATTGACTGTTGCTCACTGCGTGGATTCGTTGATGATGGCAAGACACGATAGGAGGCAGTGTAGATATGATATCTGTAATTTCATTACAAGTTTAAATTGCAAACCCTATCTAGTTAAATATTATTAAAAAACACTTTAATTCGGTATCGGTTAAATAACAATTTAAAAAAACTAAAAACTAATACATAGATTTTAATTAATTTTAAGTTTTGAAACCATTTTTGACTTGGACGATTTAAATTAACCCTCTTTTTTTAAACATTTATTTTGGCGCCACTGTAATAATAATTATTTTCAACTTCAACGTTGATTGCAACAGGGCCGGACAAAGGAATCGCAACTACTTAGGGAGCAATTTGTTTCCATACAAAAACCACCATTTTGATTTTATTGATGATTTTCTTTGGTAAGGGAGCGTTCCCAAATGATGTCATCGCATTTGGCCAATTTTCTGACCTACCTACCCCTCGTCACCCATGTTAAGCATAGGGCAAATCGTCACTTTTCAGACCCACCTACCTACCCAACCGATGATATCATTTGTGAACGCTCCCTAAAGCAAAATGTTGTATTTTGTATTTACATGTGTTTTGAAAAGTGTAAAACAGTCTTTTTACATATTTTTGAAAACTGCAAATTGTTCTATTTACATGTTTTGAGAAAAGCGTTAAAAGTTTTATTTGTATGTTTTTGAAATGCACAAAATAATTTATTTGCATGTTTTTGAAAAGTCAAAACATTCTTTTTACATATTTTTGAAAACTGCAAAATGTTCCATTTACATGTTTTTTGAAAATTCAAGCAGCGGGGGCTGCCTGAACTGACCGCTTTATCCGGCCCTGGATAGCAATATGATAGTAATTCAGCCTCATATCCAGAAAATAAATAATAAAGACACTATAATTTATGACTAGCTATTACGAAACAATTAAGTAATTCGCCTAGTGTTTTTTATCCTCCAAAATTATAGCACTTTCCACCCATAGAATCACATAAGAAACCCATCAATGAAATTAATGATATGGCTCGATACTGCAGAGTTTGAATTATATAGGAAGTGAAGATGGGAATTTATTACTTTAACTTTCTTCCCTCATTACCTTTAAAATATGACCATCACAGAATCTCAGGGACTCCCAGCAGAATGAATGATGAGTACTGAATCGGAAATTCCGGAAGAAATCCCGGGATTTCGGTTTCGGTACCCCATATATAGAATTGCTTCTATATCAGTATGTATATTGCATTCATAAATATCTGTACAGAAATCACATAGTCCACACGCACCCGGGCCTGGGCCGTTGTCATCATAAATTCCCCTCTATATATATATGACAAATCCAAGGAAAAGGATGAAAACTATTCAACATTCAGCACAGTTAAATGTCATTATAGTTCATTAGAAAAAGCCAAAGCATATAGAGAGCCGCATTTCATTTCCATTATTGCGACTCCCACTCCCTCAGTCCTCAGTCCCAGTCCCAGTCCCAGCTTCCCATTTTTCTACCTTTTCTAAGAGACAAGTATAAAGCAATGCAATATGCAGTAGTAATTACAGTAAGTATCCCAATTAATTTGCTGTCTAGAATAAATTATATATTTTTACGTTTCCGCTGTCCTTTCCCTCCTTTCCCAATTCCCCACGTACTACACTGTGTCAACCACATACGGTTCGGATTCAGGATGACACATAACAAGTCCATACTATAGCACCTTTTCCCTTCCATTTTGCATTATGCATATGGAGCCAAAGACAATCTCATGCACGTATAGAGTTGAGGACGTGGATAAATTTAAATATGAGCAGGTATATATGGAAATGGAATAAATTCAAACTAGTAATAAAGGCACAAGTGTCGACGTCGACATCATATTACAAATCGTCTCAAGACACCGTCATGGCTAACTACTATAAAGACATGGCGAAAGTACGAGAAAATGAAAAGTAATTTTCTTATAATATACAAGAAAACTTACTACTAGAATGTACAATGACCTAATTAAACTCCGGTGGTCGTCGTTGCCAGGACCGGACGAAGGAATTTGTTTTCGGCAGCAATTTGTTTCCATACAAAAACCACCATTTTGATTTTATTGATGATTTTCTTTGGTAATGCAAAGTTTTGTATTTACATGTTTCAGAAAAGTGCAAAATGTCCTTTTTACTTGATTCAGAAAAGTGTAAAATGTTCTATTTACATGTCTTGAGAAAAGTGGAAAATGTTTTATTTCCATGCTTTTGAAATGTACAAAGAAATTCATTTGCATGTTTTTGAAAAGTCAAAATATTCTTTTTGTATAGTTTTGAAAACTACAAAATGTTCCATTTACACGTTTTTTGAAATTTCAAGCAGCGGGGGATGCCTGCGCTGGCCGCATTATCCGGCCCTGGTCGTTGCAATCCCAATTCATATTCATGAAAGATAAGAGAGATGCATATACATGCGGTGGTGAAAGATATTTTACACGGATAGGAGATGCGGGATGGACCGGACCCGGACCCGGACGACAGGATACAAAGGTAAAGAGGAAGAAAGCTCCAACACTCACATTCGTCGCATAAAATTAAAGTTAAAAGAGGGAAGGTGTGTGGATACGGGGTTGTGTGGTTATTGACGCGAGATGCGAGAAAGGCTATGGAAGGAAATGTGTGAGAAGGAACCCAAGCTGAAAACGGAAAGGAAGCATAGCTACGGTTGACGGTTTACGGGCACGGGCACGGACACGGACACGGGCACGGGTTACGGTTACGACACGCGGCTACTATGGTTTGGCTAGACGATGACGGTGACACTATGACGACGGCTGATGCGATGGTGAAAATGAGGCTTCAAAAATTCTACTCTTGCCTCACTTGCCCCAAAATTGATAATTCACACTTTTAGACTTTTTAGGACCTTTTTAGCCCTTCCCCAGCGCGTAGGTGTTAAGTACGTAAAAACATAAGTTATGCAGTGATGTACTCTCATGCTACAGAAATAACAGATGAAAACAACGTGCTGGACTGATAAGGGAACACTGACAGAGCGGAGTAGTACATAAGGTTAATAGTGAGGCTGCTGATGCTGGTATCCTATGGGAGCTACTGTACGTATATGTTTGGGCATTGTTAAAGATTATACCTATGTGGGTATGCACTTATGGCATTAGGCATATATCGCCAGTGAAGACACAAAATGACCCATACCTAGAATGCTAGAATCAAAATGAGTTATATGTCTTGCAAACACTAAATGAGAAAGATGCTTTAAATGTTATTGACGAGTAATTTTAAAGGTGCAAATTGTTCTATTTACTTGTTCTTTAAACAGTAGAATATTTTTGATTGAATTGCTTTGGAAAAGTATAAAATGTTCTATTTTTATTTTTACATGTTTTTTAAATTGTAAAATGTTCTATTTACATGTTTTTTGAAAAATGCAAAATGTTCCAATTACCTGTTTTTAAAAATTGCAAAATATTCTATTTACATGTTTTTTAAAATTGCAAAATGTTCCATTTACATGTTTTTGAAAAGAGTAAAATGTCGTATTTAACTTGTTTTTGAAAGGTGTGTGTAAAATTTTCAATTTAAATGCTCTCAAGACATATTTGAATATTTTTGTAGATAGTTGATATTGTTTTTAGCTACAAATGGATATGGGTCATTTTGGTTTTTCACAGACGATATATTAGGGGCAATCTAATGATCATGTATTGTTGCTGAAGAAACGAAAGAAACTATTTATGCAATATTTGCTATAGCGAGACGTGTCCAGTCCAGTGAGTCCAGTGGATCTAACTATGTGGAGTGAAAGTGTTTTGAAAAAAAAGTCTTCACATCTCCTGAGTAGCTGTAGATACCTAGCTTTGCACACGGAATAAATCTCAAATGACCGGTTCCCGTTCGGTTCTTCGGTTCGAGCTGTATTGCAAATTCAAGGACAATATGTTATTCTCATCATACACAAGAAAACAGAGCATCTCTGTAGACCTTCCAACTCTAACTTTGTCCCTTCTGATCGTAAATAAAGAAGATAAAGATAGAAATCCCATAGCCGTTTACATAATACAGGCGGAACATGTAGTATAGCCCACGACTCCAAAACTCCAAACTCCAAAAACTCCGCCGAACGAGAATCTAGTACAAACAAAAACACAACACTACAGACACAGTTTGGGTTCTTGTATTTTCCACTGTGTGTACAGTACTCAATTCTGAAGGTGCCCGCATATATATTGTAATGCAATAATGTACGTGAATGACATGGAGAAAATAGTTTGAGAATAGAAAGTTATTCTCTGTTAGTTTTGTTGACGTTGGGAGAGTATAGACTTTGTGAGTCGTCAGTGCGAATGCTAAAAAAAAAGAAAGAAAAAAAAGTCTTGAAGATGTGGACTTTTGGGAGCGGGAACCCGAAGCAGATCCAGAACCAGATTCAGATCCAGATCGAAGCTCTGCTATATGGAGGCTCATTTCCTCTCCCCGCGCTCTCCCTTCCCTTTCCCTTTCACTCTCGTTTAATGTGTGTCATAGTCAAGATGAAAGTCACGTCCGACTCCCGTCTCAAGAAAGGAAGTTGAGGAGATCTCTGGATCTCCAAGTCAACCAAGAACCAAACCAAACCAAACCAAGAAAACCCATCCAGCCGTCCAAGAAGACAAGCCAAGCAAAGCCAAACCGAACCGAGAAGAACAGAAACCCATCCGACCGACCAATAAAAGACAACGGTTTCATTTTCATTCTCTCGCCTTTTTTTTATATCTCCCTCACAGAGGCAGTTCCCCCACTCGCATTTTTCTGTATAAAATAAACTTTCTTTTGCCCAAATCCAAAATCCTTAGTCTACTTGGACGAAAACCACTAAAAACGAACAATCTTTCTTTTTTTTACCCAAAATTTTCTCACATATAGTAGTTAGTAATCCTGGACTCCATTGTCCTAATATGTCCTATTCCTATGGTTCTCATCGCACCCACCCACGCACGTCCCACATCAATACAGAAAAGACCCTTGAGTTAATAAACTGCAAAATCAAAATGTAGCGCTCCCCCTCCCCCACATTCTTCTATGTTATATCGTCTGTGAAGAACCAAATTGACCCATATCCATTTTTAGCGAAAAATAATATCAACTATCTACAAAAATATTCAAATATGTCTTGAGAGCATATAAATTCAACATTTTGCACCTTTTCAAAAACATGGAATTAGAAATTTGTGCACCTTTTCAAAAACATGGAATTAGAACATTTTTGCACCTTTTAAAAAACATGGAATTAGACATTTTTGCACCTTTTAAAAAACATGGAATTAGAACATTTTGCACCTTTTCAAAAACATGGAATTAGAACATTTTGCACCTTTTCGGAAACATGGAATTAGAACATTTTGCACCTTTTTGAAAACATGGAATTAGACATTTTTGCACCTTTTAAAAAACATGGAATTAGAACATTTTGCATCTTTTCAAAAACATGGAATTAGAAAATTTTGCTTCGTTTCAAAAACTCGTAATTAACATTTTACGCATGTTTCTCATTCTGTTTTTATGACATAGCTCATTTTGATTGTAGAGTAAATTGGTTATGGGTCATTTGGTTCTTCACAGACGATACACAATAGAAACAGGAATTACAAAATATTTTATGCTAAGACTCAAGACAGTACGTGTGTCCTTCTTACGACTGAAATGTGTACGTGGAAATATTTTTATTAACATTGTTAATGCTAACGACAACGACGCAGCGCATAGAAACTATTTCAACTGCTACATTTTATAACTTCAAAAATAATACGGGCACATTCTTAAAGAAGATTAGGAACGTGCTGCGCTTTGTATTTTCGTATTTCACACAATCAGGACCAGAAGACGGGACAGTATATGAAAATGAAAATGACCCGCGTTTCTTTAGTACAAATCACCCAGTCCCCACACAAATTCAAGTTGACGTAATTAATGGGGTAATAAATGAATGCATGAAATACTGTAATAATTATTTCTAGAATAAATTGGGCTTTTATCCTGACACTCTGAGCTGCTCTGGTTTACTCCATTGTATAACGAGTTAAATATGGGAACAATTTTAAACTGCACATTTCCTCACTCAAAAAAAGCTGCTTTATATATATTTATTAACATTCCAGTTACGCTATTTAGATTCTTAAGTCACGATTTGTATAAGGCTTAATGTAATTTAATGTAATAATAAAATTACATATTTGCAAGACAGAAATGCAATCAAATTAATTGGATGCATAAACGGATTTTTGTGCATTACTTTAAATTGTAGCTAAGCAAAGGTGATATTAATGGCAATAAAAATGTCAGTTAAATTTTTGCCTAAACTAATAAATGTCATGATTGGAGTGTAGAACAGGAAACATTGGTCTTAAGAATAATTTTTAGCATAAAAAGTAAATGTGCCTTATGTACCTATACCTATAGGTAGCGCACAGGTACCTACCTCATATTATGGCAAAACTGGAAATGGAAATACAAAAAAGAAATACAAAATACAGTACACATTATGCATAGCTTGAAACGTGCTGCATGTCATGTCATAATGTGAAAAACTAAAATTAAGGAAATAAACACACGTCCTTTATCTTTAAGTTGTTCTTGTTGGACTCTTGGACATGACAGAGTAAATAGAGGTCTACAGTGCAGTGAATTGAAAGTAAAAGTGATAAGTAATAAACATAAAAAAAGAAGACAAATGAGTAGATTGCATGCACTCCAGAGTTTATTTTCTCACTTGCCCTTTTTTTATTATGAGATTTATTTCCCAGAAATTACATGTGCATATTATGGGAACTATGGCCATGGCGGGGCTCTCCATGGGACTATGTGTGGACCTCTGGGTCTTTCCTTCCATTTCAATTGTCCCACTGCACTTATTTCGCAGAATTTGAATTCAACCCGTATAAAAGCTGGACTGGCACTGGCACTGGAACTGGTACTGGTACTGGTACCGGTACTGCTACTGTGGAATTGGAACTATGGTCAGCTGTCAGCTCAGGAAACTCAGGGCCCATAGGCATAGACCGTCAGACGAGACGCGGACTTATTGTTACTACGTGCAAAAACCTCTTCGAAAAAAAAATACTGTATATAGGTATGTTGACTGTTGACTATTGGGCTGTTGTAATCCATTTACTTGATTTCCGCTCCTTATTTTATTCCATGCTCCTTCTTCCACATAACTGATCCTCACAGACTTTATTGACCTGAAAAATGACCAAAATCACGGACATATACCGAAGGTTTATATTGATTTTAGTTTTTTTTTCTCTCTCGCATCACGGCATCGGCATCCCTATGGATTCTCACTCACTGTCATGCCTCCGTCTCTCCGTCCACTTTAATGTTTCGACTTGGACTTAAAGTTTGAAAGTTGACAGGAAGGGAAACAGACGGTGATGGTCAGGGAGCAGTCTAAACCAGTAACCAGCACTACTTTACCTGTCTTTCTATTACCTATGTACCTGCAGAGCCGGATATTTCGGCCAGCGCAGGCAGCCCCTGCTGCTTGAATTTTCTCAAAACATGTAAATGGAACATTTTGTAGTTTTCAAAAATACGTAAAAAGAATATTGCGACTTTTCAAAAACATGCAAATAAATTTTTTTGTACATTTCAAAAACATGGAACTAAAAAATTTTCCACTTTTCTCAAAACATGTCAATAGAACATTTTGCACTTTCCTGAATCAAGTAAAAAGAACATTTTGGACTTTCCTAAAGCATGTAAATACAACATTTTGCTTTACCAAAGAAATACGTCAATAAAATCAAAATAGTGGTTTTTGTATGGAAACAAATTGCTGCCTAAAAGCAATTCCTTCGCCCGGCCCTGTGTACCTGTATGCGTGTAAATACATGCTGGTTATTTTGAAATTCTCGTGCAAATTGAAAAATAGACAGTTTTACAAGGTTCAAGGTTAAGGACGGTTTAATGTTGCATACCAGTGTAGAAAAGACCCTGCAGATAAGTTTGTAAACTACAATAATGCACATCACACCCCTACTGCTTGTGTATACAATGCATTCGCTTCAAATTAAATCGATTTAATCCCCTTGATCCCTACAGCCCCACGGAAGTTTTGAAACATTGATTCCAGCATGAAATCGATAGGACGAGGGATACAATAGTTACGGACTAAAAACGGGACACTGGGATGTAGTTTGTATGCAGCCGAAATATGGATTTGGAGCTTTATGCAAATAATATATATTGCAATTTTGTAAACAGAAATGATGAAGGTGAAAGCTAATTTATTTTGAGCATAAAACGACACTAAACAAGGAAGTGGAGAGCTGACAACTGACACCGTAGTAGAGAGAGAGAGAGTGAAAGAACTTGGAAATTTTATCTATGTAGGTACGTGATGCAGATGGAAATGGAAAATGAAAACCTTGCTTTCTCGGTGTCGGTGCTATACATTATATTCGAAATTAAACCTTGACGGAAGTGTCATTTTAATTTATGCAGTAAAGTCCCCATCTTGGTTTGGGATGATGGGCAATTAATTGTGATTAAGTAGGTTCACACAATAAATATACGTCCATTCTTTATATATGTTATATGTACTACCAACGTGTCATATCTTCTGTGAAGAACCAAAATGACCCATATCTAATTGTAGCTAAAAAAAATATCCACTATCTGCAAAAATATTGAAACATATCTTAAAAGAATTTAAATAGAATATTTTGCACTTTTCAAAAATATGTAAATAAAACATTTTAAAATTTTTAAAAGCAAGTAAATAAAACATTTTACACTTTTCAAAAATATGTAAATAGCACATTTTACACTTTTCAAAAATATGGAATTAGAACATTTCGCACCTTTTCAAAAACATGTAAATAGGAAATTTCACACTTTTCAAAAACTCTTAATTAACATTTTACGCACGTTTCTCAATTTGTTTTTATGACATAGCTCATTTTGATTGTAGCTTAAGTTGGATACTGGCCATTTTGGTTCTTCACATAGGGTATGTCATATCTGAGTTATTAAAGCTATTCCTACTAACTATAAGGAACGTCATTCATGTAACTTTGGGATTTCAAAATGACTTAATCTAAAAAAACAAGCAAATTGTAAATAGTACAAATTCAAAATAACTTGAGTGCATTTAACGCTGTTTGATCACAGTTTCCCGCCCAAGTTTAGAAAAATTATAATTTTGAAATTTTGTTGCCCTCGAAAACGTCGTCTACAGTTCTCGTCCGATTTTGTTCAAATATGATTTTTTTCTAACCTTTCGGCTGCATTCTAAATAGCAAGCTTCAGGATTTTGTAAAACTTTGCTATAATTTTCATTTTTTAAAAAATAAAATTCCAAAAACCATATATATTTTTTCAATGAAAATCGGATGAGAACTGTATAGAAGTTATAGAGAAAAAAAATTTCAAAATTTTAATATTTTTAAACTTTGGCGGACCACTACTGTGACCAAAGAATGCAAAATGTTCTGAAGTTATTTTAGATCTGTACTATTTAAAAGTAGCCTGATTTTTTATAATTGGTCTTGAAAAAACGTTTCCAAGTAAAAATATTTGATGCCCACATGTATAATGTACCTATATAGTTTGGATTAAAAAAACTTAAGCCAATATATTGGTAATGGCAATGATAATTATCAGAGTAGAAAATATTTAAGAGGGTGCAAAAGAGTGTCATTTGATAGAGTATATCGTATGTGGAAAATATGTTATGACAAAAAAACTATTTACTTATTTATAATACTGTTTCTGGGATGGGATTAGGATGAGTGAGGCGGGTGTATAAAATATTCCCTATATGATATTAAAGGGATCAGAGAGACTCAAGTGATGTGATGGGTCTTAACCTGGACGTGAATGGAAACAGTTATTGATTGTATACTTTAGTCTTGATCGATTGTTGACACTCCCAATACCCACCCAACCAGAACTTTAGCACCAAGTACGAGAGCCACACATGAACCAACATTGATTGATTAATGTGCTTCGAGTATCTGACGGGCTATATAATACAGAGGAACTCTATATTTAGACACATAGGACAGGGCTGACATAGTAGAGGACCCCACGACCAAAGACGAAGATGTAATTCAATGGGAAGGAAAGGATAAGACATATTATATCCGGCATCAATAATGATTTCAAAAAAAAAAAGTAAGCAACTTAATCTTCATTATCTATAAATGATAAAGATCGCTATCCAACTTGTCCACTCAGAATTATATTGCTCTTTTAATTTTAATCCCAATCCCATTTTCGCTTCTTTTCCAAAATTCGCAACGCTGGCTCAACTTGTCCGGGACCGGGCCCGGATATGTAATATGCATGTTACAGTCCTTCATTTAAGCAACAAGATGAGCGTCAAGATTTAATTCGAATTCCAATATAGTCTGTAAAGAAGCAAAATGACCTATTTCCTATTTAATCTCGAATCAAATTGGGCTATGTCAAAAAAACAAAATGAGTTACCTACATGCGTAAAATGTTAATCAGGAGTTTTTGAAAAGTGTAAAATGCTCTGTTTACATATTTTTGAAAAGCGTAAAATGTTCTATTTAGATATTTTTGAAAAGTGTAAAATGGTCTATTTACATGTTCTTAAAAAGTGTAAAATGTTTTATTTACTTGTTTTTAAAAAGTGTAAAATGTTCTATTTACTTATTTTTTAAAAGTGTAAAATGTTCTATTTACATATTTTTGAAAATTGTAAAATGTTCTATTTAAATGCTTTTAAGATATATTTCAAAATTTGTGTAGATAGTACATGCTGTTTTTAGCTAAAAATGGAAGTGGGTCATTTTGGTTCTTCACAGAAGATAAGCGATCTGCTATATAACTTCATGATCGTGAATGATGAGTATTATTTTTGAGCCAAAATGTTTTTCTTTGAATTTTTATTGATTAATTTTTTTTTGGAAATTAAAATATATTATGACTAATAGTACACTTTAAATTTTTATAATCAAAATCGTGATATAAAAAAGGTCGGAAGGCCATATAAAGAAACGGAATAATTATTGAATAAGCCTAACTTTTAACAACAGTGAGACGAACTTTGAACTCAAAAGAAATTCTTTCCACGTATATTTACATAATAGGGAAATGTGAATAAATGGCAAATTAAAATTTCATATATTATTTTCCCTGTCCAAAATCCAAAAAAAAACCAAACCTGCAAAGTTCCGCAAAAAAAAGGTAAACGAAAACAACGAAAAGCAGGAAATCGTAAACGAATTGGAGAATCCAGAGTCAGAACTAAAACTTATACACAGATAGGTGATTTGCTTCCAGCTTATGACGATGTTGAAAGTTCAATAAATCAGAATTGAAAATTGGAAAGATGCCGAAGTGGGACGAGTGAGCGTTGATTCTTTATTGTAGGTATGTAGTTGTAGTTAGAATTTTTGTTTTTTTGAGGGAATTCGGGTCTCACAGATGATTTTTGTTTTTTTTTTGTGCTGATGATGTATAGAAGAAAAACCAAATATGATTTACGGATTGGGTGCTGACATCTGGAATTAAATTTTCCTTTTTCCCCGTGATTTTTTCCATGAAACTATCATACCTAGTTAAGGATAGTATATTCAGTTTGGCTATTACTTACAAAATAAAAAATGTCGGCATAATATGAAGATAAACAAAGCGGAGGTTTTAACTTACCGATGCTATATCACTTTTCAACGTGGTGATTTTGCATATGCAAGTTAAAAATAATGAAACTGAAATGTTCAATTTTAATCATCACCATTTAAATTTACACTGTAAAACTAAAATAAAAACTGAATTATTTATTTTAATTCCGTGTGGCATTGAAAATTTGGAAAGGGTCGCTGAACGTCGAACGTGTGGGCTTTCTTCGTTTATGAGTACCAGTGACCATATTGAGTATTACGTAGAGTAGCCGCAGTTAACATTACGAATTTTAACGAATTTTATTATCGACACACGGAAGCTGTCGGCTCCTGCTACACTCTTCAAGTTCATACTGAATTCTATTTTGATTTACCGCGAATAATATTTAATTGGACTCTATCCATATTAGCGCATATAAAGTCATTTACAAACTAAAAACGTTGCTAATATCATCAATCGTAATAGTGTATATCGTCTGTGAAGAATCAAAATGACCCATTTCCAATTTATGCTAGAATTAAAATGAGCTAGGTCAAAATTAGACAGTAAATAAGATACATTCTTAGAATACTAACCAGGAGTTTCTAAAATGAGCAAATTGTCCTATTTACATATTTTTGAAAGGCCAAATTGTTCTATATACATGTTTTTGAAAAGGTCAAAATATTCTATTTAAATATTTTTGAAAAGGCCAAAATTTTCTGCTTACATGTTTTTTAAAAGGTCAAAATTTTCTATTTACATGTTTTTTAAAAGCGTAAATTCTTGTATTTTTAAGTGTTTTTCAAAAGTGCAAAATATTCTATTTGTATGTTTTTCAAAAAATTGAAGTGTCCTATTTATATGTTTTTAAAAGGTGCAAAATATTCTATTTACTTGTTTTTTTTTGAAAACTGCACAAGGTTCTGTTTTCATGCTTTCATGAACGTGCTATTTTAATTTTTTCTGTAGATAGTGCATTTTGCTTGAAACTAAAAATGGGCATGGGTCATTTTGGTTTTTCACAGATGATACATGCTTATATTAATTAATTATAAAAAGTGTCCTTGATTTTTCAATGGAATTTATATACGCAAACTGGTTTTTTTATCCCATGCCATTTTGTTTTAGCTTACTGCCATGAATTTAGAAACTTAAAGATGTAAAATTAAAAAAGTAAAATAAACAGCTGAGCGATGCAGTCCATGCATCGAATATTTTAAATAAAGAATCAACAGTATAACATCTTGAATCTTGAATGTTTAGATAGAAAAGAAAAAATGGAATGAATAATAATTTCCAGAACATAATAAAAACATATATGAAAACTGTGTCAAAGAGAACACGAGGCTGAGGATGAGAGAATACTCGTCAAAACATTAATTTATCAGTTCCACTGCATTTAAAGAAGAGGAAACCATAAGGCTTGAAGTGACGTAAATGCGAGCATTTTTTTGTTTAAAAGTCAAAGTCAATTCATTCACAAGTCTTATCTCTCCTTTTTTTATTAAAATAAACATAATGGAAAATATATTATATATTTTTAACTTTGAATTATGTATGCGTGACCAAAATAAAAAAAAGTTGTTTTTACTGCTTTATATTTTTTTTACATGTGTTCCTTCTCGTTTACGTCAATTCCCGCCGCAGTTGTCAAAATATCAAAATATTTTCTTCCTTAACAGTCTATGAAAATATGAAAAAAGATGGAAAAGAAAAACACTATACAGACATATCTATGATCTAACAGCTCGTGGCTCGTTGTCGTAACATGCTTTGCTTGAATTCAATCTGGCATGTAGACAAAAAAAAGAACAAACATCGTGCTAAATTCATCGTTCAATAACATAATAAATAGGTATATGACATTGTATTGAGCGTCAGCTTCGCATAGCCATGAGGAAGAAAAAAACCAAAATCTAGATTCAAGATCAAAATATTCCTATCCACAATTTTGTTTTTACACACATCAGTTGGTAAGACTTTAGACCCGCAGTCAGAACCAGTAAGTTGCCTCGACGTCACTTCGGCACAAGTAACTATCTATGTAGAAAGACCGCTTTAAATGTAAATTGCAATTTGTAAATTCAAATTCAACATTCCCAGTGGGATTTTTAGGGCCGGATAATGAAGCCAGCGCACGCAGCCTCCGCTGCTTGAATTATCTCAAAACATGTAAATGGAACATTTTGCAGTTTTCAAAAATATATGTAAAAAAAATATTTTGACTTTTCAAAAACACGCAAATTAAAGTTTTTGTGCATTTCACAAACATGCAAATAAATTTTTTAATACATTTTAAAAATATGGAACTAAAACATTTTCCACTTTTCTCAAAACATGTAAATAGAAAATTTTGCACTTTTCTGAATCAAGTAAAAAGAACATTTTGCACTTTTCTAAAACAAGCAAATACAACATTTTGCAATATCAAAGAAAACCAGCAATAAAATGAAAATGGTGGTTTTTGTATGGAAACAAATTACTGCCTAAAAGCAATTCCTTCGTCCGGCCCTGAGGATTTTACACCTAGATATAAAAGTTCCCATCTCTACTATTGACATTAGATGCGTGGATGAAGGACAGTAGAAAAGGTTTACATCACATTTCGTGATCTTTGTGTCTTTTGTAAATTTTGCCTTTACTTGTTTTTTTTTACTAGAATTTATTATAACATCACAAAGTTATTCCCAGTAGGAAATTTGACAAAAAGCTATCGTTTATTTCAGCCTCATACAGTGAATACAGTCTCTTGAAACACCAACATTTTTATGATCGATGCTGCAGATTATCAAAGTCTAAAACTGACGTACGACCCTCGTGGTCCTGAGCCACAATCGTATGAAAGTTTTGTGGGAGAAAAAAGATGAAGGTTGTTGTAGAATCTTGTATTTTCTCTCTGCGTATATTTTAATGGGTTTTTACTTGAAAAAGTTGTGGGATCCCTTAACTTACTTTAATTTGATAAAACTCAAAACTGACCCGGGTGAGTACTAATAATGCTAACCTCATTTCATTAATGAAGACATTGTAGAAAGTTTATATTCACAAACTTTGTTTTACTCCAATGTTTTATGTCTTTATTACTTGTGTGTGTGTAGTCGTACGTAGTGCTCGATGACGATAAGAACTGAGCGATGCGATGTGCTCTCTCTCTCTAGCTTTTTGCGGTTACTTTATTAAGGAATCCTGCGGGATGTTTTTGGGATAACAGTGGATAAAAGGATACGAGTGCTGCACGAGATTCTACTATACTGCAGCTATATGCTAAATATAGCATATCGTCTGTGAAGAACCAAAATGACCCATATCCATTTTTAGCTAAACAACCATATCCGCTATCTACAAAAATACTGAAACATGTCTTGAGTGCATTTAAATATAAAATTTTGCATTTTTTAAAACTACGTGAATAGGACATTTTACGCTTTTCAAAAGCATGCAAATAAAACATTTTGCACATTTTTAAAAACACGGAATTAGAAAATTTTGTACATTTTCAAAAACATAGAATTAGACATTTTTGTACCTTTTCAAAAACATGGAATTAGAACATTTTGCACCTTTTCAAAAGAGTGGAATTAAACATTTTTGTACCTTTTCAAAAACATGGAATTAGAACATTCTACACTTTTCAAAAATATGGAATTAGAACATTTTGCACCTTTTCAAAAGAGTGGAATTAAACATTTTTGTACCTTTTCAAAAACATGGAATTAGAACATTCTACACTTTTCAAAAATATGGAATTAGAACATTTTGCACCTTTTCAAAAGAGTGGAATTAAACATTTTTGTACCTTTTCAAAAACATGGAATTAGTACATTCTACACTTTTCAAAAACTCTTAATTACCATTTCACTCATGTTTCTCATTTCTTATTTTTTGTGATATAGCTCATTTTGATTCTAGCTTAAATTGGATATGGGTCGTTTTGGTTCTTCACAGACGATATGATATAATATCTGTACATAATACTATATTGCGATTGCGTTAATTTTAATAGAAGTCTTACAAATACAGTATAGTGGAGAATTTAAGCTAAGGATATATGCGCTATATTGCTTCAATTACATCACATGGTATCTTATAGTAGTAATGTACGTAGTTGATTAATTCAAGCTAAGTGCCCATTAGCCGGCCAACCTGTAGTTATCTTTAGTGCGTGTTTTAACAAGTCTTTTCTTCTTTCCTCTACTTTCAAATTTCTTCGTATGAACGCTGCTCTGTTTTTCCTTCGTCTTTCCAGAAATGGATGATATAGGGAAGAAGAAGGGGAAAGATTACTCTTTCTTCCTCTCACTCTGCCTACATACTTATCCATGTGCCATGTGGTATCTTTGTCTATATCTACTTTACTATGTATATATGCAGGATTATTATTGTACAGCTATAGCCAAGATTTTGAACAGGAACACGCGACGAGCCCTCTGCTTCTCACTGGAGACGGAGACTGGAGAGGAGGCCAAGCCAGCTAGGTCAGGTAACTTATTAGGAAGTCTTCCGATTACGATTACTACACAACTTCTACATACTACAACTACCACTACTATTAAGGACTATAAGATATAAATACTTTTATGTGCTAGACCATACAGACAGTGTGTACAATACTTAAAGAGAAAACAACCAACTTCCCGCCCATCATCATTCATCCCATTCCACACGCAGGACGAGATCCTCAAATACGCAACCACCAGGACCAGAACCAGGACCAAAAAGCGAAGGGAGAGAAGAAACAAACTTTAGGGATGGTCCTTAAATGATGTCATCGAATTTTAGAACTCACCCCCCACCCCCATGTCATCACATTAATATTGGCCAAACAGCTATATATTTAACATGGCATGCCATCAACACACAACTAGTCCCACCCACCTTGGGCCGGATAATGCGGCCAGCGCAGGTAGCCCCCGCTACTTGAATTTTCAAAACACATGTAAATGGAACATTTTGCAGTTTTTAAAAATTTGTAAAAACATTATTTTGAATTTTCAAAAATTTGTAAAAACATTATTTTGAATTTTCAAAAAACATGTAAATGAAACATTTTTCAGTTTTCAAAAATTTGTAAAAATATTATTTTGAATTTTCAAAAAACATGTAAATGGAACATTTTTCAGTTTTCAAAAATTTGTAAAAACATTATTTTGAATTTTCAAAAAACATGTAAATGGAACATTTTGCAGTTTTTAAAAATTTGTAAAAACATTATTTTGAATTTTCAAAAATTTGTAAAAACATTATTTTGAATTTTCAAAAAACATGTAAATGAAACATTTTTCAGTTTTCAAAAATTTGTAAAAATATTATTTTGAATTTTCAAAAAACATGTAAATGGAACATTTTTCAGTTTTCAAAAATTTGTAAAAACATTATTTTGAATTTTCAAAAAACATGTAAATGGAACATTTTTCAGTTTTCAAAAATTTGTAAAAAGATTATTTTGACTTTTCAAAAACATGCGAATAAAAGTTTTTGTACATTTCAAAAACATGCAAATAAAACATTTTGTACTTTTCTCAAAATATGTAAATAAAACATTGAGCACTTTTCTGAATCAAGTAAAAAGAAAATTTTGCACTTTTCTAAAACATGCAAAAACAACATTTTGCTTTACCAAAGAAAACCATGAATAAAATCAAAATGGTGATTTTTGTATGGAAAAAATTGCTGTTTAAAACTAATTCTTTCGTCCGGCCCTGCCACCCACCCTACCAATGACACCATTTATGGACAATCCCCCAGATGAAGAGCACACGATTATAGGATTGTGAGAGGGATAAGAAGGAAAAAAAGGGAAAACGAAGGAAACCTAATGCGTATATACGCATAAATATACATTAGGCACATTAAATATCTCGTAATTTAAGGTGGAACAACTAAATTTAACTACAGTCTCCATGAGTTTCTTTGTATATTCTCGAATTAATACGCCTGTTTGTTCTGCTTTTTTTGTGTTTATTTCTGCGTTTTCTTACACGAAGCTAAAACTGGAGTCATAATAAAAGACATGATTTTTACCTATACCTATCCCCTATAGGTGTACTTGCACGGTGCGGTACATAGTTTCCACAAATATAAATTATCATGTTTGTATTTTTGTTGTATGTACACTATGTTGTTGTTAGTCAAGTGAGTGGAAGATCCGACGTCCCATTAAAGATGTCATACTGATGATGTCGTTTACTCCTTGTTCTCCTAAAATGGTTACAAATGTGAACTTTGAAAATCCCTATGTTTTATTTTTTATGCTCCTCTCTGCACGCCATTTCTATCTGTATAATTCGCATGCAGGGCCCAAAAGGAGGACGACAAGACAATTCACGCTGTAATTACCATCCTGTGCACCGAGTTTTCCCAACCGCGTGCTCAGAGTTAATATGTAGGGTTATTTATACCTTAGCGTATGTGTTCTTCTATATGTGTAGGTCACCTTTTACAAAAGTATGTACCTACCTTGAAGAAAGATGTACCTAGATGCTTATAATGGGCTTCCGTAGAAAATGAAAATGAAGCTGAATGAACTCTCACCATGACGTAAAATAAATGATAGTTATGATTATGATCAAAGGCTATTAGCCGACATAAGCTACTATGTACCTACCTACCTCCATTCTCAATTGTGGGTAGAATTTGTATCTTGTCTCTGTGTACTCTATACGTTTGTAATAAAAATAAAATATTCTGTAAGATTTGTGTTTTACTTAAGCTAAAAAAGCTATAGCTATGACTGTACTAATATGTGTGGGCTGATACTGATACTATTTTGAGGAGTGAACTTACCCCCCCCCCCCCCCCCGCCCCCCTCGGTATACGTATATTAGATAAATGTTATGGGGGGGGGGAGCATTTTAGGTGGTAGGGTCGGACGAAGGAATTGGTTTTAGGCAGAAATTTGTTTCCATACAAAAACCACCATTTTGATCTGATTTTATTGATGGTTTTCTTTGGTAAAGCAAAATGTTGCACTTACATGTTTTAGAAAAGTGCTCAATGTTCTATTTACATGTTTTGAGAAAAGTGGAAAATGTTTTATTTCCATGTTTTTGAAATGTACGAAATAATTTAATTGCATGTTTTTGAAAAGTCAAAATATTCTTTTTTACATGTTTTTGAAAACTGCAAAATGTTCTATTTACATTTTTTTTTAAAAATCAAGCAGCGGGGGCTGCCTGCGCTCACCGCATTATCCGGCCCTGTTAGGTAGGTAGGTAGGTAACTAAAAATATACTAAAACTCAAAGAGCCGGGAGAGTTTTGTCGTGTATTACCTACTTGTAAATTGTAAATACTACTTGCATGTACGGATAATTTTCTATTTTGTTCAGCTTCCTCTTGTCGTTCTCTTTAAAATGGAGAGTGGAATGAATGGCGTAAGATCACGCAAGAAGATTCATTACATCATTTTTATCTTCATGACTTTATAAATGTGTGCGATGATAATGCTGTGTTGCCTGGGCTGAGCTCTCATCCACCACTACTGACTGTCATCTCCTTCTTGCTTTGTTTTAGTTATATACAGTGATATAGCACAGAGTATACAGAGTACAAAGTCGTAGATAGATAGGAGAGACTCTCACTCTTCTTTCGTTGGACGGTACCTCTTTGCACTACATTACTTTTACTTGCACAGTCTTACTTACAGGCAACGGACACATTATGTATTACTCCCCGACGACCCTAAGACAAAACATGATGGCAGCTCATGCTGTTTTATATGGACTTTTACATAAATATTACCAAAGGTGAGGTAGACCTTCCCTCTCTCGCCTTACGTCCCTTAATGGCCACTGTTGCTCGCTATGCAGTTAAGTGATGTTAATAGTTAAAAGACTTGGACGGGATGAAGGAGGGCAAGAGTTATACGAGTAGGACCCCCCCCCCACAAAAAAAAAGTGAAAAACTTTTGTGTGGGGGGGGGGGGGATTTGGATCGCTGAATTACCTATATATCTGTATCTAAATTCTTCCTTTGTGTTTTTTACGATGTAATGCAATACGTGATTCTATATGATAGTAGTAAATAAAGAAAGCCGAAAAAAAAGGATACGGAGACAGATTTCGGATACAGATATCAGTCCATTTGGAAATGTAAATCGGAATGGCTCAAAATTGTTTCTGAGTTTCCGGGAGTCGGAGTCGGAGTCGTGATTATTCAATTTTTGAACGTCTTTTGATCGACTTTAGAGGCTCCAAGGTCCCAGCTTTGTGTTTTTTTATATTGTGGGTCTTATATGGTGAATGGTGACTGAAGAATTAAAATGGTCCATATCCATTTTTAGACAGAAAAATAAATTTACTATCTACCAAAATATTAAAATATCGCATCATCTTGAAAGTATACAGATTTATGTAGATCAAACATTTTGAACTTTTCAAAAACATGTAAATAGACCATTTTGCGCTTTTCAAAAATCAAGTAAATAGTGTTTTGCACTTTTCAAAAATCATGTAATTAGATTATTTGGCGCTTTTCAAAAATCATGTAAATAGAGGATTTGGCGCTTTTCAAAAATCGTGTAAATAGAGTATTTTGCGCTTTTCAAAAAACATGTAAATAGAGGATTTGGCGCTTTTCAAAAAACATGTAAATAGAGGATATGGCGCTTTTCAAAAAACATGTAAATAGAGTATTTTGCGCTTTTCAAAAAACATGTAAATAGAGGATTTGGCGCTTTTCAAAAAACATGTAAATAGAGGATTTGGCGCTTTTCAAAAATCATGTAAATAGATTATTTGGCGCTTTTCAAAAATCATGTAAATAGATTATTTTGCTCTTTTCAAAAATCATGTAAATAGATTATTTTGCGCTTTTCAAAAATCATGTAAATAGATTATTTTGCGCTTTTCAAAAATCAAGTAATTAGATTATTTTGCGCTTTTCAAAAATCATGTAAATAGATTATTTTGCGCTTTTCCAAAAACATGTAAATAGAGGATTTGGCGCTTTTCAAAAATCATGTAAATAGAGTATTTGCGCTTTTGAAAAAACATGTAACTAAATACAGTATTTTGCACTTATAAAAAACACGTAATTAAAACACTTTACTTCTCAAAAAACTCGGTATTACCATTTAACTCATGTATATCTCAAATCTTTTGTTTTGGCATAGCTCATTTTAATTCTAATAGCTTAAATAGTTAAATTGGATTTGAACCATTTCGATTCTTCACTCACGCTAAAAGTATAGCCTACTCCAGAAAATATTTCTAATCTACCCCTGTATACTAAAATTTCGTACATCAACCATCTTCCATTATCAGTAGTTCTAGTTCTTAAAAATAAACAAGAAACCCTTATGGTTATATAGCTATAGTTAGTTCTAGTTATGTCTAATGCTATGGCATTGTGAGAGACTATTGCATCCAAAATATTGTCAAGTATTGTAAAAATACAATTTGACTTACAATTTATTATGACATCATAATATTAAAAACTGGAAATTACAAAATGGATTTGAATGATATCTGCAATTTTTTTCGTATTTTTCCTCATTCCTCTGTGTTTTTTTATGGCATTGCTACGATAAGAAAATATGATCTATGCAAAAAGAAAGTACGAAAGTTTCAGAAAAAAGATACGGAGACAGAGTTGGGGAATGCATACTACGAGTCTATTTTGGAAATGTAAATCGGAATGAAATGGTGTAGGAATGGAAAGAAGCCGCAGAGATGAGATTGTCTAAGTTCTATCAGTATCTTCTATACATTCTCTCCGCTGTTTATAGTTCCTACAGTCAGAGTCAGAGTCGAGGCACACACACAGGAGTTTCCAACTGAAAACCGAAACCGAGGTACTTAGGTACTACATTGAGGTACATGGCTGACGGCCGACGACGAGTGATATCTTTCTACAAGTTGAAAGCCCGAGTGTTTTACTGCCTCGCTCTACTTTTAGGCCAGAGACCCAGGGATGGAATGGGACATTTTCTTGTCAAGTGTCTTCAAATGGCCAATTCGAGTGGGAAAATAATGGTATTCTATTCCTCCGTCTCCCCCCCCCCACCCCTCCCCCTTCTTTCCATCTGCCTCTCTCGCGTCCACATTATCTCTTTTGGTTACGTTTACCAATACCAACCAAGTCAGTCGTCTACACTGTAGAATTTGAGTGTTTGTTGTGAAGCGGGATCTGTTTCTGCGTCTGGAGCTGGCCGGAGCTGGAGCTCAGGGCCGGACGAAGGAATTGGTTTTAGGCAGCAATTTGTTTCCATTTACAAAAACTACCATTTTGATTTTATTGATAGTTTTCTTTGGTAAATCAAAATGTTGTATTTACATGTTTTTGAAAAGTGCAAAATGTTCTATTTACATGTTTTGAAAAAAGTGGAAAATTTTTTATTTCCATGTTTTTGAAATGTACGAAAAATTTTGTGTGCACGTTTTTGAAAAGTCAAAATGTTTTATTTACATGTTTTTGAAATGTTCAAAAAAATCTAGTTTGCATGTTTTTGAAAAGTCAAAATATTCTTTTTTACATGTTTTTGAAAAGTGCAAAATGATCCATTTACACGCTTTTTGAAAATTCAAGCAGCGGGGGCTGCCTGCGCTGGCCGCATTATCCGGCCCTGCTGGAGCTGGAGCTGGACGAGTGATAGGGAAGTGGAGGCGGACGGACGGACGGACGGCGTCGTGAGACGGAGCTTTATTACGAGATTTAATATATACATTGAGAGAGAGATTCAAACTCAAATTCCAATTCCAGTTCGACAGATGCACGTCGTATAATAATAGGAGGTAATAGTATTTTCCCTATTATGTACCTACCCACCTACACCTACACATAGCTATAAAGCCCAATTCTATGAAGACGAAAGCTTGGAACGACATAACGAATTCGAATCCAAATCAAATCGAGATATCAAGCACCTTTCCCACTAGTCAGTCTGCAGCACTGAGCTCTGTCTAGCCTCGTAGGTACATTAAATAGACACTTGTTTTGGTTTACGACTCGGAGTACTCGAACCTTTTTGCCATTGTTGTCCTAGTAGAACATTACTTGAACTCGCGGCGCGTCATCTCACCCAAAAACTAAATCGAATCGAAATCCAAATCGAATCAAACTGAAATCCGCACACACGGAAATGCGTTCAAAGTTCAATGGACTTAAATGGAGTTCCCAGATACGCGGAGGCTGATATTTTCTTAATATATTGAATTTCTATACGTCTATGTCTCTCGCAACTGTCTCCAGCCTGGATTTATGGATCCTGGACCGGCACCCGGATCCATGGGAGTACCTACAGGACCTCATATTCTGGAAGGGTCTCCTAAGTGACTAAATGCTAGGACCTGGACCCGAAACACGTCAAACTTTATTGGAGGTGGACTGGTACTCAAGGAGCGAGATCTCCAATCAATATAAATGTACGTATTACAAGTCAAGAGGAAGATGATGATGATGATGACGGGGAAGAAGTGATCAGTCCCACGCCTAACGTCTAAATTGCACCTCATGACCCAGGTAAACCGTAAAGTGAAGTATGTCCCATCAAAAGTCATGTCATACAGTCATGAAAGTTATGGCGAGGCCAAGCGGTCGTTCGTGGTGGTAGTCTCGTCGTCGTCCTCATCTTCATCCTCATCGTATTCGCGAACGGGACCAGCCCCGGGACCGGGACCGGTACCGGTACCGGGCTCGCTCTATGTATACGAGATTCCCTCATAACTTGTAATACAGCGATACCAGGACAGGGAAATTTAACCTGATCTGTAATACACCGTCGTAGTTTCAATCATTGACAAAATTCAACTTTGAACTTACACACTATATCGTCTGTGAAGAAACAAAATTACCCACATCTATTTTTTGCTAAAAACAATATCCACTATCTACAAAAGTACTTAAATATGCCTTGACGGCATTTAAATAGAACATTTTGCACCTTTTCGAAAACATTTAAATAGAACATTTTGCACCTTTTCGAAAACATGTAAATGGGACAATTTGCACCTTTTCGAAAACACGGAATAAGAACACTTTGAATTTTATCCAAAACACGTAAATAGGACATTTTACATTGTTGAAAAACATTTTACGTTTTTTTAAAACTCCTAGTTAAGATTTTACGCATGTTTCTCACTTTGTTTTTATGACATAGCTCGATTTAATTCTATAGCTTAAATTGGATATGGGTTATTTTGGTTCTTCACAGACGATATTCTGCCTGTACTACTGGTACTGGTAATGGTACTGGGCCTTAATGGGAAAAAAAAGTCCCAACTTCCTTCGGATTCTGACGACAACGGCTCTCCACTTTTAAGTATGGGTGGGTCTAGGGAAGATATTTCTAAAGAAGAACTTACCGTAAGTTTGTGTGTGTGTCATGTGTGTGTGTGTGTGTGTGTGTGTGTGTGTGTGTCTGTGTGTGTGTGTGTGTGTGTGTGGAGATAGATATGTTGTACAGGGAAGTTTGTCTGAGGGTGGAATATGGTTACAGTTTAGAAAAATTGAGATCCACATCCGCTGCGTCTACAGTTTTACAGTCTACTTATCCTCAGAAGGAACGGACACACTGTTCAAAGTACAAGGAAGGAGAGGCTTCCCCCCCAAAAAAGTACGAGAAACTTTACAATTTATAAGATACATTTTTTTCACATAGACCTCTCATTCTTTTCGTCCTGTAGCTTTTTACTTTTCACTTTTCTTTGGGGGAAGAAAAAGTAGAAGAAGAAGAATACGAAGAAAAAGGGGAGAAAGATTGAGAGAAAGAAGGGAAGGGAAAGGGACGGCGACGGCGGGACATGGTTTACTTTACTTTTACTTTCTCCGAAAATTCCATGTTTTCTGTCGTCCAAGTCCAAGTCGACGACTTTCCCCGTTGCCATTGCCGTCGACGTCGACACTTTCCAACTCTTAACTTGCTTCCCTACGCACTATTACTATTACTACGACTACGACGAGTAATATACTAGTAGCTGTAGGCCTGTAAGGTGCTGTCCTATTTACTTTCACTTCCTATAGTTTGTTTAGACGGGAATTCTGGCGTGTCTCTCAACTCAACCCACTTGACTATCCGTATCCGTATCGGTATCAGTGTGTAGTTTCTCATTAAAGGGAGACTCCCAGTCTAATACTCCAGTCAATGTGCCAATAATGCCAACTTTGATTTGAAAGTTTTATTGGAGATTTTTTTTGTGTGCTTTTCTTTCCATTCCATATAGGTAAGTAACTTCCAATATAAATTCAAAGAATGAGTGTGCTATGCATATATGAAATCCCGTGTCGTTGGTATATAGCGGTACTTACTACAGACTTGGGTTACTACTGATAGACGTAGACGTAGACGTAGACGGGAAAGTAGTATAGAGTGAATCTTATTTTATCGAAATTGAAATGGAGCTAATCTGGATGTGGAGCTAATGTAATTGAGAAGGAAAATGGTTATGTTTAGTGGTGAGTCAAAGGGGAGACGCCTGGAGACTGAGACTGAAGAGAGGACTGGAGTCATATTATTGATATTTCTAAACTTTAACTTTTAGTTGTGCTCTTGTATTATTTGTATTAATAGAGTTGGGATGGAGAGAGTGCTATTGTCTGGTTCTGGTGATATGTACCTATGGGACAGGGGGCTGTCACACAGTTTGACACTAACCGCCTTCCATGGCACTGGAACTGAAATTGAAACTCCCAAACTGAAACTGGTGGTGAAGGGGAAGTAGCTTCCTCTGTTCTTGTTCTTCCACTGCGGTGGCTGGTCACTGCTCCCAATTTTCAAACTCTAACATTCAAAGTGTATTTTGTTTTTAAAATGACAATGCTCTGTCCTTTTCCTTTCCTATCCCTTGGCGGGTCGTCCATAAATGATGTCATCGGTAGGCTCAGTAAGTCTAGTCAGGAATTAATGACATTCCATGTTAAAGATTTTTAACATGGAATTTTTACGTAATGTTACAGTGATGACGTGGGGGTGGATGGGTCCTAAAAAAGGGATCATTTGAATGACATCATTTATGGACCATCCCTTGTTCCTACCTATCTACATAATTTACCGGATTTTTGAGAATTCTGCAATACTGGACCGATTTCATCGAGCCATATATCATTGGAAAGCTAATCGCCAGTAGAATTCAAATTTAGGAACCCGCCTCCATTATAACAAAACGTTTTCAAAATAACGGTCTTTTAATTTTTAAATGCCGCCAAAAATGTGTTGCGTGGGTCACAATCAAAAAACGAAAAAAAAGGTCCCTGCTTATTTTTGAAGAGCTTTCCAATGATATATCACTCGACACAATCCGTTAAATTTTTTTAATTTGCAATTATGTTATTTCGAAACCATTTAAAAACTAATAACAATTGTGCGTGCACACCATGTTCATTAGTTTTGGCTAATTGTTACCGTTCCAAAAATATATCACTTTAGGGTTATTTTATTGACTGACCGGTCGAAATCTTGAATTAACGCAATATTAAATTTATTAGCGGGAAATTCAAAAATTGGAATTTTGAATTTTAGATATTGTATTACAGAAGTTGATTATAAATAAGGTAGATAAAATAACCAAAAAAACATTGTGCGGCTTAATTGCTTCTTTTAATTTAAAACATGTAAATTGAAGCTAAAGTTTGGCGGCAAATTCAAAATGATTAATTTTGCTGTTAAGGCTATTAAGTTATTTACATTTAATAATTAATTACACTCGCTCCACGCCGTCCACTGCATACCGATTTTAGCATTAAAGAGTAATACCCCATATTACTGTTAAGGCTACCAAAAAACAAGGGCTTTAGCCCTTGTTTTTATCTTTATATCTTCAGTCATCTGTATGTTAGCTCAGTGCACAAAATGGACTGTCTAGATTTTTTTATTTTGGATAAAATGCAAATATGTTTAGAACACGTGTTGATCTTATGCGTTTGGAGATATATTGTATTATAAAATGAAAAGGTTCATCATTATAGCTAATATTGCTATTTTCTTTTGGTATTTTAAATGCGTATACTTAAATTTTGCACTGTATTTTAGAAGCACAATTTTGATTCCGATGTCATTATTGGAGTCAGGGCCGGACGAAAGACTTGCTTTTAGGCAGGCATTTGTTTCCATACAAAAACCACCATTTTGATCTGATTTTATTGATGGTTTTCTTTGGTAAAGCAACATGTTGTATTTAAATGTTTTAGAAAATTGCAAAATGTTCATTTTACTTGATTCAGAAAAGTGCAAAATGTTCTATTTACATGTTTTGAGAAAAGTGGAAAATGTTTTATTTTGCATGTTTTTGAAATGTACAAAAACATTTATTTGCATGTTTTTGAAAAGTCAAAATGTTCTTTTTACTTGATTCAGAAAAGTGCAAAATGTTCTATTTACATGTTTTGAGAAAAGTGGAAAATGTTTTATTTTGCATGTTTTTGAAATGTACAAAAACATTTATTTGCATGTTTTTGAAAACTGCAAAATGTTCCATTTACACTTTACACGTTTTGAAAATTCAAGCAGCGGGAGCTGCCTGCGTTGGCCGCATTATCCAGCCCTGATTGGAGTACGCACTTTTAAATTCAAGAAAATTTCAAAACATTTAGTGTGCTTTTTTAGCAACCGCCAATTGGCGCTATCCTTAAAATACAGGAAACAGCAGACCATATAGGCATTTTGCAATGGGAAATATTTTTAAATAATTACTCTTCATGTGTTTGTATCTACATAATATTATGGCTTAGGCCGATATCGTTATATAGAGAGCACATATTCAAAAGATGAGTGTAGCGTAAATATCTGATTTGGAAACTTAAAAACTTACGAAACCTATACGAAAATTCCACTCACCGCCACTGCGACTGCATGAGTGATCCCAAAAAGTCTGCCTATAGGATTCTGTCGGACGTAAATTGTAAATAGCTTCCCTAATGAATCTCTATCCCCTAATACACTATATAGGTAATGGTTTTGTCGCTCCCTTTAACAGTTTTGTTTAAACTTTTTCTTATTTATGCTCAAGAAAATCTAGAGGAGGAATTGAATTTGAAAATATTTGCGGGGTGCACTCAACTGGACTTTTCATCAAGTCGAACCCACGAGAGGCAGAGTCAAAGAAGGGAAAGTCTGGAGAGAGCCAGGAATTTATTGACTTGGAATTTAGTTTGGACTTGTGCAAGTGTTCAACTTGAAGTTGAAAGTCTATGCATAAATATATACACAAGAAAACTCGAAACTTTGTGATGTAAATGTTGTATAGACTTAAGTCTGCAAATGGGTGGGGTGAGGGGGGGGGGGGGAGGGAAGGAGAAGGGGAAGGAAACTAAATGGAAACGACAACGACAGGAACAGATTTTCAGAGGTTGAGCAAGACGGAAATCCAGGCAATAATTACTTACGGACAATTAGTTTAAACTCTTCGACTTTTCATAGTTTTCCTTCTCGATTATCCCCACACACGACTCTACTCCCTACACATTCAAATTCTGAGTCAATACTTAAAGAAATCTTGTAGTTTTCTTTTCAATCTTGCAAAATTGCTTAATTCTTTATACATGTTTAATCCAAACTCTTAACGAATAAAATATCTCCCTTGCCTTAATATGTATTTCGCAAAATCATGAACTAAAAAAACAAGGGCCCTTGTTTTATGGCAGCCTTAACAGTAACGTTAGGCAGTTCTTGCCGGGTCAATTTATAACCTTTAAATTAAGGGGAGGTAGCCGTGAAAGAGTAAGTATAGTGGCAATTTCAATGCAGACTTGTAAATGTTAATAAAAAATGTTTCAGGCGAAAATGCCTCCAGGCGATTTTCAGTTTTTGAAAAGTACATTTTTTGAATTTCCCGCCAAATTTTAAATCCGAAATTTGAACCCGTCAGTCAATAAATGCAGACATAAATGATATACCAGTGAAACTGGAATTAATAGGCGAACCTATTGAACTAGTAGTTGGAGGTCAGGTAGTGATTAATTTTTAATTGTAATTAAAAAACTGACGTTTTTTTTTCAAAATTGAGTGATATATATTGTGTGATATATCATTTTAAAGCCCTTAAAAAATAAAAAATACGGGTATTTTGTTTTAGGCTGTGGACGCTTAAAAAAAAATTTAGGCGGAAATTTCAAAAAAATTGATGGTTTTTTTAAAAAAAATGGTGAAAATTTGTGAGTAAAATCGTTCAGAGTCCGTTATTTGGATTCTACTCGTCGTTACCTTTCGAATGGTGTATAACACTTCGAAGTGGGTCAAATATTTGGATATCGTGAAAAATCCGTTAAATTATGTAGATAGGTAGGAACAATGTACTAAATTATGTGAATAGGTAGTAATTAAATCTCACACTCAGTTTCGTGTGTCGGAAAAGACGAGGTTTAGTCAGGGCTGGACGAAGGAATTTGTTTTCGGCAGGAATTTGTTTCCATACAAAAACCACCATTTTGAGAACATTTATGGTTTTCTTTGGTAAAGCAAAATGTTGTATTTGCATGTTTCAGAAAAGTGCAAAATTTTCTTTTTACTGGATTCAGAAAAGTGCTCAATGTTCTATTTACATGTTTTGAGAAAAGTGGAAAATGTTTTATATGCATGTTTTTGAAATGTACAAAAAATTTATTTTGCATGTTTTTGAAAAGTCAAAACATTCTTTTTACATATTTTTGAAAAGTGCAAAATGTTCAATTTACATGTTTTTTGAAAATTCAGCGGGGGCTGCTCATGCACATTATCCGGCCCTGGGTTTAGAGCACCCTCTGCTCTAAACTTTAAACCACCGCATGTATGATATGTGATATTTCGAATTTCGATTTCCATTGCCATACTACAATAATACTATATGACTGCACAATATCATCAAATGAGATTGCTACGATGCGCACATAATAATTTTAATTGATCATTGAATTTGGACTGCGGACTGACAAGAGCGTGTAGCGTGTCATGCCCTCAATTCTACATGCAATAAACGATTTTTTTTCTGGGCTGACCTACTAATCAAAATTCCAATTTAAAAAGACCATGTGCATAAAGTTCAAAGGGAGGCAGACAGACACACAAAGTGTTAAATGATTCAAATTGTAATTGTAAATAATGACAGCGTGTGTGTGTGGGTAGACTGTCAATCTTGAATCTTCTTGAGTTTTGAATTCTTGAACTTGACTGTCAAGTGAGTCAAGTGAGATATTATCATTATATCATATGGAAATTGACAGCTAGCAGCAGGCTGTCTTTTTTGTTTACGGAGCAAGAACGCTGTAAGGCTGTGTAACATTGTAGATAAGTCATATACTTATTATTGAGTTAAAAGTTTTTGTTTTTGAAAAATTAAAGTGGTTGAAATAAGATATGTGCGTATGGTTATTATTCAATTATTTCTCCACAATGATTTACTACTATTTAATTTGTTTAACAATTCTTTTTATAAAGGATTCAAAAACATAGGACAAAATCTTTACTTTCAACATCGCAACCCCCCTGCATTATCAGTATCAGGGCCGGATAATGTGGGCAGCACATAGGCAGAATTTTCAAAACATTTTCGCTGCTTGAATTTTCTCAAAACATGTAAATGGAACATTTTGCAGTTTTTAAAAATATGTAAAACGAATATTTTGACCTTTCAAAAACATGCAAATTAAAGTTTTTGTACATCTCAAAAATATGAAAATAAAAAATTTTCCACTTTTCTCAAAACATGTATATAGAACATTTTGCCCTTTTCTGAATCAAGTAAAAAGAAAATTTTTCACTTTTTCAAAACATGTAAATACAACATTTTGCTTTACCAAAGAAGACCATCAATAAAATCAAAACTGCGTATGGAAACTAATTACTGCCTAAAAGCAATACCGTCTTCTGGCCCTGATCACTATCATCTACTAAAAAATAAATGTTAAAAGTTTACTATAGCTTGTAATAATTTTGTATTGTAGTTCTAAAAAAGCATGGGCTATAAAAAATATATACTAAAAAAATTGCACATTGCACTCATACAGTATTACAGCTCTACCTACTACGCCAGTCTATGCAATTGCTTGTAATTTCGAGTGATGTTTAGTTTTATTGTGAGCCTCATTAAAAGTAAAAATAGGATTAAGAAATACATAAATGATACGTATTGTGTTGAACTTAGAAAATAAGAACGCGTTTTCCATTTTATTCATTTCATTTTCATGAAATCGTTAAAATTGTCTTTATGAGTTCATACTAATTATTGTGAGTTCAAAAGTATAGTAATAATAATTATTGTTATTATTAGTCAAGTAAAAAATAACAATTACTCATAAGTACGTATATATAAAAGAACCGTATGAAAAAATATAATTCATATCTGTAATTTCGTGTTTCAAAAGACCAGGGTTCGGGGGTGGTATAACCACCCTTGGGTAAAACGGTGGTAAAACCATGGTATTAACATGTTAATACAGGTAAGCCAACAGATGGTTATAACATGGTAAAACTGGCAATCAGTAAAATGTATTTTTTTAAATTCGTTAACTACGCGCGCATAAACTCAAGCATCAGATACGAGAGAATTTTTCTTCATACCTCATCCTATCTTATTTCGTCAGCGATTTATGTACATTAAATACTAGACCTCATAATTGCAATTCTGATGTGACAAGACCACAGTCAAAGGTGTAGCTTCAGAAGGTGCAGTAGCATTAGTAGTGCTAAAGTTTAAAACACTTGATAAACCTGAAAATAAAATGGACTGGGAAACTGATTGTTTAGAAGTAAATAGCATTGACCTTGAAATTGAAATACTCCCCACAAGTAATTCAAAATCTAGGACACCCAATTCATTTTCAGTCGATAAAGGTGGACGACCTGTCAGTAGTATTTGGAGCAAATACTTCGCGAAGACAGTAAATACGAAAAAAACATACCATTGCTCATTATGTAATAAAATCATTAGTGCTCGGTCGGATCGTCTAACAATTCACTACACTGCCTGTGAGAAAATACACAAAAGTAAGTACTTGATTGAAATAAATTAAAAAACTTTTTGTACGTTTCAAAAATAGTGTATCAGTAGAAACTAACAGTATGTAAATATTGATTTGTCACTAGTATTCATATTTAATTTTTTAAGGTGGGGCAGCTGCTAACAGTTCACAGCTATTTAACAGATCCCTTCCTACTTCAGCTGTTCCTAGTGAAACGAATTCAAACCGACAAGTACCTACAGATACGTCCGCACTTACACAACCAAAAATTACGCCACATGTTATTAAAACTAGCAATAATGAAAAAAATGAAATTGACCGTCTTATTATCAAATTTTGGGTTGCTTCTAATTTGCCGTTTTCTGCAGCTGCAATCCCGTATTGGAAAGAATTAATTGAAAAGCTTCGACCAGGATATTCACCTCCGAGTGAAGAATCGATTAAGGGTAAATTGTTGGATGAACTTTACACCGAGCTAAGGACTGAAATGAAAACCGAACTCAACAGTAAACCTGTTTGTATTGTGCAAGACGGATGGAGTAATATTCATAACCAACCTACCCTGAGCCATACGATTGTTTCTAATGGAAAAAGCTATTTGCTTAATTCTTTTGAGTGCAACGAAGACAAAAAAACAGCCGAATATTGCGCAGATAAATTGCAAGAAGCTATTATTTCAGCTGACTAACTGTATTATGTTTGTATTAGAATTACAGAATATTTGACTCCAGGTAACGTATATTTAGTTTGAATTCAGAAATTGTAGTCAAAACATTGCTAAAACTCGAAACTTGATTTACGTTACATCTTATTAAAGTTATTTTGTTTTTTTAAACTATTATTTGTATTTTAGTAATTTTTACAAACATATATATTACAACAAAATCCTTTTAAATGCTGAGAAATAAATAAATGCTAGAAATATAGCGAAAAATATTGGTTTTAGTATACATATGACTAATTTCGCAATTTTGCCATGTTTTACCATGTTAATACACCTTTTGCCATGTTATAACATGGTTTCTCCCGGTTGGCATGGCAAAACTAATTCTCCAGGTGGTAAAACCGAACCCTGCAAAAGACTGATATTTCTAATGTACCTATAGTTGCAACTTTACACTGCATTTTTGCAATCGTGCACTGTGTATTTTATTTTCAGCTTTTTCTGTAAAACATACAACAAAAAATAGAATAGTAGAGATACATCGTCTGTGAAGAACCAAAATGACCCATATCCGATTGAAGCTAGAATCAAAATGAGCTATGTCATAAAAACAAAATGAAAAACATGAGTAAAATGTTAATTCAGAGTTTTTGAAAAGTGTAAAATCTTCTATTTACATAGTTTTGAAACGTGTAAAATGTTGTGTTTACACATTTTTGAAAATTGTCAAATTTTCTATTTGCATATTTTTGAAAAGTGCAAAATGTTCTATTCAAACTCTCTTAAGACATATTTAAATATTTTTGTAGATAGTTGAAATTGTTTTTAGCTAAAAATGGATATGGGTCATTTTTATTCTTCACAGACGATATGCTGAATACTGGACGACTTTTTTGAAGAAATATAAAGGAACGTTAGTTACATAAAAAAATTGAAAAAAATATATGAAAGTTTAAATGTGGAGTAAATTCATTTTTTCAAATATTATAAGCAGAAGTAGTTCACACCCGTCACCGTCACGTAGTCAATGTCATCTTTGACATCTGCTTTTATTTAATTTACTTACATTACATCTGTCAGCATAGTATAGTGCAACGTGTAAACTGTCCATTGAACATTGTACTTCCAGTTTTTGATCTGACTATATAGTGAGTACAGAAGAAGATCTCAATGTCAGTCAGATATATGTATGCGAATTTGTATGTATTATTATTTATTTTGCAAAATCCCATTTTTGTTTCCCTCAGAATTCACAAGTTCAGTATTCGCTTGTACGTGTAGATCTGTAGATACTTGTCTGTTCGCTCTCGTTCACTGTTCGCATAGCAATTGGCAATGGCATGCAGTTTGTATATGTCAGCCGTCAGTCGTCATTCAGTAGTTAGTACTGAACTTACGTATGATATGTACCTACCTTTATTTAGGTGGGTCGGTTTATTTTTTATTACTTCACGAGATCCACTGTTATTTTTGGTATTTGCAAGGATGCGGATGGGAGGTTTGGTGTGGTGCTGCATTGGCTTGGAAACGGGAACGAGATGCAGTTAACTTCCACTCCAGAGCCAGATCCTGACGCCTGCAACATTTTTACACTGTGCAGATATTTAGGTCTACATAATTATGATAATGGCCAGCGTATCTCTGCGTATATTTGGAACTTGGAGAAAATAAAACAGAAGCACGAGTGAGGAGACATGGAAATCGAATATTACTCATAGATTGTGCAAGAGTAATTTCTCTAATTCAGCCACAAGCACGAACATGCACAGCTATATAAATACATAATATATCGTGAGTGAAGGTTCAAAATGACCCATATCCATTTTTAGCTACAAATAAAATTCACTCTCTACAAATACATTGAAATATCATGATCCTGAAAGTACCTAATGTAAATAGAACATTTTTACACCTTTTGAAATCATTTAATTAACACATTTTGTATATTTCAAAACCATGTAAATAGAAAATTTACCACTTTTTAAATTTAGGTAAATGGAACATTTTGAACATTTCAAAAAACATGCATTTAGAATATTCTGCACCTTTCAAAAACATGTAAATGGAAAGTTTTGTACTTTTCAAAAATATGGATTTAGAATCTTTTGCACCTTTCAAAAACATGTAAATGGAAAATTTTGCACATTTCAAAAAACATGCATTTAGAATATTCTGCACCTTTCAAAAACATGTAAATGGAACATTTTGCACTTTTCAAAAACATGTAAATTAAAAATTTTGTACACTTAAAAAAAATTCAAGTAGAACATTTTGCACCTTAAAAAAATACGTAATTAACATTTTACGCATCTATCTCATTTAATTTTTTTTGTTGCCATTGCTCATTTTATTTCTTGCTTTTAAATTGACTACTTCTTCCCTGACGATATATAGATGTAAAAGTACATGAACATTTTGCACAGTTTTAATCTACAGATATTTCTATCTCTTTCTATGACTGACTGACTGACTGACGATAAGTGTTGTTTTGCTATTATTGTTGTGAAACACACTTTTGTTTTGGCCTAGCCTCCTTCTATGCTTTTCCTTCTAATTTTGTAGACTGTATAGGCAAGGTAAGTATTTCAATTATTTATTTGAAGAAAATAATGGTACGACGAAGACGATAGGAGCGAAGCTTTCTCTGAGATTACTTGAGTGAGCAGAAGAAGAAGAAGAGCAGAGAGACTTTAATCTATACGGAAACGGGCACAGAAATAGAAATAGCTCGATAAGCTTACAATAGGAACACAACCGAGAAAAGCCCAAAAAAACTGAAAGGACTGTTGTTGTTGATTTTGTAGGTGGGTTACTACTGCCCGTGTTAAATCGTGTGAATTGTGAGTGGAAAGTTCAAAAAGCTATGTAACCTTTCTTTAAAGATGAAATATGAGATCATAAGATTAGCATTCAGCACGAGTCAAGTGAAAAGTAGTGCATTTTATATAGGTATATACGGATTGCGTTCACTCCCACAAATGCCACAAATTATGACCCGTGTCCATGTACATTACATACAGTGAACTATGCTGTGAGCCTTCTTGCGTAGTATGTATTACACACAGAGAATCTACTACTATACTTATAATACCCGTTAAATCCTATACCTATAGGACCCAGTAGGCTACTTTATTGACTTTATCAATTAAATTCCTATCCAAATATATAATGTGCTGTAATTTTCGGTCTAATGCAGCAGATTCGGAATATGGTCTGTGAAGAACCAAAATGACTCATATCCAATTTACGCTACATCAAAATGAGCTATGTCATCAAAACAAAATGAGAAACACGCGTACACTATTAATTATGAGTTTTTGAAAAGTGCACACTTTTCTATTTTCGTGTTTTTCAACAATGCAAAATATTCTATTTACATGTTTCTGAAAAGGTGCAAAATGTTCTAATTCCATTTGTTTGAAAAGGTGCAAAATGTTCTAATTCCGTTTGTTTGAAAAGGTCAAAAATGCTCTAATCCCATGTGTTTGAAAAGGTGCAAAATGTTCTAATTCCATTTGTTTGAAAAAGTCAAAAATGCTCTAATCTCATGTTTTTGAAAAGGTGCAAAATGTTCTAATTCCATGTGTTTGAAAAGTGTAAAATGCTGTATTTGCATATTTTTGAAAAGTGCAAATCGTTCTATTTAAATGCTCTCCAGACATGCATCAATATTTTTGTGGATAGTTGATATTATTTTTAGATAAAAATGGATATGGGCCATTTTGGTTCTTCACAGACGATATTTCTTTCTTCATAAATAAAATTCATTAAAACGCTCACTTCAGGTATGCTTCAAAATTTCCCTTTAAAAAATATGAACTGAGATTTAGATTTAAAAATAACCCCCAGCGACCATATTGTAACTCTCGTATTAACCGCAACCGTAACCATATCCGTAACATTATTGGATTTCTTTGAAATTTTGGAATTTCCGAGCCCATTTTCGCTGGAAGATTTTTGCATGTTGCAATTTTGCCAAAGTTTACTCTTAGCAATATATGGATTTGATTTGCATATAAAACTACCTAACTAAATTTCTAAAAGTGATTCACACAGCCAGATATAGGCGGATACATTGGTATTTTTTATTTTTTGAAGCTGGATTCTGCAGTCTACATTCTGGATTCTGGGGGATTTCAATTGTGAAGATGCTAATAGAAAATTCTTTAAGCTCCCACAGAAAGTGATGTTGCTGTACGAATGAATAGAAGATAAAAGTCGACTTAGAATGTGACGGGGATGATTACTTAGAGGATCTATGTAGGTACAAGAGTGCATATAGGTATGTGTAAACAGACACACCTCAGGACCATTCACCAGTACCAGCAACCAGCATCGGGATAGTGTCGAATGTATGTCAATGAAGTGTGAGTGAAAGACAGAATTTCTGGATGTGAATTTGTAAATTTCGAGGAAGGAATTGAAGCGACAAGCTTTTTATATAGCATCTTCATCCTGTTCATATTTTCGTCTTCGTTTCCTTTGACATTTTTTGGGACCTGCCGACGACGGGGAAAATGATGCCGCCGACTCTCATCGTCAGATGACGAATAAGACTGGAAATACAGAAAAAGAGGCCCAAGTCAAAGTCGGAGTCGAAGCCTCAGTCAAAGTCAAAATCGACATGGAATTGGAAGGGGAAAGAAATTCTCATGAGTCTAGAGTTTTTTTTCTGCTTTTTTTTTGGTGAGAAGGATGAGGGATGAGAGGATGAGATTCAAGATGATGAGATGAGGTGCTCTCATTCTGGTTGATTTTTGACGCTTTTCAACTTTTCCCAATGCAATGATCTCTCTCTCTCTCGTACACACTATCTGTATCAGCTGGCCCTTCTGTTTGTATTCGAATGATTCTATCTATGGATACTGGAACTGGGACCTGGGACTGACAATGCCTACTGGACCAAAGCCGGTCCTGGTCCTGGCAGGGCCGGATAATACGGCCACCGCAGACAGCCCCCCGCTACCTGAATTTTCAAAAAACATGTAAATGGAACATTTTGCACTTTTCAAAAATATGTAAATTGAATATTGAGACTTTTCAAAAACATGTAAATGGAATATTTTGCAGTTTACAAAAATATGTAAAAAGAATATTTTGAATTTTCAAAAAACATGCAAATAAAGATTTTTGTACATTTCAAAAACATGCAAATAAAACATTTTTCACTTTTCTCGAAACATGTAAATAGAACATTTTGCACTTTTCTGAATCAAGTAAAAAGAACATTTTGCACTTTTCTGAAACTTTCAAATACAACATTTTGCATTACCAAAAAACAACATCAAAAAAATCAAACTGATGGTTTTTTTATGGAAACAAATTGCTGCCTAAAACCAATTCCTTTGTCCGGCCCTGAGTGTGTGTGTCTGTGCGTGTGATGGTAATACTGAGATAGTGCCTAATACTGATAGAGGTGCTGGTACTGGTGCTGGTGCTGGTTGCTTGGACGTCGTGTGTGCTGTGATATGTACATAATATGAAAGGATGAGAATTCCAAGTATCTTGTCAAGGGAAAAAAATGAGACCAATCAACTTCAACCCCCGCCCACTTATTCTTCACGTCTTCTCGGCTCCCTTTTACTCCACATATTGGGACTGGGACAGAGACAGAGAGACGTAGTGCTACTATCAGTATAAACGCCTACGTTTCCCGCTTCCCCCTTCTTCATCTTCGTCTTCTTTTTTGTTCGTTTTCTATGTGTGACACTTGAGTTCTTCACAGACTATTGACTTTGTCAATTTAGGACCCTTATGAATTTTAATTTGACTCCTGGAGAACCTTTCCCTTTCCATCTCAGCCTCTTTGAGTTTGACTTTGTGCCGTGCCGTTGCCATCCCATTGATTTGATTTGATTTGATTTCATTCAATTATGTAATTTCTGTCTCTCTTACACTTTCTATAGGCAACCGCAGTAGTGAATTGTAAGTACCGATTTGGATATGCAGCAGAGGTGAGGAGTAGCAACCTATATACGCATTTCAAAAAGGAAGGAGAGACGATATTATGTTAATGGTATATATAGCTAATGCTAATGCTGGCGCTAAGCTACTATAAGGTTTTAAGATAATATAGAATTGTGTGAACATTTACTTCGACATTCAAAATACCTCTACCTATTTAACAAGTGGTTTTACTTTGATGGGGCTGTTTTTACAAGGGCAAGGCAAAATGACTATGGCTATCTATTACATATGAAAAAATCATAAATATTATTGTAAATTGTAACACTCTAATTTTTAAGATTGACGTTTTTTTTGGTAGATTTTGAAATTTTAAAATTTTGCAAAAAGTTTACAGTTCATTTAGAATCAAAAGAAAATTCACACAGGGCCGGACGAAGGAATTACTTTCGGGCAGCAATTTGTCTCCATACAAAAACCACCATTTTAATTTTATTGATGGTTTTATTTGGTAAAGCAAAATGTTGTATTTACATATGTTTTAGAAAAGTGCAAAATGTTCTTTTTACTTGATTCAGAAAAGTTCAAAATGTTCTTTTTACTTGATTCAGAAAAGTTCAAAATGTTCTATTTACATGTTTTGAGGAAAGTGTTCAATATTTTATTTTCATGTTTTTGAAATGTACAAAAAAATTTATTTGCATGTTTTTGAAAAGTCAAAATATTCTTTTTACATATATTTTTGAAAACTGCAAAATGTTCCATTTACATGTTTTGAAAAAATTCAATCAGCATGGGCTGCATTATCCGGCCCTGAATTCAAAATACTTACATACAGTAGGACTTCTAAAATATTAGGAAATATGTATGTACAAAAACAATCTTTTTTAAAATTCCCTCTGTTTGAATTGACAAGTTTTGACTCAATTTCCTGTATCAGAAAAATAAATATATGTACCTACCTAATAATAAAATGGATGACCTCTTGCGTGGCGTGAACCGTGAACTCACCGTCATTATTGCATGTCTCTCGTGTCTCTCCATTTAACTGTAGCAATTCTTTTTTTGTCACAGGAAAAAAGTTTGACAAAAATTGGACGGAAATATTCTCACGCTACGCCACGCTATTGCATTGTCCAGGAGTCCGGTCCGGTCCGGTCGAGAGGAAAGTATGGTGTGTGTGTGTGGCTAATTTAGCGTGCCATGTAATGTGATGCAATGTGCTGTAAATGTAATGTCATGGTCAGTCAAAGAAAGAGAAGCAATCAATAACTTGTCGAGTATTGAGAACTCAGCAAAGTCACACACACACGAATCCAAACTAAAATCGAAATCGACATTCCAGGGCAGACGCCCAGGGATGTCAAGGAACTTTTGGAAACGGTTTTTTTTCTTATTTTTTCCCTTCTATGCACTCTGGACCTGTATGTCCTGAAATTCTAGAATTCTAGAATTCCAGACTTAAGAGTTCGAGGACTTTAAGAATTATTACTGTAGACTAGACTTTTAGACGACAGGGACAGGAGTCCACAACACTAATATTATGTATCTTTCACACCTTTTGTCTGACCTTACACATTGACATATTTCTATAGGACTCCTGACGCGCTGACTACTGATATTGATATTCCTATTATTGACTGTGTATGTGTGTGTGGATTTGAATGTTAGTATTGATTTTGTGAGTTTTTACACTCGTATATCGTCTGTGAAGAACCAAAATGACCCATATCCAATTTAAGCTAGAATCAAAATGAGCTATGTCATAAAAACAAAATGAGAAACACTCGTAAAATGTTAATTAGGAGTTTTCGAAAAGTGCAAAATGTTCTAATTTCATGTTTTTGAAAAGTGTAAAGTGTTCTATTTACATGTTTTTGAAAAGTGCAAAATATTCTATTTACATGTTTTTTAAAAGTGCAAAATGTTCTATTTAAATGCTCTCAAGACATATTTGAATATTTTTGTAGATAGTGGATATTGTTTTTAGCTACAAATGGATATAGGTCATTTTGGTTCTTCACAGACGATATTTCAGTCATGCATGTCGTTTTGCATTTGTTATTTGGATTTATGTACAGAGACCCGGTCTCTTGTTCTGTCACATGAATAGCAGTCGCAATCTGTCTCTTGTCCAGTTTCAGTTGTCAGCTGTGCTCAGTACAGGCCCCAGTCTAGCCTATTTGTCTCTCCGTCTGTGCACTCTGGAGCCTACTGGGGAAGGTTATTAGAGGTGCATTGTCTGACTCTCTGGATGACAATGACACTCACTCACAGGTAATAAGAAAGGCACTCGTCACAGTGATGATGACCTGTCAAAACTCACAAAATGTACAAGACATCAAAAACTCGCCAAAATAATCAAATCAGGTGAATGTAGAACTTATTGCAAAAATCTGACGTGGTATTCCCTTGTGGAACTTTTGATAGTATAAGGAAAAGGACACCCATAGGGAGTGCATAGCTCGGCAATTATATAGATTATTTCCCACTTACTTTTCGAGTCTACTTATGACGTCCAATGGTTGTTAGCCACTCTGCTTTTCTCACTGTTTTCGGGGTCGGTGTCGGTGACGGCTTCGGTTTGACGACCAGACGACAGACGACAGCAATAACCACCAACTACAGACGTTGGGGAAAGTTCAATGCCTTAGGCTATCAATAAGATTGAAAACTGAATAGATACTTGAGTTTGATATATTGTACTGATATATGAAGAGCTGTTTGGCAAAATGTGATAAGTCTATCAAAGCAAATAGTACATGAACAAAGAATAATTAATAAAATTTGACAGGATTTTTTTTTCAACTTTATTTTGTTCGACAGATACTGTAACTGACGAAGCGTTATTACAAGTAGTTTCGTAAATCTAGACTGACTCTGGAATTTTTTAGAAAATTTTGCAACATTTCAATTTGTAGACTTTTCCCGTTTTGCCTCAAAATCAGCAACTTAACATGGAGGAAAAAGTTCGTGAGATGAAATTTTAATCGTTATGAGTGAAACCAAACTTTTTTTTAACTTTTAAACCTTTTCTTGCATAAAAAATGTACGCACGGGCACGGCAATTGTCTTCTACAAACTTCGAAAACACTGGAAAACCAAATTTAAATCAGAAATGCATGCTTTAGCTGAATTTTTCCCATTGGTCCAAAAATCATTTAATGTACTTTTCCCGTTTTGGCAAAAATCGAAATTTTGCTATTTTAACAAATTGCTTTGGTTGAACTTTGGCCTACACTATTCAGCATAGTAACGTATCTAGTTGAATAGTGTACATAAACAAAAATGACTTGATCCGGTTTGCCAAACAGCTCTTCGTAAAGATAGATTTTTATGTGTAGGTTGAATATCCCATTTGATGTTTTTGAAATATTCTATCTGCACTTTTTTTGAAAAGTTTTAACTCATCTAATTTAATTTGCCATATATAATAATGCATTAAACAATAAGCAACTAAATCTTTTTTAATTCTTTGTATATAAGACATTTTGATATTAGCTCAAAAAGGATATGGGTAATTTGGGGTTTGAGATCATAGTGGGATTGAATCTTCACTAACGATAAGTGTGAGGAGATGTGTGCTTAGTTTATTATTGTTTTCAATGTTTCCATGCGTCCTATGAGCCTGGGTTACTGCATTGGAGGACAAAGCCGAGATTTTCTGATTATGTGAATGTGATGAAAAATTAGTTTGTTATTAGTTCACACGTTCACACTAGTTAAGAAAGAGGTCTATATGCGCTACACAGACACAGGCCACAGGCACCAGGAAAGCCGAATTTAAGTTCCCAGTTTCTAAGAACAGCAATTTGATGGACCTATTCTTTTCATTTCTTTGTTTCCTTTCCAGTTGTTTGAGTTTAGAACAACGCCAGAGCAAATATGTAACTACATTAATTTTTGAAGGGTTGTACCAGCTATTCTCAGAATGCTGCAAGTGATCCATTTTGGTAAAATTTTAGAGTATTTTTTCAATACTTATGCAAATAACATGTGTAGATTGTACAAGAATGAGTTATTTTTAAATATATGAGTGTATTTATTTTACATTGTGTATATATGAAATTTTCCTTTTAGTTTTGTACATTTTGAAATTTTACCGTTGGATCTTGTAGCAATTTATGAAAAATTCCAAACGAGCATATAGCGTTTTTTCTTCCATTATTCAAACCATATTTGTTAAATAAATTTAATACTTTCCACTTTGTGTAAAACTGTGTAAATTGTTGAAGATCGACAATTTTTAAAAAACATTTCATAAAAAGTTTAAATTTGAAGTTTTCACATTTTTGAAACTATACAAATAAATTAACATTTTATACTAAACGTTTTAAATCAACATGAATTTTAAAATTTACGAAACATTTATCCATTTTGTACATTTTAGACTGTTTTTTTATTTCTCAAAATTCATAAATTTTGCCTGACTTCGAATTCGAACATAATTTTAAAATGTCGCAAGATTTCTTAACAAATTATAAAACTTAATGCTGCAAACAAATGCTTTGTTCTTCAACTTTCCACCTGTAATGGTAGCAGAAGACTATATACGTTTACACATGTGTCTGGCTTTGTTTTGTTTCCGTGAGTGCGATTCTTTTCTTCCACAAAAATAAAATAAAATAATAGTACCTACAGTACCTATTTGTGTTTTTTTTCACAAACTTTTGGTCGATCTCGTCCCACATCGCAGTAAATCTCCTGTTCATAAATTTCTTGGAATCTAAAGACTGCGACATAAGTATACCTATTGCTTAAATTTGCTTAACAACCATACCTATGCTACTGATAATCAACTGGAAAATTTGAACCAAGTTTTTCATTATAATAATACATATGCAAATGTACAAATATTCAATGTAGCATGTCTTTTCCAGGAATTCCAATTCAACTTCCAGCATTTCCTACGAGACTATTGAAAATTGTTGTTCTTACAAAATTCGGGCTGAATAGGAGAGGTAATTAATCTCAAACATACAAAACCTATATGTACAACTCTTTTTTTGTTTCTTTTTATCCCTTAATGACGTCACACACACACACAGTGAGACACACATACAAATAAATAAAATAAAATAAAACGTTAAGAAGTTTTCTGTTTCCGTCACAAACACTGCTTCAAATTCTCCTTACTCTGTCACACACTCCTGTCGACTGTCATGTCAAGTTAACAAAAATAAGAAAAGAAACAAAGTGTGGACTATTATGACTACTGCCAACCGTGTAGTGGAGTTATACTATAAGGAAACTCGCTCCGAATTGATATACTGACTATATAGTGAGATTGATAGACCCTATTTTGCCTATTTAATTGCATATATACCTCAATTCCCATTGTTATTTTTTTAGTCTATTGTTCCGATGCTTTGTTATCTGCTGGTCTCGGTCTCCGCGTGAATGTCTGGAATGAAACTAGAAAGAAAAAAGTAAATACTATGTGTATACACACATTGACATGACTAATTTAAAAAAAGTAATAATATGAAACCCTCAAAGAGTTATTATGGCATCGTGTGTGTGTCCTTTACATTCCTTACAATTTAAGCACTAATTAAATTGAAAAATGGAATAAAATAGCAGGTATATAGTAATGATGGCAATTTTATGATTATCATTCTTTGTGTAAAAGTTTTGCATATTGTTTTGTTAAAAAAGATTTTTGTCAGGAAGAAGCTTACATATATGCGGAGGCGGACGGAGAGTATTGAACTGAACTACAAATACAAAACATATAACTATCACTATCTCTATACTTTTAAAAAGGGCTGGATAATGCGGCCAGCGCATAGGCAGCCCTCGCTGCTTGATTTTTCAAAAAATATTTGAATGGAATATTTTGCAGTTTTCAAAAATATGTAAAAAAATGTTTTGACTTTTTAAAAACATGCAATCATTTTTTTTGTACATTTCAAAAGCATGGAAAATTAAAAATTTTCCAATTTTTCTCAAAACATGTAAATAGAACATTTTGCACTTTTCAGAATCAAGTAAAAAGAACATTTTTCACTTTTCTAAAACATGTAAATACAACATTTGGCTTTACCAAAGAAAACCATCAATAAAATCAAAATGGTGGTTTCTGTATGGAAACAAATTGCTGCTTAAAAGCAATTCGTTCGGCCGGCCCTGCTTTTAAAGGTACCATAAGAATACCTATACCAATCTACTTACTAGTGCTGTATATGTATGATGTACAATGGTAAATATTTAGTTGCCATATAATTCCGGACACTTTAGTTAAATCGGTCACTAAAATGTGATCGTTATGTGTAAAAATCGAAAATTATTAGTACAATCATATTAATAAAATTATTATTGGCCAGTTAAAAAAATTCAAAGTTAAAATAATTCTTTTTAGAAATATTATTTTGATTAAATTATATTTCAAAAATAAGAAGATAATGTGTGGCGACAAAAAATGTGCTTTACAAAGAACCGGCTAAAAATAGGAAGCTGTTGGCTAAAATCTAGAAACTTTTAATTTGACATAAAAATAATTTAGAAATATCAATTTCGTACAACTTCATCCCCCTCTACCCCCACACATCCTCCAAAAACCTTGTACTGTCTATAAAAATTAAAATAAAGTAAAAATGAAGGAAAACTGTGAGGAAGGCCTCTCGGTCAAACACGTGTTACTCTTACTATTTATGATTTTAAATATAAATCCAAGTTCCCAGGAGACCACTCTCCGCCCCGCCTACTGGCCCATGCTGAATGACTTCCCATTCCTTGGGAATTACCGTACCAAGGATAGCAACTCTTCCGTGGTAGATGCGGAAGTGGATGACTCCTGCTCCTTCCCCAAGTACACTGCCTACTTCAATCAAATGGTGAAAGCTCTCCTGGCAGGGGACACAAAGAAAGTGGAGAGTATCCGGGACTTAGTTGAGACGAAGGCTGAGGAAGACTCCAACTTTGTCAAGGACATTTGCTACACGACTGGAGGGAGTCCGATTTTAGAGTGTAAAAAAGTCTACCCCTCCTACTTGGACTACAGCGTTCAAGACAGTTTAGGTTCCGATGGAGCCTCATCTCACTTGAAACCCAAAGTGGGGAAGAAGACTATTTTCTTGTACCAGTGCAAATGTATGAATGCTCTCAACTTCCGAACCATCTACGACGAGAATACTCAGAGTTGTAAAGTGGAGAGGGGGAGCGTCTGCAATGACGTCTTCGCCAGGTGTCAACATCCCGATGATAGCTGTGTCGGAGTTCAAGATAAGGCCACGGGTCAATTTTGCACGTGTCAAAGGACCTCCGCTTTTGAGGAATCTTTCTTGAGACCCACAACATGTACGGTGGACAATGTCAAAACCACTACGAGCACTGGGTCATTATTCTCCACTCTTTTTCATTTTCACCACAGTTCGATTCTGGTCCTCGTCCTGGTTTCAATGAAAATTCAGCTCTCTTGTTGATTTGTGTATGACTTATTATGCATGGATTTTCCTATCATTTGTTTGTGTGGCTTATTAAAGTACCTGTATAAATGTGAAATATCTTATGGATTTTTTTTTGTTTTCTGACATTTTTTCCATTTTTCTAAAACACTCAAAGCATATTGTCAGTGAAGAATCAAAATGACCCATATCCAATTTCAGCTACAATCAAAATGAGAAACATGCGTCAAATAGTAATTACGAGTTTTTGAAAAATGCAAAATGTTCTATTTACATGTTTTTGGAAAGGTGCAAAATGTTCTATTTACATGTTTTTGAAAAGGTGCAAAATGTTCTATTTACATGTTTTTGAAAAGGTGCAATATGCTCTAATTCCATGTTTTCGAAAAGGTGCAAAATGTTCTAATTCCATGTTTTCGAAAAGGTGCAAAATGTTTTTATTCCATATTTTTGAAAAGTGCAAAATTTTCTGTTTAAATGCCCTCAAGACATATTTGAATACTTGTGTAGATAATGGAAATTGTTTTTAGCTACAAATGGATATGGGTCATTTTGGTTCTTCACAGACGATATGATTTTACCATCATTAGTTTGTGTGGCTTATTAAAGTGCCTGTGTAAATGTCAAATTTGTTATGGATTTTTGTTGTCTGACATTTTTCATTCCATTTTTCTAAAGCATGTATGTAGTGTGCATGAATGGACCTGGCCATGTACTTAATTACAGTATTACAGCACTGACTGGACTGGGGACGCCAACTGTAGCATGTAGCGGAATATTAGTTGAATTCTGTGTGCTCCAACTTTCCCCTATAATCGCTTGTCATTGTCGCAAGATACATACCTGTGCAAAGCATGCTTTCTGAATACTGATTTAGTGTAATTACACGACGTACCTAGGTAAGGTGCCTGGTCAAAATGTCCCATTTGCCCATTTCTTGACATTGATTGGCAATAGACCCGCAGTTACCGGGCCCAAGTAAAATCACATAAAATACAATATGTCCAAATTTGAGTGACTGGACTGGGTCGGTCGTTCACGTCAGTGCCAGTGACTTATGGTTTTCGTGTTGCAATTTTCAATGGCGTTAATGCATTGACATGGCAATAAATTACAAAACGTTACATTAGGTTAAGGCTCTTTTATTTTTCAAAGTTTTCAATTTCTAGTAGAAAAGCATTCGTAAAACTGGAGTTTATTGTCGTATAAATTTAAACAGTAGTACTAATTATTTGTTGTAGGTGTTTTTTATACATCGATTTGATGTGTTTGACAGTGTTGATTTTACATATTAATGTCAATAATTACAGGGCCGGACGAAGGAATTGGTTTTGCAGCAATTTGTTTCCATACAAAAATCACCGTTTACATTTTATTGATGGTTTACTTTTGTAAAGCTAAATGTTGTATTTACATGCTTAAGAAAAGTGCAAAATGTTCCTTTTACTTGATTCAGAAAAGTACAAAATGTTCTATTTACATGTTTTGAGAAAAGTGGAAAATGTTTTATTTCCATGTTTTGGAAATGTACAAAAACATTTATTTGCATGCATTTGAAAAGTCAAAATATTATTTTCACATATATTTTTGAAAACTGCAAAATGTTCTATTTGCATGCTTTTTGAAAATACAAGCAGCGGGGGCTGCCTGCGCTGGCCGCTTTATCCGGCCCTGAGTAATTAAATTAGTAGCGATGGACTTTTTAAATTTTTTCGTAGTTTGTTTTTATAAATAATAGGAAGACAGTTTCTAGAAGATTTGTAGTCTTTGAATTTTAATACTGTAATATGTATTATGTGCTTAAATGATATATGCTCATCGTTAGAAAACAAATCCGCAAAGTAGATGAATACACATTAATTAATGGTGTATAATGTTCTCCATATATTTTTTATTATCAAAAAAGTATAAAAGTATTTTAGCTGAAAATTACTTCTTGGATTATACGATATATTATTCGATACAAAGAGTGACTTAGAATGAGTTTAAACGTTATGGTAAAGATTACATAAAGATTAATACATATATAGACCCTATACATATAGGGAGGACCTACTCAAAACTCAAAAATACATTCGTTCATATTCATCATATAAAAAAATAAAGATGCATTCAATTTCCAATTAAACTTGAATAAAAAAATTCAAAATAAAAATCAAACACAAAAAATCTCACAAGATTCAGAAATGAACATAATATTTTGTTTGTTGAGACTAAAAAAATATTGTTTTTGTAGATTAAGATATAGTCAGTAAAGTTAAAATTATAGAAACGTAGGGATAATAATAGTAAGGCGCTCGCATTATTATCAGCCTTCGGCAAAGGGTTTTACAATAAAAATTAGAAGAATTAACATTTAAATATAAGCGTTGATTGCCTTACAACTATTTTGTTTACCTATAGATAATTACTACGCATAAAGTATATACGGGCTATTTTTATAACTGTGTAATAGAATTTATATAGAATGAAAATGAATGTCTATTTCTATTTGATTGTAACAGAAAATAAAAGGAAAAGGGGAAATGAAAGAGCGGAAAAGTATAACTGTACCCTAAGGAAATAAAAGGAAAGGGAAAGTCAATAAGGCTTAATAAATGAGTCAGCACTCAGAGCACTCTTCTCGCCCGGTTCGAGTGCCAGTAGTAGTAGTAGTAAATCTGTATGCGTAGGCAGCGTCATTAGTTTTAAAATAGCTGACGCGCTCACATTGCATTATGTATTCTATAAGAAAGCAATGGAAACAGGAAGGAAAATTCAAGTAAAAAAAAACGGGGAAAAAAAAATAATTTCGGAAGGGAAGGTAAAGAAAACGTAGTGTCTATATGGAGGAGGTAGATTGGTAGATAGACGAAATCGAAACTGCTACCGAGGCAGAAGTTATGTAGAAATGAGATGAGAGATTTAATTAGAATTTTTTTCGTAGAATTTTCGTCCATCCCCTTAACCGTGATATCCATGACCACCATGACCATGAGGATGAGCATTGGGTGTCTTGTGAACATTAGCACGGAATCCGTTGTAGTCAGCCACGTAAGTGACAGTTCTCCATGAACCGTCTGGCTCTCTGAGGGAGTATTGTCCCTTCACAGCATCACCATCACGATGCTCAGAAGCAGATTTGACATCTCCAGTGTAGTGGTCATTCACTCCGTAAGAGTACTTGTAGCGAGGGTAGGCCTACAAAAAAACATTTACAAGAAAAATCCCAGTTAAATTATTTTGAATTTAAAAACAAAAAATTCTACACATTCACTATCACAAATTTTTGATCACTTACGTAGTAGTCAACGTGTCCGTGTCCATGCCCATGTCCACCGCCATGAGGAGCGTAGCCAGCGTAGGCGACAGCAGCCAAAGCTGCAAGTCCGAGAAACACACTAAGAGCCAATTTGGAAGCCATTGTTGTTGTTGTTGTTGTTGTTGTTACTCTGTTGTTGATTTTTAATTTTTTTTTGAACTGATCGTTTGAATGAATAGGAGAGAACTGAGAACGAAAACGAGAACTGATGACTAACACAAACTTCGCCTCCGCTTTTATACTCAAAGTCCCTTTGCGAAAAATTAAATGCGATTTTATAATAACTATATTATAATGTAATAATTTTAAAAAAAAACCATGCAGCCCCCTCCATTAATAAGAAAAGGATTACCTGTAGGATTAGGATTACAGCCCCAAATACTGACAGTACTGAGTGGACACTGACAGGGAGGCGGATAAGGGCGCATAGGTAAGCGGATATAGAGTTAAAAATAACGACATACCTATACGCTACGTAATCTCCTTGCTTGTTTTTGTTTTGTTTTCTGGGGTTTTAAAAGTTTTTTGAGCCTCTTACGAAATGGAAGGACGTGAGCGTTACATTACACTACACAACATCATAAGTTACGTTACGTTACGTTAAGTGACTTTGTGTACTAAATAATGCGAATTTTAAATATTGTATCATTTCTTAATAGAGAGTGATAGTGAAGATTGTGTGATTATTATTATATGACTCTGTTTATGTTTGCAATAAAAAAAATGGTATATTTACTTACTGTATCTATACTCTAGTATATGGTACATTAAATAAGCTCTCATGTATTACCATTGGGGTTTCTAAGCTATACATTAGGAATATGAGTAGTTTCTGTCTCTGTAATTATTAGATTCTGCAATTCTGTTCCTGCAGTGAATTTCTATGTTTTTGCCGTATGTTTTTTGCTCAAAATATTTCTTGATATATTTATATAGGGATACGGTACAAGTATAAGTACACACACCTGTCTCATTATGCACATAGTTTGTAGAGTTGGTAAGCGTGCTGAAATTTTCAAATCAAATAAAACGTAGCTTAAATATATCGTGAGTGAAGAACCAAAATGACCCATATCCAATTTAAGCTGGAATCAAAATGAGCTATGTCATAAAAACGAAATTAAAAACATGCGTAAAATGTTAATTACGAGTTTTTAAAAAGCGTAAAACTGTTCTATTTTCATGTTTTTCAAAAATCTAAAATGTCCTATTTACATGTTTTTGAAAAAGTGCAAAATGTTCTATTTTCATGTTTTTGAAAAGTGTAAAATGTTCTATTTTCATGTTTTTGAAAAGGTGCAAAATGTTGTATTTACATGTTTTTGAAAGGTGCAAAATGTTCTATTTAAATGCTCTCAAGACATATTTGAATATTTTTGTAGATAGTTGATATTGTTTTTAGGTTCAAATGGATACGGGTCATTTTGGTTCTTCACAGACGATGTGTATACTATACAGCTTAAAAGGTGGACGAGAGTGACCAGTGTGAGTAACGAAACCAGATGCAGCTACAAAGTTGGAAGCTAATCTTAAGGTAGAAAAAAAACAGATTAAAATTAAGAGGATCAACTAAGTGGAACAATCAGTGCGATGTGTGTGTGCGATTGATTATATCTTCATGGTTTTGATACTAATTAAAAAAAAAGTGGTGTGCTCGTTCGTGAGCGCGTGGGCGAAATAATGCTCATTTATTATGTGCACAGGACGCTGCGGCTACACACACAGTGAGTGAGTGAGTCAGTTAGTCAGTATCTCTTTAATCTACTATGTAAAGTTTGGTTTTTAAAGTTTTTAAAGTCGTAATAATATGTGAACAGCTTTAAATTTAAAGCTGAGCCCAATTGTGGGCTCAGTCCCAACAGTGGTAAGTTTGTTGGTAGTAGTAGCCAGTGCCAGTGGAAATCGTAAGTAGTTGAGGAATTTGTATCATTTTCTAAAAAGTAAAAATTGACGAACCGTCACATCTTTTAAAGGAAATGTGCTATGCAATATTTGTTGAGCGCTATATGATTCTGATTCTGACATGAGACGTTATGTTGTTGAGTTATGTTGAAATTTATGTGATTTACTTTTGTGTTACACGTTACACTGTACTGACTATATAGTTTGCGTTAGTGTGTGTTGTTTTTGTCAGGTCCGGATAATGAGGCCAGCGCAGGCCGCTGCTTAAATTTTCAAAAACAAAATGCAAATGGAATATTTTGGAGTTTTCAAAAATATGTAAAAAAAAATGTTTTGATTTTTCAAAATCATGAAAATTAAAGTTTTTGTACATTTCAAAAACATGGAAATAAAACACTTTCCAATTTTCTCAAAACATGTAAATGGAACATTTTGTAGTTTTTCAAAAATATTTAATTATGTAAAATGAATATTATGAAATTTTAAAAACATGCAAATAATTTTTTTTGTACATTTCAAAAACATGTAAATAAATTATTTTCCACTTTTCTCAAAACATGTAAATAGAACATTGAGCACTTTTTTGAATCAAGTAAAAATAACATTTTCCACTTTTCTAAAACATGTAAATACAACATTTTACTTCACCAAAGAAAAACAACAATAAAATCAAAATGGTGGTTTTTGTATGGATACAAATTGCTGCCTGAAAGCAATTCCTTCGTCCGGCCCTGCAAGTTGTTTTAGTACTGATGCTTTATACCCTTCCGTCATGATGTATTATTTATTAAAGGCACAGGAGGCAGGAGTTGTAATTGTAACGGTAACGGTGGTCATACTGTACTCGCACTCGTGTACAGTGTTTGTATTTCATTTCTTAAATTCTTAATGCGCGGTTACTGTTGTGGTATGGTGTGGTATGGTATGGTATGGTATGGTATGGTATGGTATGGTATGGTATGGTATGGTATGGTATGGTATGGTATGGTATGGTATGGTATGGTGGGGGTGGGTTTTTTGTTTTTGGTTGCATGACGTATGTACACATGATGTGATGTATGGTCTGTGACTGTAATTAAAACATTATTGGGTTCATAAAGCCAGAGAGACCTATTATTATGATTACTACAGCACTACAGTTGATTATGTTGTTTGTGCAGCCTGTGTGGCCGTCGTCCGTCGAAGTCGAATGTCGGATATATATTTTACTACTTATTTTCAATTTCCACACACATGTGTGATAATATGTATTATTATTTTACTACTATACTCCACTGAAATTGAAATATGATCCTAGCGGTACAGATAATAGTAATCGTATCGTACCCATAATCGTAATTCGCACTTGAGTTAGCTGCCGAGTGGTGGTGGTTGGTGGCTAGTGGTTGAAGCAATGATCTTGTCATATTAATTTATCTTGTTATATTTTATTTCATTTTTATTTTATCGCTCATGGATCAAATAGAGATTATCTCCAGAACCAGAACCAGAACCAGACTTCTATCTTTGGGCCATTTTTGAAGCTTATGTCTTATAGATACGTAGTAGTTGATTTGTATGATTATGATTGCAAAACATTTTTGTATAGATACACTGTCCAGATTGTATTAATATATTTCCGTTCTTGTTCCGTGCTCTCGTTGTTCAGCTGCTGAATTTCTGTAAGTTTGCGCACTTTTTATTTTGTGCAATTATTAAGTCGTTAGTAAGAAAGAAGCAAAAATAATGGAACGAACAACATGCTATACGAGTTCGAGATTGCTATACTTTTAGTGGATGGGAATAAGAAATTTTCAAAAAAAATATTAACAACACATTAATAACAACGAGGATCATGAATGAGTGGAGAAACATTTTGGTATAAGTGCATTATGGACTAGACTCAACGTTGACTGACTTAAGTCACAATGCTTTTTCACCGAAACCGAAACCGAAATCGAAAGTATTCACCGAGCGTTACAGTTATAACGGAAACGGAAGGTAGAGAAGCGTTAACGTTCCTTATTTACTCGTCGATTTTCCATTCCATTACAAATATGACAAGAAATAAATATCGTCAGTGAAGTGTCAAAATGAGTTATTTCTATTGTGAGCTAAAAATAAAATCCACTATCTACAAAAAATTTAGAAAAAATTAAAATATTTTGCACTTTTCAAAAACATGTACATAAAAAGATTATTTTTCACTTTTCGATAACACGTAAATAGAATATTTTGAAGTTTTCAACAACATGTACATAAAAAGATTATTTTTCACTTTTTGATAACACGTAAATAGAATATTTTGAAGTTTTCAACAACATGTAAATAGATTATTTTTCACTTTTTGATAACACGTAAATAGAATATTTTGAAGTTTTCAACAACATGTAAATAGAATATTTTGCACTTTAAAAAAATATGTTAATAGAATATTTTGTACTATTCGAAAGCATGTAAATAGAATATTTTGCACTTTCAAAAATGTGTAAATAGAATATTTTGCACTTTTCGAAAGCATGTGAATAAACAATTTCACACTTTTAAAAAATTCAATAAAAAAACATTTTATACATCTATCTCATTTAGTGTTTAGTGTTCTTTTAGAAAACTCATTTTAATTCTACCATTAAAATTGGATATGAACCATTTTGCTCCTTCTCTTACGATATGCAGAATGAAACAGGGGTAAATTAGATTATTTAATTACAATAATTATTGCCAAACCTAAGGAAGCTGATAACGGTAAAGACTTCAACGATAAGACATCATGGTTTAATTTACATTTTCGTTGAGGAGTTAAACTAACGATAAGTAGTTGATTTCAGACTTTGATGTTTTAGCGGCTTTAGATTAAAGTGTAAATTAACTTTAGAATTTGAAAGAAAGTGCAAAAATTGCATATAACATATCCTACTAATACCATACCAAGCTTAATTTCATTTCCATTTTTTTTTATTCTTACTTTGACTTTTGACAGTTTATTTTATTTCGTTATTTTGATGGAGATAGCTGAAAGCGCAGTTGGGAAACCCCTACGTAGTAAACACGTTAAGTATGTTCCTCGCAGTGCATAACTTAATGTCTTTAAAGATGCTAATAGGTTCAATGATAAAGCGAGGTTGTAGTATTTAATACTGCGTAATCAGTACTACACACATATGGAGTTACACGCTATGGGGAGACTCACAAGTTTGAGTCTGGCTGTGCTGTGTGTGGGACTTTATGGAAATCTGCAAGACGCAAAAGAAAAACTCAAGCCAAACTTTGCACAAAGAAATAAATTTAATAACCTAGTTTGTATAGTTTGTAGATTGCAATATCTTGAAATGCAGTAATTATTACGACTCTGTAAACTGTAAAAAAAATGGAAACTGTATCTGTATTACATAGGCATTTAATATGTAATTTGTTGGTTAATTCTTGTAAATTTTACATTTCCACTTCAAATACGTCATCCATATATGGAGGCTACAGTACTGATAATTATCTATAGGTATACATTTTGTAATGCCACATGGACTATACTAGGCATGCACTATATACAGTCAAAATCCTACAGATGTGTGCACAGTGTACAATTATGTGAGGAAAGATTAATTATTTATGAGAAGGAAAAAATCGGCAAGAAAAATGTAATCTTTCACATTTTAAGCGTGCGCCCATTAACTTGACTTATACTGTAGTTTTAATATGCTGCATTCGAATTAAATTATTGCTTACGTATGTGATAACAGAAAAAGACAAGGATCACAGAGATAATTACTATCATTTTTTAATAATAATAACTGTTAGTACTACAATTCTAATCTCTTTATTTACTTTGGGTTTTTTTTTCTAAAACAGCACGGTGGCCATAGTCATAGTCTTCTCTGTTTACTCAACAACTCAATTAAATTAAGCCAACGTTGCTGTAGGCGTATTTTATTGAGTCAGTGGTTTTTCAAAAATATTTAAAAATACTTTGTACCTACTAGAATTAACATTATATATGTAATATATTTTTCTACCCTTCTCCACTTTTCTTGGAAAGGCACTTCAAGATGGTAAGACGTCATAGTGAGTCATCAGCAGTCTGCCTGTGGTCAGTTGTCGGTATAATATCCTGAATCCTATACACACTGTTTAATCGTATCATATTGTAAGTGAAGAATCAAAATGGTCCATTTCTATTTTACGGTAGAATTAAAGTGGGCTATGGCTATTTAAGAAAAATATCGAATGAGATAGAATAAAATGGATACAAAAGGTTAATTATGGGTTTTTTGAAGTGTGCACATTGTATTATTTGCATGTTTTTAAAATTTGCAAAATGTTGTATTTGTGTGGTTTTTAAATGTGCAAAATGTTGTATTTGTTTTTTAAATGTGCAAAATGTTTTATTTGCATGATTTTTAAATGTGCAAAATGTTGTAGCTATATCTTTTGGAAATGTGCAAAAACTTTTATTTGCATGTTTTTTAAATCTGCAAAATGTTTTATTTGCATGATTTTTAAATGTGCAAAATGTTGTAGTTACATGTTTTGGAAATGTGCAAAAACGTTTATTTGAATGTTTTTTAAATGTGCAAAATGTTTTATTTGCAAGTTTTTTAAATGTGCAAATAATCTATTTGCAACATTTTTAAACTTCGAAATACTCTAAATGATTTTGAAAAGTTCAAAATTTTATATTTTCATGTTTAAAAGAAATCCAAATGTCCTATTTCGATGTTTTTTTTAATACAAAGTACATGTTTTTTTAACTGGGAAAATGTTCTACTTGTACCGTTTTGCTTTTAGAATCATGACATTTTATTTGTTTTTGTAGATAACTCATTTTATTTTTAAAATTCAATGTTATAGTCTCCACTTACAATACGCTGATGCACTTAAGAAAACAGCTGAGTCGCATTTTTTTGCTATTCCCTTCTTGATGAAGTGATAAATGTGATAATGATAATGCTCATGCTACTACAGATAATGCTTTTCTGATGATGTGTCCATTTATGATTTTTTATGTGGACAATTGCCAGGTCAGTTACACAAACACACACACACACACACAAGGTAGTAAACAGTGCATTACAAAAATCTAATTATACCTTATGCTTTTAGATGGTATTTAATTTAATTCCATATTTGACCTAACATTCAAAATATTTTTGGCACACGAAACATGTCATCATATTCAATTGCAATTAATTGAATTCCAAATTTTACCTTGCTGCCCAAAAGTGAAACGTTTTAAATTTGTAAATGACTTTTGCTTCATTTATCTGTATTGCTTATAGTGAACAGAAGGAAAGTGCAAAAATGAGCATACAACAAGTTTACAAATTTATCGTTTTTTAATGAATTTTAATTGTAGAAATTCTAAACCAAGGAAGTTTAGCAAATACAGTGGTGACCTATAGCTCATTATAATGGATGCAGCTTCGAAATAAATATTTAAAATAGTGCGTTAGAAAATTTACCATTAGAAAACAAGACTACGAACAGTGTAAACCCCAACACCAAATTACTGCGATAAATGTACAATGGAAAAAATTCGCATCAAGTCACATTTTATTTACTATCTGTATACATACAAACATCAACGTGTAAAATTGTGGATTTCAAAAAAGAAAATGTACTGTGAAATAGAAAATTAAATAGAACAGTGAGGGGCTCAGCGTATGAAAAATTCTGTCAAAATAGAAACTGGACTTTTGGTTGTGTAAGGGATTGTCCATAAATGACGTCATCAAAAATTTACTATTTTTAGGACCCTGTCATCAGCTTAGCCATTGCCAAAATGGCTATCTTCAGCATATGGGATGCCATCAGTAGCCAAGTAGACCGATTTACCCTACCGGTGACGTCATTTGTGGACGGTCCCTAGAAATATCTATAGCAGCAACCTTAACGAGCTCATCGTCGTCGTGAGACCGCTTTTTGATGTAACATTGAGAAATCTTATGCCGACACCGAAGCCGAAACCGGGCGGGAAGGAAATTGAATTTGGAATCTCATTCCATGGATGAAATGAAATGCTGTTATAGGAATAGGAAGGAGGAAAGTCATTCAAAATTTCCATAAAAATTTTTATACTAAAAAAGACACATGTATGAGTACTGCAGCAGTGCAGTGGTAGGACGACAACAGTATAATCCACGTGCACGATTTTGAAATCTCATAACAACAGCAACAGCAACACCAAAACACCACAGACACCGACACCGACATCGACATGGAAATACCACCGGCGGAGTTAAAATTCAAAATAATTCATGCATTAAATTTGATTTAAAGAAAAATCACCCGCATTCTTTTCTCGGAGCAAAATTCAAAATTAGCATGTATCTGCACAACTTGTATATAGATGCAGAATCCAAAAACGGGCACGGAGCTGTCATCCGCGTAAGCTATAGATAAGAAAACTAGGTTAGAAATTGTGGCGTGAAAAACTACAGTGCTATAGATCCTCTGGTAGCTGGTGGCTGTATACTGATTCAATTTCTTGCATCTGTATTCATATTGACCTCTTGCACCGCAATTTGCAATTTGTAATATTGCATCAAAGGAAGTGAAGTGAAGATTTTATGAAAGGCGGAATTATAAGCTGAAAAAGCCAAGTAGGAAATAGCGTTGTGGGCTTCCCATCTTCACTCAAAAATGATATAGGTACCTAAGTAAAAGTAAGTACATATATCAGAATATACGCATAAGGTAGACCACACCATAAAGAAACAACTGGTATATATATATATATAGCGTTTCCAAACCTTGCCTTGTATGAAATATTTTCATGAAAATTTGATTATTTCAAAGTGATAGAAATGCGACTATTTTTAGCTTTATTGAATCATCTACATTTTCCCATTTTCCTTTAAGCTGTGCGTCCACTTGGACGTGGACGTCATGTGCATATAAGTACGTGAGATTTGGGGAATGGGGAAACGGGGAAATTCATAGTATAATAGTGAGTGAAGAATCAAAATGGCCCATATAAATATTTAGGCAAGAATTAAAATGAGCTATCTTAAAAAAAATCCTTAAGAAAGATAGACCAATAAAATTTCAGTAATAAATTTTTTAAAAGTGTAATAATGTTGTATAGGCATTTTTTAAAATGTGCAAAATGTTCTATTTACAAGTTTTTAAAATTTGCAGTGTTCTGTTTCCATGTTTTTGAAAATTGTGAAATAATCTATGCACAAGTTTTTGAAATGTGCAAAATGTTCTATTTACAAGTTTTCAAAATGTGTAAAATGTTCTATTTACAAGATTTTAAAATGGGCAAAATGTGCTATTTACATTTTTTTGAAAATTGCAAAATGTTCTATTTAAAGTTTTCAAAATGTGCAAAATGTTCGATTTACATGTTTATGAAAAGCGTAAATGCTCCGTTTACTTGCTTTTGAAAAGTGTAAAATGTGCTATTTACATGCTTTCAAAATCATGAGATGTTAATTTCTTTTTTTGCAGATAGTTCCTTTTTATTTTTTTAGCTAATAAAAATGGAAATGGGACATTTTGATTCATCACAGTCGATAGCCGATACTGGGTACAGTGACGGTGTAGAGGGTGGACGATGGACGATGGACTGAAGAGGCATGTTTACACAGATAGATATTGATAGGAGATACTGAAGATGCAGGCATTAGAATTCCCATGGAGTTCAGGACACACACGCGAGAGTTTGCGGACACGAATAGCATTCAACCATAACCAAAACCCATGACGAAGTAGACCACAAGAAGTATTAAGAAGAGGATCGAAGGCGAGTGTATAGGAGTACAGCTCTGAATGGGAGTAGACCAATTTATATTTGTAAATGGTGAACTTCTCTCATATTTTCATATAAATCTTATTTTATAGACACTTGAGAGCTTTTAAATCCTCATAGAAGCCGAGGAGTGTGTTGTGTATAAGTCTGACGACGATGCGGGTTCCTAGTCCCCAGTCTGTAGGGGTTATTGTGATGAGAGTTGTAAGCTGACAAAAAAATGGTTCGAGTTCGTAGAGAGTATAGAGAGAGAGTGAGGGGAGAAAAGCCCTCTATGAGGAAAGTATAATACAGTGGTGGTGGATACAAAAAAAAAAGAAATAGAAAACTAGCAATTTTTTATATTCTTATTTCAATTTTGTCAATGGAATTTACGGGTTTTTATTCCAAAAATAATATTCGAATCCCCAATTCCAATATTTCATACTTTTTTGAAGAATACACAAAATTCAAAAATTTATACAGGTAAATAGTTATTATATCTATATGTGTTACTTATATATGAACATACCACGCTAATCTTTTTTTTTCGTTTTAAAAAAATTGGAAGATAGAGAGAGTGAAATTTGCACCTTTAAAAAAGGTGGGAATCAATAATGGTTTTTCATTTTAAAAAATCTGGAATTTAGACAACTTTGAACTTGAAATGCGACACACAACTCGACACTTGAAGAAACACTCCTGAATCAGAAGAAGAATTAAATGTGGGAAAATGGGGGAAAGGCAATAAAAATAATTTGGAAAAGTAAAGATGCCGCTACGGCTACGGCTCAATATGGCTCAATAAATTTGCTTGAATATTATAGTATACTTAAGTATACAGCGATCGGCTTGAACTCTATCGACGCCGCGTCTTCAATAAATACTGCTGAATTGGGGGTGTGTACAATTAAATTATGGAGACTTATGTCTACACAGAATCCGTCGGACTCTGAATGAATGGAACACGAATATTCATTTTAGTATACATAATTACATTTCCATTATTCAAGTTTCAACAAGTAAAAGGAAAACGAAACGAGACATGCTATATGTATATCGTCTGTGAAGAACCAAAATGACCCATATCCAATTGAAGATAGAATCAAAATAAGCTATATGTCATAAAAACAAAATGAGAAACATGCGTAAAATGTTAATTAGGAGTTTTTAAAAAACGTAAAATGTTCTATTTACATGTTTTTGAAAAGGTGCAAAATTTTCTAATTCCATGTTTTTGAAAAGATGCAAAATGTTCTAATTCCATGTTTTTGAAAAGGGTCAAAATGTTTTAATTCCATTTTTTTGTAAAGGTGCAAAATGTTCTAATTCCGTGTTTTTGAAGAGGTGCAAAATGTTCTAATTCCATGTTTTTGAAAAGGTGCAAAATGTTCTAATTCCATGTTTTTGAAAAGGTGCAAAATGTTCTAATTCCATGTTTTCGAAAAGGTGCAAAATGTTCTAATTCCATGTGTTTGAAAAGTGTAGAATGTTGTATTCACATATTTTTGAAAAGTGCAAACTGTTCTATTTAAATGCTCTCAAGACATATTTGAATATTGTTGTAGATAGTTGATATTTCTTTTAGCTACAAATGGATATGGGACATTTTGGTACTTCACAGACGATATATGTAAATGGACGGATTTAAATCGGACGAACATGGATGGCCAATGTCCATATAATATTCCCAAATTTCCATGAGTCTATTATATTTGGTTATATTATTGTTGTTGGTTGTCGGAGTCGGAAGGGAATCTAAAAGTCGTCTCACATACCTAAATGCATTTCTTTTGTATTGACGTGAGAAAATTCATTTATATTCCTGTCATCTCTGACCAGTTTTTTTCTCTATGTGCTTGTATGTACAGTATGTATTTTGTATTCTAATCCTTTTATGGTCAGTCCAGTCGGCAGTCATTTAGCCGCCGCGGCATCGACGTCGACATCGACATCGGCCGAAACTTGTAGTCGAGCTATTTGACGATGAGTTTTTTTAGAGTAAAAAAGATGATCGTAAAATTTGTGCAGAATTTTACAATACAAAAAAGCCATCCATACGAATTGAATGATACAGGGAAGAAGCGAAAGAAATGGAGGAAAAGAAAGAACGGTATGGTATGAAATGATATGATATCGCATCGCATAATGTACTCGTACTCGGAGTCCTGCACAGTTTCACACGATCTTACAGCATATTACTATTACTATCAACTCCAACTGCACAATAAGTGACAGCTATGAAATTCTCAAGACACGAAAAAAAACATATTTACAACGTATTTTTTTCCCCTTCTTAAGGAGCCCCTATGTCCATGTCCTGCCCGTGTATGTGTATTCCCTATATGAATAAATAATTTTAACATATATCGTCTGTGAAGAACAAAAATGACCCATATCCATTTTTACCTAAAAACAATATCAACTATCTACAATAATATTCCAATACGTCTTAAGAGAATTTAAATATAACATTTTACAATTTTCAAAAACATGGAAGTACAACATTTTGCACCTTTTCAAAAACTTGGAATTAGATCATTTTGCAACTTTTCGAAAAAAGGTAAATAGGACATTTTGCACTTTTAAAAAATATGTAAATACAACATTTTGCACTTTTAAAAAATATGTAAATACAACATTTTGCACCTTTTCAAAAACATGGAATTAGAACATTTTGCACCTTTTCAAAAAGATGTTAATAGGACATTTTGGATTGTTGGAAAACAAGGAAAAAGAACATTTTACGTTTTTCAAAAACTGTTAATTAACATTTTACGCATGTTTCTCATTTTTTTTTTATGACATAGCTCATTTTGATTCTAGCTTAAATTAAATATGGGCCATTTTGGTTCTTCACAGACGATATCTTCTGCCTTCTATATAGGATATTCTTTATGGCTATATGGACCTTTTTTATGGATAGTGTTATAAGACCCAGACTCAGTCCAAGTCCAAAGCCGGAGTTGAGTCTACAGCCTACGTCACACACATTTAGAGTGGAATAGAATTTAATCGTAAAATATCTGCATAAGTAGATACTGATACTGAATGTGTGCGCAATAAAATTTTTAATATTTAATGAGCTAAAAAGGCATGATGAACAGGGAGATGTGTGTGAGATAATATGCATAACGTTTTTCTCTAAAGAATTTAACATTTAAGCTTTTTCAAAGGCTCGTCGTGTAATGGTCAATCGTAAAACGTACAAGTTTACATTGCGAAGTAATAATATATATCTATATATATACCTATGCATGAATTTTCTTTCTACGGACATAGACCCGCCGCCATTCTACCGTCGAGGTCGTGGTCGTCGTCTCCATTTCCCAATTCTCCATACTCTCCATAATATATCGTCGTATGTTGTAATCGGCAAAATCAAAAAAGAAACAAGTGCTCTCCTGATCTGCTCTGCTCCTGAGCCTTGAGATTTTTTTTCTCTTTAGATTTTTCCTAATAATATTATTTGAATAATTCACTATTAAATTCTGTATGACTTACGATACATTTTAGGGACTGGGTGATGTATTTACTGCTGGGGCTTCACCCGTTCAAGGAAGATCGAAGCAAAGCAAAAAAAAAGCAAAAAAGAATTGTCACATTTGACAGATAATATTATACAGATGTATAAAGTTTCCAATTTGATTGATATTGATCTGCAAACCTGTTCAGTTTTTATTAAAAATTTTTATTTGACTACTCACCCATATAACCAAAAAACCAAGTGAAATTTATATGTGTGCGTTATTACGAATGTTTTTTGATTATTCTTGTAGAGTCAGATATTCAAATTATCATCATATGGCAGATTTAATTTTTGAATTTGAATTAATTTGTTCATTCCACTAGAGGTAAGTACCTACATCTGATTTTGGGCCATTATTGAGCTGTTGTAATGAAATGCAAATATTGAGGATCTGTATTGATTTTTGGTTGCGCTCGTAAAAGAAGCGCGATTGCAATCTTTGTATAATTTCCATTGAATTTCCGTATTATTTTCTGAAAAAAATCTCGAAAGTTTTGCATATTTTGTGCCTCATTTTCTTTCATTTCCAATTCGATTTCATATAATTTTTGTCGCTTTGTAATAATTAACATATTTTATTTCGATTTTTATTACTTGGTTTTCAAGCATTGCAGATGATTGGAGTCATTACAAAAATACAAATAATACGCTTTACATTTATTATATCGTGTATAGTAGTGTAAACTAAAAGTATTTGTAGTTATATGAATTTATAGTGCTTAGTACGTAGGCTGCATACCTAATACACTACATGATTTTTATCGAGACTGATCGTGAGTGTGAGTGAGTCTCCTACTGTAAATCATGGGACCAATAAAAATGACAAAATCTTTTAATGCCCATAATTATTTATAGGAAATCACATTTAATTTTTGTATGACTTGATAATATGACACCCTCAATCTCAATATAAGACACTTTTGGCACACAAAACAGTACAACTCATAAGAATATTAACCCATTATGATCTGCTTACACATATTGGATACGGGATCTGTCATCACATCTGTCGTCGTCGTCGTCGACAGTCGTGGGTTTGGCAATGGCTTTGCGGTTCTTCTGATTAGGATCGTCAATCGTCAGAACTGTACATCCAGTTGGTTGTTGAGTGGTTATGGAGTTGACATTTTGGCGAGAGTTCTTCTGGGAATTGCTAATTCCTGTATATAGATATTTCACGAGCTGTACAGCTTCTTTGCTTCCTCCTTTGGTAGGTAGGTACCTACATATATTGTAGATGCGTGGTTTATAGAATTTTTGGTTTAAGTTTCCGATTCCCGCACCACAATTCAATGAACTGTGTGAACAATAATATATTATGTGATTATGATTATGATTATTTGCCGGAGCACAAAGGAGACCGGATAATGCCGCCAACGAAGGCAGCCCCCGCTGCTTGAATTTTCAAAAAACATGTAAATGGAACATTTTGCAGTTTTCAAAAACATGTAAAAAGAATATTTTTACTTTTCAAAAACATGCAAAATAAATATTTTTGTACATTTCAAAAACATGGAAATAAAACAATTGCCACTTTTCTCAAAACATGTAAATAGGACATTTTGCACTATTCTGAATAAAGTAAAAAGAACATTTTATACTTTTCTAAAACATGTAAATAGGACATTTTGCACTATTCTGAATCAAGTAAAAAGAACATTTTATACTTTTCAAAAACATGTAAATACAACATTTTGCTTTACCAAAGAAAACCATCAATAAAATCAAAATGGTGGTTTTTGCATGGAAACAAATTGCTGCCCCTAAGTAATTCCGTCGTCCTGCCCTGGCTGGAGTCTTTTGAGTGATATGGCATGATATGGATAAAGAACTTGGGTATAAAGATGAAAGAAGGAAAATACACACAGAGATCCATAGATCCAAAGTCCCCGAGAATCCGAGAATCCAAATCTGTAATAGATCTCTTGATTTGCCATTTGATTACGAACACAATAATATGGAAATGGAATTCTTAGAATTATTAGCAACAGCAACAGGAAAAGGAGTCAGAAAGCAGATTTTAGATCTGTTATTTAGGTTTATCTCCAGACTCCACCGGAGCTTTCTACGAGGGCTCAAGTTACAAAATTACTGTTCCCGTTACCGTTACCATGACGACGGAGACAAGAAAGGGAAAGCGAGAATAAATACGTATTAGTCACATAAAATGTAGACGACTCGTGATAATGTAAATATTGTTGGACCCACGTGTCTTGTGTCTGCTGATCTGTGTTACACTAGTCAATATACATGTACGTAAAAAGTATAGACGGCTGACGACGAGGAAAAATGGAGAAAGAAATGATTTTCAATTGAACAGGAGATTTGATTCTGATTGGATGACAGGAAGATTGGAAGATTGGAAGTTTATATCCAGGAAATTAACGGAAATCGTACATTTTGTCATAAAAGTGAATCAATAATATTTACAGCTTAGTTATATACATGCTAAAAAAATGCGTAAATTACAGTTCAAATTTTGATTTCAATAGTAAAGTTGTTGTTTTTTTTTAAATCGTTGAAATAGTTCATACTAAGGAATTACGATTCCTTTTGGAAGTACAACATTTCTCCAATTGTGCAATATTTGCAAGTTGTAAAATTATTGTAAATCTACAAGTTTTTTAAGAGCGACAAATTAAGTAACTAGCAGTCAGCGTATTTTACAACAATAATTATTTTTCTAAAAGTGTGAATTAATTTTAGTTTCCAATGTTTTCAAAGTTCAAAAATTAGCGAATATTTCTAATTCCTTGTTTTTTTAAAGGCATAAATTCAAATTGTTCTACAGCTACACATTTTTGAAAGGTGCAAGTTATTTTAATAATTTCCGGTGGGAACTTTAAAGCGGTATCACAATAATTTGTGTTTAATACATTTAATTAATCTAATGGCAATTATTGTTGGCATGATTTCCAGTTCCAGGTTCCTTTATTACGCAGTACGAGAGCCTCGAGTCTGGATCTGGAGTTCTGGAGTCGTAGAACCGAAGGAGAGGCGGAGTGTAGGCGAGTAATAAAAGTGGGAGGAGTCTCCCGTACAAACAGATGTATATAGACAGCGTCGTAGTAGTGTGTAATACGCACAAGGCAAAAGAGGAATAGATTAAGACTGAAGACCTACAAGGGAAATTACTTGACGTGCACGTGTGGACTCGTAAATTGCTTTCCTTTTTCTCTCTTTGGAAATTGAAATCCAGCATTAGACGGGAGAGAGACTGAGAGAGAGAGAGAGAGAGGCTCTTGAACGATGACATAGAAATATACACCTTTGATAAAATACACTCAATTCAATCTACATTATCTCTTACAAATCCGCACATTTAGATTCCATATATAGGCCCTTGTCATCCTCGTCTAGCTTCGTCATGTCACTCCACTCCTCTTGGGATGAAATACTACATTATTTCCAATTCCATAACGGATTGTATTACATCAAATTTTCCACACATACTACATTTATATCGTCTGTGAAGAAACAAAATGACCCATATCCAATTTTAGCTAGAATCAAAATGAGCTATGTCATAAAACAAAAATGAGAAACATCCTCAAAATGTTAATTAGGAGTTTTTGAAAAACTTCAAATTTTCTATATTCATGTTTTTCAACAATGCAAATTGTCCTATTTACATGTTTTCGAAAAGGTGCAAAATATTTGAATTCCATGTTTTTGAAAAGGTGTAAAATGTTCTAATTCCATGTGGTTGAAAAGGTGCAAAATGTTCTAATTCCATGTTTTTGAAAAGGTGTAACATGTTCTAATTCCATGTGTTTGAAAAGGTGCAAAATGTTGTATTTACATGTTTTTAAAAAGTGTATAATGTTCTATTTACATATTTTTGAAAAGTGCTCAATGTTTAATTTAAATGCTTTCAAGACGTATTTGAATATTTTTGTAGATAGTTGATATTGCATGTTTTTAGGTAAAAATGGATATGGGTAATTTTGATTTTTCACAGACGATAGATCAAAACTACACCACGCTATATATATATGTACTCTATTAGATATAGAATGACAATATCCACAAGCACAAGCCCGGATTCTATTTCCTCAACATATTATATTTCTCTAGAAATCTAGAAACTTTCCCATTCCCATTACAGTCGTGTGTGTGTCGAGTTGAAGATTTCACTATTTGATTTTCTGTTATAAGGAGGTAACTTGGAGTTAGTTTGATATTTGGAAATTTGAAAGATTCGGTTTTCGGATTCTTCGGGAATCGGCACCGGCACCGGTACCGGTACCAGCATCGACACCAACACCGACACCGGCTGCTCGTCTTTTCCTGCCGGTTTTGCTGCTCCTCTCACTAACAACCAAACATTTTAAATTTTTTTTTATCTCAAGATTTATGTAATGCCCTGTCCTCGTTTCATGTCTATTTTCATTTGAAATGGTCGGGCGGCGGAGAAGAGATAAAATAATGGGATGAAATAAATGAATGAATTGAGTTGAAATTGAAGATAGAAAAATAAAGTGAGAAAATCCTATATTTTATTCCGTGTAATAATTATTGTATGCATGGATTTTTTTTGTTGGTATTTTGACAGGGGTTGTATGTACGTTTATAGTAAGTTTCAGTCTCGTTTTCGTTTTCAGTTTGGGCCCCGGTTTTCTCAGCATCCTTCATTGTAGGCAATCATCAAACGTAAATTGCTTCTGTGTTCCACAAATAGAGAAAGTTTTTCTAGGGCTATTTCTGGAGTTTGCAGATAGGTTCGCAGACCATAGAGACCAGGACCAGGACCAGACTAAAAAGCCGCACCGGCACTTGGTATACTGTAAAGGCTGATGGACAATCACACAGGATATTTTGTTAGGGGATTGGAATAGAAATCGAAAAATTGGGATAGTGATTGCAAAGTTGGGACTGGGAGGACTTGACTATTCAATAGTACAGACACATACGAGGACAAGGGAAATCGAAGTGGAAGGGAGGCAAGGACGAATTAGAAATATACAGTACAAGTACGAAAAACGTACACGAAATACTAGGTCCAGTCAGTCCATATTGCTCACACTGTCCATAAGTTCGTCAGTTCAGCTCAATATGCAATGTAATGCAATGCAATCGCAATCTAAGTCTGCATCATATGAAGAGTTTTTTGGCAAAACGGGTCAAGTTCATCAAAGTAATAAGCAAAATTTTACAGGAACAACGATAATGAATAAAATGTGACAGGATTATTTTTGAAAACTCAATTTTTTCTACAGGTACTGCAACTGACGAAGCGTTATTACAAGCAGTTTCATAAATCTGGACTGACTCAGGCATTTTTCAGAAAATTTTGCAAAATTTTAATTTGTGGACTTTTTCCGTTTTGCCTCAAAATTAGTAACTTAACATGGAGTCAAAAGTCCGTGGGATGAAATTTTAATCGTTTTGAGTGAAACCAAAATTTTTTTTTTTAACTTTCAAACTTTTTCTTGCATAAAAAGATGTACGCACGGCAATTGTATTCTACAAACTACGGAAACACTGGAAAACCAAATTTAAATTAGAAATTCATGCTTTAGTAGATTGACTTATCTCATTTTGCCAAAAATCATTTAGAGGACTTGACCCGTTTTGTCAAACAACTCTTTATAGACATATGTAATATGTATAGAGGCCTAACGACAAGACGTAAGAGTAAAGCCTACGAGAGAATTTTATCAGCCGCCGTCTCAACAGCAAAACAAAAAGAAGGCAAATAGTTAATTTAATTTAATGCTTCTGTCAATGTTAAAGGACGGTGACGGTGACGGTGAGTGTAGTGCGAGGACAAATTGAAGAAGTAAATTCTGAATGTTGAGCACTTTCCGACTTTCCAGACTCACAGACTGAGCTGTCACATGTAGTTATTCTCTGGGTTTTGCCCAAAAGACTCCATCAAGGTATTTACCGTACCTTGTAGTATGGACTGGGAATAAATAATGGGCTTACCATTTACTATTATTCCTTCTTGACTTCCATCCAGGTTTTGTGTAGTACTGTATAGTAGTCCAAAGGTCTAAAATTTGTTTCTAGAATTCTCGGACTTGGATTTTGGAGTGTACGCAGCCTCTCAGTAGATGAGTGCAAAATATCCTATCTATAGCTGAATAACTTATTCCCTTTTTTAGCATTAGAATTCTATTGTGTAAGATCTATCATCCATATAGGATAGGTGTAGGTATTTAAAATTCACAATTAAATACACTTTTTCTCAAAATATACCTGTATATAGGGATTATTGAAATTATAGAATAAAATGGTGAGAAATATTTTAAACCTTTTTGATGATAATATTTTGCAATTGAGAACGTAGTTAGACCATTTTGTTGCTGTCGCCAAAAATATGCTAGAAAATTTTAGCTGCTGGTGCTGGTGCAAATGGGTACGTTACATTGTGAGCGACAGGGCCGAACAAAGGAAACTCTTTTAGGCAGCAATTTGTTTCCATACAAAAACCACCATTTTGATTTTATTTATGGTTTTCTTTGCTAAAGCAAAATGTTGTATTTGCAAGTTTTAGAAAAGTGTTAAATGTTCTGTTTGCTTGATTCAGAAAAGTCCAAAATGTTTTATTTACATGTTTTGAGAAAAGTGGGAAATGTTTTATTTGCATTTTTTTCTAAATTTACAAAAAATTTATTTGCATGCTTTTGAAATGTACAAAAAACTTTATATGCATGTTTTTGAAAGCTGCAAAATGTTTCATTTACATGTTTTTTCAAAATTCATACAGGGGGCGGGCTGCCTATGCGCTGGCCGTATTATCCAGCCCTGATTGTAGATAGCTTTTTTTCCACTCTCATTTTAATCACATTGAAAATTGTATAGGTGAGTTTGAGTGACTTCTATATAGTTTCCTTTATACTTTATAGTAAATCAAATAATTCCTGTTTAAGTTTAAATTGTGCCCATGGAATTTGAAAACTAACCTCATCAAGCCACACAACACAGTAGATACATACACTAAAGGAGTTGCAGTACTAAGGCAAAGAAATACGTACAGTACAGACAGCTCATTTATTAATCCCCCCTCGTGCCATGTAAGTAAGGATCATTCAGAACGACCGAATTCGGATCTGGACCATAATATGATCCTATTTACCTTGCTCCCTTTAGGTGAGGGCAGTCAAAATGAACAAAATGAAACATGAAACGAAGAGGCTAATAATGCATGCATGACATTCCCGCTTCCAGACTGTCAAAATATGGACACCACCAAACTGAACAGACCGCATTGTGAAATGGACTTATGATACCGCTCGTTTTCGTTCATTCTTTCCTTCGTATTCGTGATATTTGACTCTGCCTGATCCTATTTCTGAGAGACTGACATGTGTCTTTTTGCTTAATTCAATTTAACCCTTTCACTAAAACTTGATTTGAAGGACAGCCATATGTGCATGCCACTGACTCAAATTCAAATGGCGGCTCTGGTAATGCTAAAATGCTTTCACTTGCTCCCCAGTTGAGAGAGACTAAGGGATTGAGGGGATGAGTAGTAAGTCATGTGTCTGTCTGTCTGTATGCAGTTTCATTTCAAATATTTAAATGGGAAAGTTGTCAGCGTGGTCAGGTGGTGGTCGTCAGGCAATGCCATTGCTAGTATAGAGAATAATATGGGGAACCCAAAAAAAATGCAAAAATTAAATATTTACTCTACCAAATGGTCGTACCTCTGCACTTTCACTGGACATTTAGAAAGCAATCCCTTCAATTCTTGATTAAATGCAACCAAGTCATGACCACTCTCACAATTATGATTGAATTCACTCTCCCTAATATCTTTATTTCTTCAATTCTGATTTCTGATTTTTACAGTATGCATTCTTGTCTCTGGTCTAGTCACAGTAAAACACATTGTCGTTTTTCAAATGGCCCATCAAGATAATGTGCATTCAATGTAAATAACTACATTTACAGTCAGAATTCCACGACTTGTGTGTACAAATATTATTAATGATATTCTATTTTCATTGCATTTTCCCAAGGTAAAAATCCAGGAGAAGACTGACTATGACTGTGTAAACCAAACCCGCACGGAAATGGTAATGTATTGATCCACAAATAAACAAACTAGAAACCTACAAATTTATTTCTACAAATAATTCAACTAGTTCAAATGGTCAAACCCTGGCCTGTGCTGTGTGCCATGTGAACCGCATGACCATGATGGAAAATGGAAAAGAAGAGAGGCAAAATCTATAACATTATGGGTTTTATTTTATTTCAAGATTTTTTTTCTAGCTCCCGTAATTTCTTGTAATTCCGTTTGAACACGCAACCAAATGGCATTGTATATGGCTATAGGGATAATGGTATAAAGATGGAAAATTGAAATACATAACATGGGCATGAACATTGTAGGTAGGTAGTGTAGGTGCATTGGATTTGGACAAAAAAGACACGCAGGAAAGACAAAAGTAACGTATGTAGGACCTACATAAGGAGCCGAAATATGAGGCCTGAGGTAATTGTGAAATATTTAACCCTAACACAGAGTATTGGCAAACAACATAGAAACTCAGTCGGTTTGGCATGTAGCAAAGTACATATCGTCTGTGAAGAACCAAAATGACCCATTTCCAATTTAAGCTAGAATCAAAATGAGCTATGTCATAAAAAAAATGATAAATATGAGTCAAATGTTAATAAGGACTTTTTGAAAAGTGTAAAATGTTCTATTTGCATGTTTTTGAACAGTGCAAAATGCTCTATTTGCATGCTTTTGAAAAGGTGCAAAATTTTTTAATTCCATGTTTTTGAAAAGGTACAAAATGTTCTAATTCCATGTTTTTGAAAAGGTGCAAAATGCTCTAATTCCATGTTTTTGAAAAGGTGCAAAATGTTCTAATTCCATGTTTTTGAAAAGGTGCAAAATGTTCTATTTAAATGTTCTCAAGAAACATTTGAATATTTTTGTAGATAGTTGATATTGTTTTTAGCTAAAAATGGATATGGGTCATTTTGGTTCTTCACAGACGAGATACACAGTAGGAGAAAGTACTTGGGTGTAGATGGAATGATGGGCTGTTAGCTCAATGGTAATGGCATAGAATGGATATTGAGCCTTGGCAGAGGAAAGGATGGCATGACATGATATTGCTCTGTGTCGATGCCGAATTTCATGTTGATGGTGGGAAGAATTTTTGTGAGAGAAATAGAGTAGAAGTAGAAAGTAGAGTTTCTGTCCAGACTTTTTTTACAGGAACTTTCAAACCATTTTTGTTTGGATGAACTTCCCAATTTGAAACTTAAACCACACAAGACAGAACAGAACAGGAGAAGTACAGCAGAGTGGAAGTAAAGTGCCTGTACAGATATCTGTAGAAGTGAAAGGAAGGAGAAGGTGAATAGTTGGTATTCACACGATCAGGACGGATGACGGCGGACGGTAGTTAGATTTGTTTTTTACATGTGGGAAATGTCAGTACATTAATTTGGAGATTTGGATATGTGGGCATGTGTGCTTGGTTTTGGCTTCGGTCTTGGTTTTAGTTTTAGTTTCTGGAACTGGCACTCGCACTACTGGAACTGGAGAATGTAGATTTGGAGGGAACTCGAGCAATATGCTAAATGCTCTTCACCTTCACCGAGTAAAAGATTGTGCTTACGAGACCAAGCAGGAGAAATGCTTATCAGCTGCGGCACTCTGCTATGCGCCTATAGCTACTTTGGGATTGTCCATAAATGACGTCATGAATTCAATGGTGACGCATCAGTGGGTCTACTTAAGGACTGATGACATACTATGTTTAGCCGTTCACTCAATGTTAAAGTGCCGGGTCTCAAAAGGGATAATTTGTGTGACATCATTTATGGACCACCCACACTGGCCATTACTTACCGGCACTGGGTCCGGTTTCTGGTTTGACAATCAAACAATTTAACGAGTAAACTGACCCGCATGCTTCATGAACAGTTGACATTGACGGTTCCCGGTCTCGGCTCCGGCTCCGGCTCCGGTTACAATACGGCAAGGTTACGGTTACAGTTACGGTTACAGCCAATAGCTAGGTAGGTTTTGATTGTCGTTTAGATTTTCAATGTGGTTGGATTCCAGATTTCGATTTCAAGTTCCATTTTCAAAATAATTGCAATTTAAGTAAGAATTGGAATTTTAATGTCCAGTCCGCATTCTCAACTTTCACTCAGTCAGTCAGTCACAGCCGGTGTGGGTCACAGGGTCAGAGTGAGTGGAACGGGAAGGTTGACGCAAGTAAAGCTTAAATTGTACAGATTGGGTATATTCTCACTTAAATTTTGTGAATTTTACTTACAGGGCGAGTCAGAGCACATTATAGCCAGACTGAACTTCATTAAAATTCTCAAACTCAACTAATGGAAATCGTCATGGTTTTGTTTTTTTAGTTAAGAATTTTTGCTTAAATATCCATGTTGAATTTATTTTTGTAATCGACAATCCTGTGCTAAAAATAATGAAACGTTGGCCCTGACATAACGGTCCGGTGCGGTGCGGGGATGCTGGGAATTTTATGAAATTCTAGACGAATAAATGCTATGCGTTTTTTCGTGTACGGACTATCGACTATGGACAATGGACTGGGATGATGTAGCAGCCAGTACCAGTACCAGTAGCAGGTATGTTTACACACGAAAATACATGGGTAAGTATAGTTAAAAGTAATACCCAAAAAGTATGTGTTTGGAATTTAATGAGAATTTTTGTGTGCAGATTTTTTAATCCACGTGATTTTTTTTGTCGTCAGCTTCGAAGCTTTTGTCATCATATCAGATGATTTTTTTATGTCCAATTTTGCTATACTGCTACTGCATTTCTGTTGCCATGACTGTCGCAATACCAGTGGAGCTATAACTGTAACATGATGATGTGTAAGACGGCTCCATTTGCATAGACGTCGCTGCTTTCACTCCCACATCGGCATCGGCATCCGTATTAACGTCCACATCAAAATTTAATGCATATCTATATGCATGCTGCCACATAAAATCCGTGTTGCCTTTTGTGACTACTACTGACTCAAGAAGATACCTGACTGATATTGGCATAGTGAGAGTGAGAGGGAGAGATTGGTTCATAGCAGAATGACGATGACGATGGGAAGAAATCACATATGCATTTTCCATTAAACTTTTTTTTTAGTAGACTGGAAACGACATTTCTTCGCCGGGTTCTCATCCATAGTCTATATGCAGCCTCAGTCTATATAGTATACCAGCACCGTAGTTTCCAAAGTGAGATTTAAATATTATATATAGGGCGATAGATAAATTTTAAAGGTATTTTTTCAAATTTCAAACAGCGGATTATATGTGCACTTGTAACTATCCGTGAGTACACAACGACGACGACGACAAGGACAAGGACACGAGGAACCCATTTAATTTCCTTGTGAACTCCCACCTACGTACTTGAAACTGGTTCTGCCTACTCATATATGTATGTACATACGGTGCATATGTATATAGTACAGGGAAGCCCGGACTGCGACTGCTATTACGTGAATATACGTGGAGCCAAGCAAAACGATTTTCTGCTTGTATTTTTTTTCTGGTAGATTTAGATTTGGAATGTTTCTGGGCACATTCAACATTCTACATGGAGCGCTTTAGCTTCTTCCCCAGTAATTCAAAATAATAGAGTGGCTATAGAGGGAAACTACAACTACCTGCCCGATGGGACGTACTGTCGTCGTTTTCGTTTTCACTCATTTTCTCCTTCTCTCATCTCGTCCCATTCATGCACCGACGAGACCGAAGAACTGCTCAAGATTGAAGAAATGCACACACACACACAGGGAAAGCGAGAGAAAGGGAAGGATGCAAAAATACCATCTAAAAAGCTGAAGCTGTAGAGTGTAGAAACTACTTTACTCAGCTGCGATGGTCCTTTAGAAGGCATCCATGGAGAAATCCGTTGGAGCTCTTATCGTTTATACAATCTATTCCCGTACGCCACCGGCTCCTTTTATCGTTCGGCTCTCTCCTCTTGTCCAATCTCATCTTCCTCAACAGGGAGGGCGCGCTGTAGGCCAGGCCGGGCCACTGTAGGCCAGTCACCAGTTCAAGCCCCAGCCTCAGCCCTGGTCCCGGTCCAGGTCCAGGTCCTGGTGAAAGCTAAAGGCTGAATGTATTTGACTGCCCTATAACTTCTAGTGGCATGGAGGCATCTTCCTATTTATATGTTCAAGTGTTCCAGTACCTTTAGTTAGATATCGTCTGTGAAGAACCAAAATGACCCATATCCAATTTAAGCTACAATCAAAATGAGCTATGTCATAAAAACAAAATGAAAAACATGCGTAAAATGTTAATTACGAGTTTTTGAAAAGTGTAAAATGTTCTATTTGCATGTTTTTTGAAAAGGTGCAAAATGTTCTAATTCCATGTTTTTTTAAAAGTGCAAAATATTCAATTTACATGTTTTTGAAAAGTGTAAAATGTTCTATTTACATGTTTTTGAAAAGCGTAAAATGTTCTGTTTACATATTCGTTAAAAGAGCAAAGTAGTCTATTTAAAAGCTTAAAAGACATATTTGAATATAGATAGTTGATATTGTTTTTAGCTACAAATGGATATGGGTCATTTTGGTTCTTCGCAGACTATATGATGTGTTGTGCGTACCTACTCATATATAAAAATACATTTGCAATAACTACTACTACCAAGCACTTTAACAACTTTCACTCGCATACCCGCCTCTTCTACTAGTATACGTACAGGCCCCACACGGTATAATCTCTACACCTATATCAATAGCTGAGCATCCGCAAGTCTGAAACTGAAAGAAACCAATCTAATCCCTGTCCATCTATATCTGTAATCTGTATGGGAGGGAATGAGGATGGGAAGTGTGTGGGAAGGGGCAACACGTGCATATCCCCAATACGTACATAACTGTGTGTAGGTTCCCATGCCCTTCATTCACATTCGAGTCCAGACCGGGAGAAAGTGGAGAGTTAGAAATATTGTAAATCTACAGGAGGACAATGGTCACCGGCCACCGGCTCGGAAACCGCCCTATTCCACAGCCCTGTTTCAACAAGATTAATGAGGCTTAGGAATTACAATGGGAAATGGCGAACCACATTCACATGCACATTCACTTTTTTCCAAGTTAACCATGGCCCTCGTTCTGGTTTTGATTCTCCAATGTACCTACTACATTACACGTACATACCTCACATCAACTAGATTTGTAGTAAACCTAAAGGTATTTCCTAATCTAAAATCTAGAATCTAGAAGAGAGACACGCAGCACACACACACACACACACGCTGACAGGACTGCCGACTGATGGTTGAAAAGGAAAGAGAAACTAGCCTATTCAAATTCAAATCAAATGGAGATAAGAAAAGAATTCAATTTTTTAAATGCATTCTATATTGATACACTTTCTATTTCCTTCAATGTTATATAGCTACAAAGACTTGGAGCGCTGGGGAACGTAGACTGATCGTTAGACTATGATGGCAGGGCCGGATAATGCGGCCAGCGATGGCAGCCTCCACTGCTTGAATTTTCAAAAAACATGTAAATGAAAAATTTTGGAGTTTTTAAAAATATGCAAAAAGAATATTTTGAATTTTCAAAAACATGAAAATAAAACATTTTACACTTTTCAAATAACATGTAAATGGAACAATTTGTACTTTTTAAAAACATGCAAATAATACAATTTGCACTTTTTAAAAACATGTAAATAGAAAATTTTGCACTTTTCTGAATCAAGTAAAAAGAACATTTTGCACTTTTGTAAAACACGTAAATACAACATTTTGCTTTACCAAAGAAAAACATCAATAAAGTTAAAATGGTGGATTTTGTATGTAACTAAATTGCTGCCTAAAAAGCAAATTCCTTCGTCCGGCCCTGTATAATGGATAAGAAAGGTGAGCTGCTGTAGTAGTTACCAAATATGGATATCGGATTCGGATGTGGTATTATACATAAAGGTGGCGGAGGATTTATAACTACCTATATAATATAGGTAGGAACTTCAGCTTAATAAAGACGAGAGACACCCACACACATCTTTAAGGATGCATTAAATGGTGCGATTCATTTCACTCCCCTTACTTCCTTTGTAGTAACATTTAGCATAGAATTTCTTTCCCGAGACCGACTCTAGTTTATCCAACCATGTACGCTGACAACCGATATAAATGATTGCCACTATTGTAGAACGAGAACGATGAACGAGGCAGGAGACTCAGAAAATAAAATAAAATCAATCGAAATTCTAAAAATGCCATCGAGCATATAATTATTATTAAAATATTAAGCATTATTTTTGTTCTATCGAGTGTCCAGTACTTGTAAATTCTTTAAAGTCTGAAAAGTACAGAAGAAATAAAAACAAAAGCTAAAAGAAGGAAGAACTTAAGATATATATGTAAATGTTGGCATGTTTCACATAAATCCACCTTCACGGATATTTCCATTCTTACATTTGTTCCCTTTAGTGTATTTATATGTAAATTATTTATACATGTGTAGAGCTGTAGAACTTACTTTGGATTGTATAAAGAAGTGGATAATGTGCCAAAGGACCCAAGTAGGTAGGTAGGTAGGTGCTTTCAGCTCCAGTTTCCAGTTCTATAGTCGTAGTCGTAGTCACATGCATGGAAAATATTCAGAGCTACGACCAGGATGAAAACAACTAAGTGTTTAGTTATGTATTACGTGTTGCTCTTGCTCCTTGTTGTTATTTGTAATTCCGAGTCTTAGCTATATAGCCCACTCCACATCCAGAAGAAAGTAGACGGTTTTACTATAGAAGCTACCTTTATTTTAGATGGTAGAAATGCAATGGGTTTGAGCCCAGAATAGAATCCGGAATTCATAACATAGCTTTCATGTGTGTGTGGAGTGAATCTGTGTTTAATTAGCACGAACAACATCAACATCTTATTGCAACTCACTATGTAAAGCTGCCCTATACGACTACAACTTGGCGAGTTGGCTTTTGAATTTTGGATCCCTTCCCCAACTACATATATACTGCTCTGTCAGTCAGCCTCTGGAAGTTGCCAGGTTGAGAAATATAACATGATTACATGCATGTAAAAATATGGGATGAAAATTCATACTGGGAGAACATTGAACTCTCGACAGTCACGAGACTTCCCCTTACACGCATCTCCCCCAGTTTCCAGTTCCAGTTCCAGTTCCATAACGCACTGGTGCTTCGTCGCTCCTCTCGCTGCTCGTGCTGGTAGTTGGTAGGGACATATCAACGTATCTGCTCTGGAATAGTTTCTGTAGTTTGAAGGCGTGTGTTGACATTATAATATTATTATGTAAACGGAATAGATACAAATATAGGCACTTAGTGCCTTATAAATACTCATGTGTGTAGTTTCACTTCCCCACTTTACATGTCTTTGAGCTTGGGCTGGGCCACGTTGCGTTGTTGAATGGTTGGACAGACAGGCTCTCGCGATCAGAAACAGAAGTACCTATACCTACCTACTACCTAACTACTTAGTAACGTACGTACGTGCGTACTCTATTTTGTATGTGCATTCAGTCCCCACTATGCTTTAGCAAAACTTTCAACTATCGTGAGAGAAAGTTACAGAGTACAAACATATGTGTGTGTGTGTCTGTGTGGACTGCTCCTGATTATACAGGCCATAGTCATAGCCCTATGCCTGTAGTTAAGAAGGGAAGGAAGTCTCCTGGTTTGGTGGAGAAGTTTGCATTTTCCATCCACTGATCCTGAGTTTTTCTCTCTGTCTCTTTATCTCTGCCGCGCTCCAGTCTTTTGGGCTGTGCGTTGTGGACGACGTCGTGCGTAGTGCGTTGGACGCTGAAGAAAGGAAAGGGAAAGCGAGGGCGAGGATGGGAGAGAAAGAGGAAGGATTGGATGAGCCGACGAAGACGAAGACGAGCCGAGCTTCCCATCTCACTCTCTCACATGTTCCTTTGGCTGGCTAATCGATAACTGGAACGCGTGCAGCACACATTTCTGCTCACTCCACACACTAACTCACTCACCGCTCTCCTCTCTCCATAAGCTACATATGCACTGAGAGAAAGCACTCCTCCTACTACTACTACACAACTAGCTCTGTCTCTCCTATCTCCACTAGCGCCACTGCTTTCACTTCCTAAACCCAACTCCTGTGCATTATGACTCTGTGCGTGAGCCTGTAGGTTTTATTCATACATATATATAGCAGGAAGAGTATATCAGTCCGCTTGATAACCAGCTACTCTTTGAGTATGCACGTAGTGCCTGGGTTCAAGTAGAATGTAGAAAGTAGAAAGGAGAAAGTAGACAGATAGGAGATATTTGTGCGTGAGTGCTACAGACAGGACAAACGAGCTACACAGGCAGGTGCTGTATAAATATAAAATAGAGAGAGAGAGAAATTAGACGATGGATGTATACAGAACACTCCTACGCTATATCTATGTATATCTGCAGTTCGTGAGGAAGCGAGTAGTGGCAGTGTGGCAGTATAGGATTTTATCCAAGAGTGCTTTTCTCTTTGGTTGTTTTTTTTGGAGGGGGGAAGGGGAATGATAGGAGAGACATGGAGAGAAAGCAGTGGGAGCTAACATGATCGGGAGAGCAGGAAGGCATGACTACAGAGTCCAAGTCCAAGAGTCTCTCCTTGCTGAGAATGTATAATGGGGAAAGCATATACATACATACTGAGCACTTTCCCTCCCTCTCCTTCCTCTATCACCCATTTATTTCCTAAATGTGTATCTATACTCACAATTTCCCCGAGGTTAGATATATAATATTGGGAGTGAGAGGAATATAGAGGTGGAGTGAAGGGGGTCTAAGGCTGGAGCTGTTAATATTATGGATACAGTGTGTCACACATTATTCGAGGTGTAGAGCCGTAGAAGTCTATATACACAATTACAAGCGTGTATGCTGGAGCAATACTATCACGAGTATGTTAGTATCGGCATCGGTAAGCGTTGTTGTATGTATGTATGATTGAGGAATGTTTATATCTGTAGGTTCCATTGGCTACAGGGTGTAGCGACGGAGTGTGTGGATATACTCCACACTTAATGTACCCTCAATGAAAGACTGCCACTGCACGAGTACCAAGTTTATAAGTGTCTACAATATCTTTCCTAGCGCCAAAGCCAGCTGTTAGAAAGTTGCTTTCCTTTTGGTCTTTGGTTGATTTTGCTTTCCCCTTCACTCTTACTTTCACTTTGGCGTTGGCAGGAGACCCTGTCCGTTCTACTTGAGCCTTTCTCTCTTCCCTCTTCCATCCTCCCATTGTACTGTTTACGCCTCAACTTTCTCCACTGGATTATTTCTTCCTCTCTCTCTCTCGCTCGTCTTCTCGTCTTTTCTCGTTCTTAGCTCGGGATTTGCCTTATCCTGAGTCATCTCATGAGGGATAGAAACACTTATAGGATTGACAAGAGTCGATGAGATAATTAGGAGGTTTTTAAAATGTCTTCTCACATTCTCTTGACTCCACTTCACTTGCCTATACGTCTCGTAATTATTATTTGCATTATATAACTCCACATTTTGATGTTGGGTTTGGTTTTAGGAAAGTAGTTTGTAGTGGAAATGGGTAGGATAAGAGTGAAGTAGGGATTTGAATACGCATCTTGTACGCATGTAGACTCATATTACGTTGAGTATTAAAACTCGAGTTGGGATTATTTTAGTGTGGATTGGTATTCGTAGTTGGTTTGATGTTCTTGGGAATGCTTGCATATATTTATTTTGCAGACAATTTAGAATGGGAATGTGCTTGTTGATGTTGATACTATTGGCTTAGTTAGTACTTTGTTTTAGGATCTATAGTTTAGAGTTGATTTATGTTCTATGAGATATTGAAGAGGTCAAAGCAGAACGAAATCACTATAATTTTTTTTATAATGTCAAGAAACACAGAATATAAAATGTATTGATTTTTTTAAAATTGTTCGTAGGTAATTGATATTGCATCTTCACCTAGACTGTAAGTAGATGCAGATACCTTACTATGTATGATACATGCAGGGCCGGACGAAGGAGTTGCTTTTAGATAGCAATTTGTTTCCATACAAAACATACCATTTTGATTTTATTGATGGTTTTGTTTGGTAAAGCAAAATGTTGTATTTACATGTTTTAGAAAAGTGCAAAATGTTCTTTTTACTTTATTCAGAAAATTACAAAATGTTCTATTTACATGTTTTGAGAAAAGTGGAAAATGTTTTATTTTGCATGTGTTTGAAATGTACAAAACCTTTAATTTGCATGTTTTTCATAAGTCAAAATAATCTTTTTACATATTTTTTAAAACTGCAAAATGTTCCATTTACATGTTTTTTGAAAATTCAAGCAGCGGGGGCTGCCTGCGATGGCCGCAATATCCGGCCCTGGATACATGGTATGCTGTCACAACCCTTAAGAATCCTTACATGCTGTGTATGTGTCTATGATATTATAATAAAGAATATTATGCCAATCTGAAGCTCTGCAATCATTACTATTTGACAGACTCTTTCTCTTCTTCCCCAGTTGGCTCCATTTAAATGCTTGTGTAGTCTCGATTAAAATTATCTCACCAACAGAATATTAAATACTTTCTCATTTCTATTCGTACGAACTTTAAGAAGCCACTGTCTTTACTCACGTTCCGAATACTGAGAGTGAATGTTTCCTAGAAGAAAAAGTCCCAGGCACTCGTAGACTTATTCCTTTTCGTATTCTCCAAGGGGTTCTTGCCTTCATTAATTCTCGGAACGTTCATATATATATGTATAGGTGTAGTTTTTAAAGGTAGAAGCTCCTATACACTCTAAACAATGTAGAAAGAAATAGACGATCCTTACATATTTTCCATTCCCGTTTGCCATTTTCCCGTCTTGTAGGACCTCTTGCTGTCTCCGGCTTCTACGTTTGTGGTAATCGTAATCGCATTCGTAACCGCGTAGCAGGAGCAGAGTGGTAGTAATAGTGGTAGTAGTAATAGTAGTAGTAGTAATAGTGCGTAGTATGTTTATATATCTAGGTATTTGCTACACCAATTCCCTTCACCAGAGCCACAGCATTGCATCTCATTGGTCTATTTATGATATACATATTATATACGTATGAAAGTAGCAAGGAAACTATATGTAGATACCTACCTACTTTCCGTCCCTCTAAAACGTATCCAACTCATGAATTATTTTTCTAACGAAAATGTCTCCTGTCATGACCTGTCTATTCTGTAATTCTGTAGCACACGTAATTTATTTTTGTGTCTACATTCAAATAAGTCTTAATGAATTTTACTTTGAGCAATTTCAAAACTTCCTACTCTGGTCTGAGTTCGTCGGTCGTCTAAATGGAAAATGGAGCCGAGTCGTCGCTCGCACAGCTCACGCAGTTTGACTTTCTTTTATTTCATTGACCAACTTTAATTCGGTGTCTGGTTCTGGTCCTCCTTCGTCATGACTTTCACTTTTACTTTCTCCTCCAGACGCATAACCATAAAAGGGGAGAAATTGGTCAGGTTATATATTTTTGAAGGCGAAATGACTCCATGCCTTATCTCTGGCATGGATATAGAATGATATTGCTATTGTTGGTCAATGGGAATGTTGGTTGTGTCGTGGGGTCTTATGCTGCAATATGTGGAGCGTGGACCAAGGAGCGATGATTGACCCGGACGACAATTTGAATATTTGTCTTTCTTCAGCTGTCGTCGTGGTGAAAGGCGAGGAGGGGGTTACTGTTCCAATTTGTCAACTTGTAAAAATTATATATTACATAAAATTCGTACTATGATGACCATCTTGTCCTATTTGGTGCGTTATATAATACATGCGTTCAGGGCCGGATAATGCGGCCAGCACAGGCAGCCCCTGCTGCTTGAATTTTCAAAAAACATTTAAATGGAACATTTTGCACTTTTCAAAAATATGTAAAAAGATTATTTTGACTTTTCAAAAACCTTGCAAATAAATCTTTTTGCACATCTGAAAAACATGTGAATAAAACATTTTGGACTTTTCTCAAAACATGTAAATTGAACATTTGAAACTTTTCAGAATCAAGTAAAAAGAACATTTTATACTTTTCTAAAACATGTAAATACAACATTTTGCTTTACCAAAGAAAACCATCAATAAAATCAAAATGGTGGTGTTTGTACGGAAACAAATTGCTGCCTAAAACCAGTTCCTTCCTTCTGCCCTGCATGCGTTTGGATTCACCTGCTATCGCCCTTTGTCATTGACATTGACATCGAAACTTGCTTTTTGAACGAGGGGCTTTGCTGTCGTCATTACTGAGTCAAAGACAGGGAGACTGGAACCCAAAAGAAACTAACATGTGTAAGAGCCATTCCTACAATAAACTGTCACATTCAGTGGAGTAATGAACAGTTACTCAGAAATTTGGAGCGGGAGTAGAAACAGAAACTTTCTTTGAGGGCCTCATGAGCAAAAACAAAAGGTTAGAGTGGGTCTACAAGTATAGAGAGGAGACAGAGTTAAAAGGAGACAAAAGAGTCGTCAAAGTGTATCAAATAAAATTGGCGGCTTTAATATTGACAATGAAATGAAAGTAGCGTGGGAGAAATGAAACCCGGACAGAAAGACGAACATGACTTTATATGATATCTCTATATATTATATGATAGAAATAAAGAAAATATCTGGAGAAAGTAGAACTGATTGGTTGGACTTTGGAGTTTTTGGAGTGTACTTAAGAAAAGGGGTGAGCCGGCAGTTTCCCTCTATACTGCCTTTCTTCCTCTGTTCCTCTTGTGTCTGACACTGACAATTTTCTTCAGAGCAGTAGCTGAGTTGTAGTAGTAAAATAAGCTACGAGTGGAAATTGAGAGAGACTCAAGGCAGAGAAATGAATGCTATCTTCTCTGGGTTCTCTAATGAATTTCATAAAGAATGTAACAAAAGTCTACAGCACCGTGCGTCCCTGTAAACGTAAACGTCAACCGAGCTTCTTTTATAACTGTTATTTATCCAAAAGTCCCAATGCACACTTTAAACAAATGCACAAAAAAAAAGGATTTTCTCCTTTACATTTAGTTTTTAGACATTTTTGTGGAAAATTAGTGTGAGAGATAAAACTATACCTACAGGGAATTTGTAAGAAAAAAGAAAATGGCTTCTGTAACACAGTTAAATGCCATGGGAGAAAGCACCATAGCACCAGCACTTCCAACTGCCATAGTAGTTTGTATGTTAATTTACATAATTATAAATATAATAGAATGTACAGAATAATGTAAAGGAGAAAATTGTGTGCACACCGTCCTACCCAACACCCCCTAATTACTATTATAAAACTTTTTTACAGTAATAATCCTATTATTAGATATATTTATTCCACCAATTGAATTCATGGTATTGGTCTGGTCCTGGTTCTAGTTATGGTACTGGAGCACTATTCATATTTATGAATATCAGTATATATATATATATATATATATATATATATATATATATATATATATATATATATATATATATCAGTATATACTTTCACATTTCTTGGTGTAATATTACTATTGTGATCCTAAGCTTTCTTTCCCAATTAGAAGAGTAGGGAATTATAACTGGTTTAAGTCACGTTTCGTCAGGACGCGTGAGAAGGGAAAGTTCGTATCTTCAGCAACGTACCTACAAACGCAATAAGCGCGTGTTAATGTTGAGTGAAGGGTTTTGTTCCTTTACATTGGTATAGTGCGTTACTTTCTATTGCATTCAGGTTCAATAAGCAAATTAGTTGAAACCTGAAACAGTAGACGCCTTTGAAATTATTAAGGGTTTTTAAAATATTTTTAAGAATTGTTCTCATATCCGTGTTAGATTTCGATTTTTAATTGTTCTATTTACCGCTCTTTCTATTTCAAAATATCCTACCTGCACAAAATATTGATTGTTAAATGTTCTATTTACACATTATTTAAAGCGTAAAAAGTCTTACCTGTATCAAATTTGTAGTTTTATGCGCTCTATTTACGCCGTATTTTACTTGAAAAAGTTGTAATACTTAATTCGTTAAATTAATTATCTATTTTATGTTGTATTTACAAAATTAATTTTACTAGTAAACCTATTTATGTATCGTATACTGAGTCTTTTAGGCTACCCTCGATGGAGGTCAGTTTTAATTTTTTTGTTTTGAATAAAGTTATCGATATATGCCAAATTTTGATTTTTAAAGCTTCTATTTGCACATCATTTAACGTTCAAAAATTCCTAGCTCCATCAAATGTTTAATTTTATTTTAATTGCTGTATATTTACACTGCTTTCTACTTCAAAAAGTCTTTTCTACACAAAATTTTATTGATGTAGTAGCAGAGCCGGATAGTGCGGCCACGCAGGCATGAAAAGGCTGCTTAAATTTTCAAAAAACATTTAAATGGAAAACATTTTGGAGGTTAAAAAAATATGTAAAAAGAATATTTTGACTTTTTAAAAACATGCAAATAAATTTTTTTTGTACATTTCAAAAACATGCAAATAAAAAATTTTCCACTTTTCTTAAAACATGTAAATAAAATATTAAGCACTTTTCTGAATCAAGATAAAAGAACATTTTGCACTTTTCTAAAACATGTAAATACAACATTTTGCATTACCAAAAAAAACAACAATAAAATCAAAATTATGGTTTTTGTATGGAAACAAATTGCTGCTCGAAAGCAATTCCTTCGTCTGGCTCTGTACAGTAGATACTATTTAGCTCCATGTGAAACTCCAACATGTAGTTCTTGCTATAAAAAAGGACCAGCCCAAAAAATTGGGGGGGGGGGTTCTTGTCGGGCTGTTGGACGTCGGATTCGTTCATAACATTGGGTACAGGAGATACAGCCATGGAATAGAATATGGAATGAAGATGACTATATCTCGTGACGAGACCAAATTCTACATTTTACACCAAATCTAAAAGGGTACTTTCTCCTTATGACCCAGGCTGATGGTTCTTTCTTTTATGGTACGGTTATGCCTTATATTACCCTTCATCCTCCATTGTACATAATGGTCTGTTGTATTAAAACACTGTATAGTGTGGTAGGTATACTTGGAGAAAGTGTGACTATACTCACATACCAATACCAACCAACACAAGAACAGAATACTGTGTAAGTAGCTGGTTTCCTTCCCCGACTATTCCTTGCACCCACTCGTGTAGTAGTTTTTTTGTAGGTTGAGAATAAAATAGAAAAGAAAAGGAAAAGGAAAGCAAAGTACATGATACTCAAGGAAAAAAGTCTGTTTTCACGATAAGACTTGAGAACTTTATCAGCTCCAAAGCATTGGCCCTATACGATCGCTCTGCTCTGGTCTGGTCTGGTCTGATGGTCTGGCTCAAACTCGAGTTTTGTAATCTATGACACGGCCGACCAATACAATATCCAGTTAGTTAATAGCCTGGGTACGCGTGCCTTCAGAATATAATGGAACACGTTTTGTTTTTTTCCCAACGTGCATGGCTTTACACTCGCCCACGAAAACTAAAGCTAAAACCAACACCACAAACCAACTACAATCCAACTATATCTACTCTCTGTAATATTTACAAACATACTAAATCCGTGTGTATATGGTGAACTGCTTATTTTGTACAACACTGTAACACTATCACACAAGTTGAAGTCGAAATCGTAATTAACTTACAAGCAATCGACACGGCCCAATTATGCACTTTTAAAACTAAATGTACCTACAATTATTCGAGTTCGAACTAAGCATAGGTCGATTTCGACTTAATTAGAGAAAAAACTAAAAAATTAAATAATAGGTTCGGCCCGATTGCTCGTTAGTAAGCGCTTATCATGACTATATGTCCATGTGCCTATGTTCTTGTACCTTCATCTTTCTACTTTCTTATCGCAACTAATTTCCTTATCGTATGTATTTGTGTGGTATCCCTCACACTTGATTCCCACTGCCTTAATTTCACTTTCACTTGTAGTTTCTCTTTTGTCAGTACCTACATTTGGAATTGATTTTTAGAGAGTTTAAAAATTAGTGAAAATTCAACTACCGGGCAGATGAGTAATTACCTACATACACAGTCGCAGAGTCGTACAGTTATGCAAGAGAGGCCTCAAAATCGGGCCATACATAATATCGTCTGTGAAGAACAAAAATGGCCCATATCCATTTTTAGCTACAATCAAAATGAGCTATGTCATAAAAAAAATGAGAAACAAGAGTAAAATGTTAATTATTTAGAGTTTTTGAAAAGTGTAAAAGGTCCTATTTACCTGTTTTTTGAAAAGGGTAAAATGTTTTATTTACATGTTTTTGAAAACGGTAAAATGTTTTATCTACATGTTTTTGAAAACGGTAAAAATTTTTATTTACATGTTTTTGAAAACGGTAAAAATTTTTATTTACATGTTTTTGAAAAGTGTAAAATATTCAATTTAAATGCATTCAAGACATGTTTCAATATTTTTGTAGATAGCGGATATTGTCTTTAGCTAAAAATGGATATGGGTCATTTTGGTTCTTCACAGACGGTATCTTATATGTATATGTATATGAAATGCAAAGTATTTTTGTTAGATATTGAATTTTTTTTTCGCTTGAAGAATTAAATGAAAAATATACATGGGAATAAAGTCTCGTTTATGCAACAATGCAGTGTAATGATGTGGAAGAACAATATAGAATATGAATATATATATATGGTTATATAACTATGTACACAGCACCTGCTCATGGGTCTACATCTATTCTGTAGCACACATGCTTTGTTATTGTGTGTGTTCCGTGTAGTCTGTCAGTTTCATTTCTCTCCCTCAGTTTCCTGTTGATTTTCATTTTCACGCTAACTTTCTTCCTCGACAGGCGTATTGTGTGGAGTGGAGTAGAGTCTGCTGTCAAATGTATGTATAGTTAAAACTAGGGATTCGGTTGAAATTGAGACACGTTCATGTAAGTAATCAGAGAAAGATACACAAGGATGAATACTATTAAGTACTATTGACTATTGCCATCATGTAAGGTACTAATATGTAATGCACATAGGTACCTATATTAGTATAGTATAGGCCACACAATGATGCTAAAGCAACTTCCAGTAGGAACATAGGATACAAAATATAAAATCAACAACTCAACAGGCTGACGAGGGAAACTTGCCATAAATATCAAGCGATATAGAATCAAAAGTTACAGGGCCGGATGAAGGAATTGATTTTAGGCAGCAATTTGTTTCCATACAAAACCCACCATTTAGATTTTAGTAATGGTTTTCTTTGGTAAATCAAAATGCTGTATTTACATGTTTTAGAAAAGTGCAAAATTTTCTTTTTACTTGATTCAGAAAAGTGCAAAACGTTCTATTTACATGTTTTGAGAAAAGTGGAAAATTTTTTCTTTCCATGTTTTTGAAATGTACAAAACTTTTTATTTTGCATGTTCTTGAAAAGTCAAAATATTATTTTTACATATTTTTGAAAACTGCAAAATGTTTCATTTACATGTTTTTTTAAAATTCAAGCAGCGGGGACTGCCTGAGCTGGCCACATTATCCGGTCCTGAAACGTTATATCTTTAAACATTAAAATTTGCTACGATTCTATAATGGTGAAGATAGACGGATTTGTTTAAAAATCTGTAGCAATTGCCCCTCGTGAGTCGCCTCTGTCTAGAATCCAGAATCCAGAATCCAGAGAGTCTACATCTACTTTGCATGCTTTCATGAGCACGAGTTTTTGGATATGATTGTGTATTTGGAGCGACAGGACGGTAGACAGGCGCCACAAGGATGCTCCATTCCATTATTGAATTCATCGGATGTTCCCTTGAAAAAAAAATTATTTCGTTTGAGTAACTTCTGAGTTGTATTTTGTCTGAGAGAGACTCTGGTTTCTAGCTCTCATTTTCAAGATTTTGAGATACTTCACACAAAAAAAACTAGAAAGCTATAGAAAAACTCACAACTCAACTGGTTTCTTCTTCATTTTTTTTCAGTCTTTTTATAGGATTCTCATATCGCATCTCACTCGCACAGCAGAACAGATTTGCTTTTGCTTGTGGAGGGGTGGTGGTGGTGGCGGTGGTGGTGGCTTGGCTGGTTTACTGGTTCTGGCTCTGGTCCGGGCGCTATCACTGGCCTACATTACAAAATGCGAGAGAGATATGACGCTGACGAAGTAAATTATTTTCCCCCCCAATGAACTGAAATACTCAATTCTATATATGGGTGTAGATGCGTAGTATTTACATTACTTAAATTTCGAAGTGCAAAGCTTCTGGTTCTAAAAAGAAGTTTATAGTTAGTAAAGAGATATCGTCTGTGAAGAACCAAAATGACTCAAATCCAATTTAGTCTACAATCAAAATGAGCTATGTCATAATAAAAAAATGAGAAACTTGCGTAAAATGTTAATTAGGAGTTTTTGAAAAGTGTAAAATGTTCTATTTACATGTTTTTGAAAAGTGTAAAATGTTCTATTTACATGTTTTTTAAAAGTGTAAAATGTTCTATGTAAATGTTTTTGAAAAGTGTAAAATGCTCTATTTACATGTTTTTGAAAAGTGCAAAATGTTATATTTACATGTTTTTTAAAAGTGCAAAATGTTATATTTACATGTTTTTTAAAAGTTTAAAATGTACTATTTATATTTTTTTTGAAAAGTGTCAAATGTTCTATTTACATGTTTTTGAAAAGTGTAAAACGTTCTATTTACACATTTTTTAAAAGTGCAAAATGTTCTCTGTAAATGCTTTCAAGACATACATCAAATATTTTTGAAGATATTGGATATTGTTTTTAGCTACAAATGATTATGGGTCATTTTGGTTCTTCACATACTATATATATTTGGAGACAGATTCACGACTCAGGATCAGAGTCGATAAAGAAAATAGTTGAAGCTTTTAGAGATGTGTGTGTGGCTCTGTCATGTACGTATGTTAAGTATGTAAAGTAGGCAGAAACCAGAACCAGATTTTTTGAGGTGTACTGCAACTGGATGGAAATGGTAAATGGAAATACATGTATATATATATAGGTATATAGGAAATGTAAAAGGAAATGGAAATTGGAAATTGTGAATTTCTCTCATGTAAATTCACAAAGATCCAAATATTTTTATTGCGTGCCGATTCCGATTCAGAAATTCAAATGTGTAGAGGAATCTTATGTACCTAATCACATTCAGACATTCTACATGACATTAAGTATTCCACAGCTCTGAAAAAATCAGGAATCCGAATTTGTTTTTTTTTATTTTTGGACTTTGAAATTTGAATTCAAAGGGTATGCTTTCTCAGCAGTATGTTTAATTTAATACATATAATTTTTTTTTTATATTTCCACATGAAAAAGTTTTCACTTCTCTCACGATTCTATGCTTCCTACGTTCTGGTTCTGGTTCACATGTCATGTAGATGTATTAGTGGAAGAGAGAGGGTTGAGCCCGACTGTGAGATGGAGACGTGAAACTTTTATGATGTATTGTAGTTGTAGTAGGTAGTATAGTGAGTGTAGTAGTGAGACCAGAGTCAGAGCTGTGTGGTTGTTGGGCTCTGTGATGTGCTGTTGCTGCTGTTGTTGTTGGTCGTTGAGGCGAGGATGATTCTATGGTGCACACCTTTCCATGTCCCAGTATTTTACGCCTTGGTTTCCTTTCTCTCGGTGTCGGTCCTACTAGCATTGAATCTTCCAGATGAAGGAAGCAACAAAAAATATTTATTTTTTTGTATGGACTTTGCTTCCTATTCTTATTGTGAGTTTGGAGCCCTGAGGTTTCCCGTATATTGTATAAGAAAAAAACTACAGAAAAAAACATACAGGGAGTTTTTACTTTTCATGGTGGTTCTAGTTTCTGGTCCTGGTTTCTGGTCATGGTTTCTGAGGTAAAGTCTCCATACTCCAGGGCCGGATAATGCGGCGAGCGCATAGGCAGCCCCCGCTGCTTGAGTTTTCAAAAAACATGTAAATGAAACATTTTCCAGTTTTCAAAAATATGTAAAAAGAATATTAAGACTTTTCAAAAACATGAAAATTAAAGTTTTTGTACATTTCAAAAACATGTAAATAAAACATTTTCCACTTTTCTCAAAACATGTAAATAGAACATTTGGCACGTTCCTGAATCAAGTAAAAAGAACACTTTGCAATTTTCTAAAACATGTAAATACAACATTTTGCTTTACCAAAGAAAACCATCAATAAAATCAAAATGGTGGTTTTTGTTTGGAAACAAATTCCTGCCTAAAAGCAATTTCTTCGTCCGGCCCTGCCACACTCCATATTTCCTATTTTCATAGTCTCTTCCCGCTCATGATGCTCCCCTTGCTCGTTCGTCATAGTCGTTTTCATTTTTATTTTAGTTTTCGTTCCCGTCGTCAACATCGAGGAGAGTAGCCCGTAAAAAAACACAAAACAAGTTTATTTATTTTCAGAAAAAATAAAACACAAACTAAATAATATATATAGAGAAGAGAAAAATACTAAAAACAAAAACAAAAACAAGGATGAAAAGCACGATAACAAAGTAGGAAAAACGAAGACAAAGATGTAAAAAAAAATACCAAGGAAAAAAATAAATAACGACAAGAAAATGTTATGTAGAAAACAAAATAAAAAAATAAACTCGTGCCACTAGCTACACAACTACACAAGCTATATAGTGTTTAGTGTGGTAGTTGGTGTTGGTAGTTTTTGCCAGATTGCTAGTACCAAGTACCAAGGTACCAGTTACCAGTTACCAGTGCTTGACTAGACAAATCCAGGGCTTGTAGCTTGTATTTTAAACTCGCTATAATATGTAACTGTCGACGGACTGTCCTGTGTGTGTTGGGCCTCTCCGTGTGGGTGATGTGATGTGTGATGTCGTGGATGTTTGAGTGGATCCTCATCCTATTCCCTGCTTCTCTTCATCTCTCTTTTTTTGTAGGCCGTTAAAGCGACGGCCAGGACCAGGACTAGGCGACGGCGGAGAGTGAAAGTAATAGTTGTATAGTCATGGAAATATTGTCTCTTTAAGAGTTTAAGAGTGTGCTTTTTTGTAAGCATAGGCTGTACTATATATCGTCTGTGAAGAACCAAAATGGCCCATATCCAATTTAAGCTAGAATCAAAATGAGCTATGTCATAAAAAAAATGAGGAACATGCGTCAAATGTTCATTAAGAGTTTTTGAAAAGTGTAAAATGTTCTAATTTCATGTGTTTGAAAAGTGTAAAATGTTTTATTTACATGTTTTTGAAAAGTGTAAAATGTTCTAATTTCATGTCTTTGAAAAGTGCAAAATGTTCTAATTCCATGTTTTTCAACAAAGTAAAATGTCCTATTTACATGTTTTTGAAAAGGTGCAAAATGTTCTAATTCCATGTTTTTTTAAATGTTGCAAAATGTTTTAATTCCATATTTTTGAAAAGTGCGCTTGAAATTTCTATTTACATTTTTTTGAAAAGTGCAAAATATTTCATTTACAAGTTTTTGAAAATTGTAAAATGTTCTATTTAAATGCTTCTAAGACATGTTTCAATATTTTTGTAGATAGTTGATATTTTTTAGCTAAAAATCGATTTGGGTCATTTTGGTTCTTCAAAGACGATATGTGCATATTATTACATTATTTTTATAACATGTCTAGATATACGAGATACTGTACGTATTCTTTTTAAAGGCTGAATGGATCTATGAAAGCATCCATTTCTTTGAAACTCTGGACTTAAAATGTCCGTCTCTGGAAGACGTAAAGAGAAGGAGAAGGAGCAAAAGGCATCTAAACAATATATTATTTATATAGACGCTATAGTAATAGTACAGTGTACAATATGGCTACACCAGTACCAGTGCTGCCGTATTTCTACTTGTCACTCATGTAGTATGTACTGTAATGTGGAATATGTGAGGAAGGTAGGTACATATAGCCGGAGAGTTTTAGTCATATCGTAGTCGGAGTCGGCAGAGACAGAGAGGAAGAAAAAGTTTTTTTAAAAAATGTGGATAAATTCGAAAGAAGCTTGTGTACTCGAAGTGAAGCACGCACTCGTCACTCAACGTCTTCCCAAGGCTCGAAATTTATCACTTCCCCGTCCCTCCACTCAGCAGTGTGCCAGTGTCAGTCTTTCTTCTTGTCGTGTGCTACTAAGCCAGTTTAAACCTCTTTAATTTTCATTTGGAAATAATGCTGTTGGATGAAAAAACGGATATCCGATAAAAAAATGAGAGTGGGAGCTGTGTGTGACAAAATCATGCAGTTTGTACAATGTTTTATTGAATAGGAACTTTTATAAATAAAAATAAATTCAAAACGCTTAGGTTTAAAGAGAAAGATCGATAGGTGAAGTCGTGCTTTTAAAATAGGTAAATTGGATTTTTCAAGGACGGTGGAAAAACTTCATTGTCAGTTACTTTAAATTGGTTGACTGGGACTTTTAAAATTTTTTAAATGTGCAAATAAATCATTTTGGTATTTTTTAAATGTGTAAATACGTCATTTTGGTATTTTTTAAATATTTAAATACGTGATTTTGGTATTTTTTAAATGCGTAAATACGTCATTTTGGTATTTTTTAAATGTGTAAATAGGTCATTTTGCAATTTTAAGAATGTGTAAATACGTCATTTTGTGTTTTTGTGTAAATGTGCAAATAAGACAATTGGCATTTTTTAAACATGTATAAAAGTGTCATTTGGTTTTTTGTTTAATGTGTAAATACCTACATCATTTGTTTTATTAAAATTGAAAAACATTATTTTGTATTCTTTTAAATGTGTAAATATTTCATTTTGCATTGTGCTAAATTTGTTTTAAAAATTCGATGTATGCAAAACTACAGTAAATAAATCAATTCGTACACTCAGAATGGTGTAAATACTTGATTTAGTATTTTTAAGAGAAATAAAAATACTAAATTTTTCATTTTTAAATCTTGTGTAATTAGGTTAAAAATTATGCTTGAAAATGTATGATTTTATTTTATGACAAAAAAATCTTAATATTTTAGCACGTTTTAAAAATATGAACATACAAAATTTATAAGCGAATTTCTGAAGATGGTCCACTTAAAGATATCATATTTTGCACCTTTACGAATCCCATAAATTTCCCTCCACTCTACACACATACACACACATGCTTGTCAGATTATTGTGGATTGGAGATATTTTAGTTTTTGGCATCCCGCGCGTCGTCCCGTCTTGAAAACAACAGCACTTCTCAACGTCAACAACATGGCCAGGATAAAGACGTGACATTTCCAAAAAATTCATTCTCTCCTCGTACCAGTTGATTCTACACTTACAATCCTCAACATAAATCTTCTCATGTCGGATTCGGCATTCGCTACTCGGCACTCGGCATTTTTCACTTGTTTAAAATCAAATCCTACAACGTCAAAACTTGCTCTGCTGTAGTAGTAGTAGTACACTTGTAGATTATGAACCAAAACCAACCACAAGTTCTTACTGCATTTCCTATACACATGCTTACCTATCTACAGAAAAAAATATGAACGCAATAATTACAAATTGGATACAGAGCATAGGTTTAGTAAACCAACTTGCATCATTAGAAATCTGTTAGTAAAAAAAAAGAAGAAAAAGTGGGAATAAAAAATAAAATATCATTACTTTTATTTCATTGAAGATGAGTGTTTTTTAGTGACTTAAACGAGGCGGTTAAAATATCATGAACATTATTTTCCAGGGGTATTAAATAGCATGTGGATTACATAGCATAGCCAGAGACCAGAGGGGACAACCGGTACCGGAGGACGAGATGAGCCTCGACTATAGAGAAAGTGGAATTAGAAGTTAATCTATAAGTAACTATACATACTCATCATTAAAAATAAAGATCCTACACTATACATGCATTTATAAATTAATTTATTGAATGAAAATGTAATCTTACACATTACATACGAATTGCCTCAAATCTCAACTCTCAAATATCCTCAAGTAGTCATGGGAACGGTAATGGGAGTGGGAATGGGATTAGTAATAGAAATGAAAGGCACGTCCTCGTTACACCAAATCAAAGGAAATAAACCCACCAATCCAGTAGTTCCGCCGACTCGGACCCGGACCCGGACACGGTCCCGGTCTAGGACCAGAACCCGGTATCAAGCTAATCTGCTATACTATCTAAACCAAAGTACCCTCACTACTACAGATTTTTCGAGATATATATACCGACATCCATATAGCACCACTATACTGATACTATAGTAGCGATCAGTACCAGTACCAGTACCAGTAGGACTACTATTACTTGGCTAAAACACCATCACCCTGACTGAGAACGAAGACTGAGAACTGAGACCAATCGTTTACATAAAAAAAGATGGAACAATCTAAAAACTTTTCAAGCTTTGTATGCAAATATTGATGGTGATGGTGATGGAGCTAAAGCTGGTGCTGGTACTGGTACTGGTACTGGTACTGGTACTGGGATTGGGACTGGTGAGCAATAAAAAGTAGCAAATTCAAAAGGCTCTCCAAAGGCGGCCAACAAGAGGATAAATGCAAGAAAAATGAAAATGCATTAGAAAAAATCTGGAGAGCGAAAACTGGCGAAAAGACAGTGTAGAATTGTAGAATTGTAGAAGTGTTCTACTACATGTATATGTGAGCGTATGTGAGTATGTGGATTAGATGATGGTGATGAGAATTGAGTATGAGTTGAGAGTTTACTTATAAGGTTTTTTAGATGTCTTTTTCACGTATGTAAATTTGGCTTGGGATAACTTGTAAGAGTGTGCATATCGTAAGTGGAGAGTCAAAACGGCTCTTATCTAATTTAAGGTAGAATTAAAATGAGCTATGTAAAACAACCCTACATAATGAGATAGTTGGGTAAACGATGAATTTTATATTTGCATGGTTTTGAAAAAGTGTAAAATGCTCTATTTACAAGTTTTTGAACAGTGCAAAAGGTTTTATTTGGCATGTTTTTTTGAAGTGTGCAAAATATTATATTTACTTGGTTTTTAAATGTGCAAAATGGTCTATTTACATGCTTTTAAAATATGGAAAATGTTCTATTTACATGCTTTTGAAATATGCAAAATGTTCTATTTACATGCTTTTGAAATGTGTAAAATGTTCTATTTACATGCTTTTGAAATGTGGAAAATGTTCTATTTACATGCTTTTGAAATGTGTAAAATGTTCTATTTACATGCTTTTGAAATGTGTAAAATGTTCTATTTACATGCTTTTGAAACATGCAAAATGTTCTATTTACATGCTTTTGAAATGTGTAAAATGTTCTATTTACATGCTTTTGAAATATGCAAAATGTTCTATTTACATCCTTTTAAAATGTGCAAAAGTGTCTATTTACTTGTTTTTTGAATGTCCGCAATGTTCTATTTACATTCTTTTGCAATGCGCAAAATATTCTATTTAGGTACTTTGTTTTTAAATGTGCAAAATGGTCTATTTACATGCTTTTGAAATATGCGAAATGTTCTATTTACATGCTTTTGAAATATGCAAAATGCTTTATTTACATGCTTTCCTAAACACCATATTTGAATATTTATGTAGATAGTGCATTTTATTTTCAGCTAAAAATATGTCTATAGAAAATTTTGCCTCTTCACTCACGATGTATATGCCTACAGCGTTTAAATATGTTTAGTATGCATGGTACATTGTAGAAAGACATAATGGATATTGAATATGGAAGCCGTCTCTCCGTATTTTCAAGACTAATCGTAAGACTTAAAAAATAGGAAAAACTTTAAAAATACGAAATACATATATAAACTTTTTTTTTCGTGGAAAATGAAAATTGGCATTCATGTGTGTACAGTATGTACCTAAGCGTAGTTGGTAGCACCTACGAGATATATACATAATGTGTGTGTGGACTGTGGACGTGTCTGAAATATTGATAATTGTATTTTCAGCATTTTTAAAATTTTTATAGCCATTCACTCACGGCGAATTCAAATTCGCATACAAGGAGACGGAAGATTCTGTTGACTACATTATTAAGAATGTATGTATGGATGTGAGCGTGGATTTAATTTTTTGTGGTGGTTCATATTTACCCGTACCCCCTTTAGTTAAGTCTCCTGTTGCTTCCTCATATTTACCTATATGCTGTCTCTGTGTTTTACTTATAGATAAGATTTAAATGTTACTTAATGCAGTAAAAACTTTAGTTAAAAATGTTATTAATTTTTAATATAGCATTTCTGTATGGTATCACTATGGTATTAGTAAGTAAATAGAAGGTTTTGAAAATTTTGAAGACAAAAATCTAGTTAAGGACCGTCTGTGAAGAACCAAAATGACCCACATCCAATTTAAGCTAGAATTAAAATGTGCTATTTCAAAAAATACTGAATGAGGTGAGTCCAATATTAATAACGAGCTCTTAAAAATATCAAAATTTTTTGTGTTCATGCTTTTTGACAAATGAAAAATGTTCTATTTACATGTTCTTAAAAAGTGCAAAATATTCTAATTACATGTTTTAAAAAAATACTAAATATTTAATTTACATGTTTTGGAAAAGTGCAAAATGATCTATTTACATGCTTTCAGGGTCATGATATTTTAATTTTTGTTTGTAGATAGTCCATTTTAATTTTAGTTAAAAATGGATATGGGTCATTTTGACCCTTCACAGACGATATTATGCTTTAAGCGTCGTTGTCCGTTGTCCATTTAACGTCAAAAATAATAAGCATGCTATTTAAAAAGGTTACTATAAGGCACTGTTATAATTTTAGATGTATAAACAATATGAACAGTTACTGTACCGTCAACCCTAACAATGTAACATGCCATTACACGACACTCAGAAAAAATAATATCCCAATCAGACAGCCTCAAAAATGGAGTGCAGTAGTGTCTACAATTTCTACAGTCTACAGTAAATCCTATGAAAGTCACAGTACTACTGAACTGCGACTGCCGCTCATTAAAAATCTACTAGAATGGAAACGGGACACCTGACACCGTTGCATATTGCATTGTCTAGATTTTCAGTTCAAAAAGTGGAACTAAATAGTAAATAGACATCCCTATAATTATTTAATCCAGTTCCAGCTCAACATCCAGACAAGGGCAATGAAGATTGAAGAACGAAGTGCAGTTTACCATGTAGATTAAGTTTCCAGCTGAACTACGTACATTTTTTGTATTGAATAATTTCCAGATCCGTAGTGTTTATTATAGATTCAAGTGATCTGTCGGTCTGTCTACTGCTTCCATTCCCCCCCCTCCCTCCTCCCCCATTTTCCTTATATGTACATAATGGATAATAGAATGGACACGGACATGTTGTACGGACCGACAGACAGAGCTCAAGATGTACCTAGTCTCATTCTTACTTTCATTGCTATATATAACAAGACATCAAGTCAAAAGACTCAAAGTAACCACAACCAACCACATTATGTGTACACATTGATAAGCATCCAGGAAGAGAGAAATAGCTACAAACTCACACATTAGAAAATAAATACTACATTATGCATATCGTCTGTGACGAATCAAAATGAACAATTTCCATTTTTAGCTAACAACAATTTTCACTATCAACAAGAATATTGAAATATGTCTTGAAAGAATTTAAATAGACCGTTTTGCACTTTTAAAAAATATGGAATTAGAACATGCATATTTTCAAAACCATGGAATTAGAAAATTTTGTACCTTTTCGAAAACATGGAATTAGAACATTTTGCACCTTTTCGAAATCATGGAATTAGAACATTTTGCACCTTTTCGAAATCATGGAATTAGAACATTTTGCACCTTTTCGAAATCATGGAATTAGAACATTTTGCACCTTTTCGAAATCATGGAATTAGAACATTTTGCACCTTTTCGAAATCATGAAATTAGAACATTTTGCAACTTTTCAAAAACATGGAATTAAAAATTCTTGAAACTTTTCAAAAACATGTAAATAGGGTATTCTTGAATTTTCAAAAACATGTAAATACAACCTTTAAAACATTTAAGTAGCACATTTTACACTTTTAAAAAACTCCTAATAATTAGGAGTTTGTAAATTGAAACTCTTCCTTTTTAATATTAACATTTTACGCATGTTTCTTGTTTTGTTTTTATGACATAGCTCATTTTGATTCTTCACAGACGATATAATAATATGCGGTATGCAGCGGCGGATCCAGGATTTTTTTCTGGGGGGGGGGGGATTGGAAATGGCCGTCGCTATCTCTACAATGTTAAAAAATGTCCTTCTGGGGGGGGGGGCTAAAGCCCCCTAGCCCCCCCTCTGGATCCGCGGTTGGCGGTATGTATTTTTATTTACAAGATATAAACACAAATACACACTAATAAAAGTACAGGCGACAAAAAAAATACTTTTGTGAAAGATTTTTATTCGGCTGGACAGCAGCATATAAAACTGGAAGTTTATATAGGGTTTTATGACAATAGTAATATAGAGTATAAAAATATCCCTATTATTATTTCTATATTATGCTGTACACTGACTACTGAGACTCATACAACAGAAAAGATCTACAGATGATTTGATGGAAGTTTGACTGAGTTTTGTACATCACTGTTGCGCATACAACTACTACAGCCTTCAGACTCTCAGTATACAATAATTACATACTGATATACCTACCAATTTTTAATACATGTGTGGATTATAGTATAATTATAGCATGAAAAAGCGTCCAAGACTTTCTACATTCAAAATCAAATTTTAAGGGGAGAAATATGCTGCATTTTTGTATTATTTTTTACCATACATAGACACAGATATAATACCTCTATAAAAATAACATGTGTATCCCATTTACGTTTGGCTTTCATTGTTTTCTATACATACATCACATTTTTGGGGAAGGGGGATGAGACATTGGATCCGCATTGAGTTCATAAATTAAAAAAACATAGTACACATCTCAGCGCATAGAAACAAAAAATGCTAAGCCCAGTATTATGTGTTATTAGTATCCGTAAGTAAAGAAAACATTATATCGTCAATCGTCTGTGAAGAATCAAAATGACCTATTTCCAATTTATGCTAAATCTAAAATAAGGTATCTTAAAAAAATACTAAACTAGATATTGGTAATGCAATTATTATATATAGTTAATTACAAGTTTTAGAAAAGTGCGAAAGTTTTTATTTACATCTTTTTGAAAAGCGCAAAATGTTCTATTTACATCTTTTTGAAAATTACAAAATTTTCTAATTACATCTTTTTGAAAAGTACGAAATTTTCTATTTACATCTTTTTGAAAAGTAAGAAATTTTCTATTTACGTATTTTTTAAAAGCGTAAAATGTTCTATTAATACATTTTAAAAAATTCAAAATTGTCTATTAGCAAGCTCTTAATTGTTTTTGTAGATAGTGAATTTGGTATTTCGATAAAAATAGATTTGTGTCGCACTTTGATTCTTCACAGTCGATATTTGGGAATATATGCCAATGTGTTACTCAGAAATAATCACAAAAACTAATCCCGATAGAGATACAGTGCCGATACCGAGACCGAATCCTGACTGCTCTAAACATAGAGACATTCAAAATTATGCTTAGGTAAGCATTTTTCTTATATCTCTATATCTATGCATTAAGCTCCACGCATATCTGACTCATCTGACTAACATGTAAGACACGTTAACTGTTGACGTGGATGCTCGGCCGTTGGACATTGGATATGGACCGGGTTTTTTTTGTTTTTTGTCTGTTATTTTATATACGTACCTAGGTAGGTAGGTACTTTGTTGGAATTCGAATTCAGAATGTACCTACATAATGCTACGTATGATGTAATGAATTGGTACCTAGTTGGATTTTGATCTTGTTCGTCTTGGTCTTATCCTGAGTCTTACCGCACTTCTTCTTCTTCTTCTTCTTCTTCTTCTCTGGGTTCTCTCCATTTCTCTGTTTCTATTTTCTTACTGGACGCTTGAATTGTAGGCAGCGAGGAAAATGAGCCCGTCTGGGGGGGTTAACCTTGACTGTCACTCACGTTAGACTTTTTGGTTTTGGTCTAATCGTAAGTGTCTTTTGGTTTCCTTTACTCTTTCACGGATGATGCAGTATCCGTATGTACAGACTAAAAAAAGAAGAATCCAGAGCGAAGAATTGCCCGGCTTATGAACTACATTGTTCAGTGCTTTAGTATTATTTGTACTACTGTACTTCGTCTTCGGCTTCGACTTCGGCACACACATTAGTAAGTACTGTACCCTTTTTCATCCTTCAAAAATTGTATACCATCGGACACGAAAACGAAAGTTGAAAGGGAAAAGAAGGTCCAACTGAAAAGGGAATGCATGTATAATTCTGCTACTCTAATACATATATTTTACCGTACCGTTCCCGTTAGGGCTCGTCCATAAATGAGGTCATCCAAATATCTCAGACCATTTCTGAGACCCTCAGGGCCGGACGAAGGAATTGGTTTTAGGCAGCAATTTGTTTCCATACAAAAATCACCATTTTGATTTTATTGATGGTTTTCTTTGGTAAATGTTGTATTTACGTGTTTTTGAAAAGTGCAAAATGTTCTTTTTACTTGATTCTAAAAAGTGCTCAATGCTCTATTTAAATGTTTTGAGAAAAGTGGAAAATGTTTTATTTCCATGTTTTTGAAATGTACTAAACAATTTATTTGCATGTTTTTGAAAAGTCCAAATATTTTTTTGTACATATTTTTGAAAGGTGCAAAATGTCCCATTTACACCTTTTTTTTAAACTGTAAATGTTGGTACTACTGTAAATTTGTGATTGCAAAAAGTTAAAATAAATTAAATAGGATATTCATTGTGTTAAAAAATTTTTTTTTTTAAATTGGCTCTATTTCACATGGGATGTCATCAGTATCCATTATTCATAAGTAGACCCATTGGCCCTGCGGCCCTGCGTATGACGCTATTTATGGACGATCCCTTTCCTACCCGCGCATCATTATGTATTTGTATAGGTGATTCTTTTATATTTTTTGAATTTTTGGGCTTCATATAACCGAGCCGAGGCTGAAAATCTATTACAATATTTTATGGGAATAGATATGAATATACCTAGTATAGTATATGGTATTAGGGTTGAAGTATGCATATGCACTAGACAGTGCACGAGTACAATCATATTTCACATGGAACATGACAACCTATTTCAAAAACAACACGCACAATTCTCTTATCTTGTTCGATTCCCATTCTTTTACACTCTGAACTTTTTCTCCTAAATATCGTCCCTCCCCAAAGAGTAACTGACTACGTCAAAGGGAAAGAAAAGAAGTGCCCTTATTTATTTTTGTATTTTTTTTGTAAGCATTTTGCTGACGAAAATAGTTAAATTCACTGCCTATGGTTTAGCTTGAAAAATGTTAGTTTTTTTTGTAACTTAAAACTGTGTATTTGTAGTCCATGTCTCATTATATTTAAACACACATTGTGGGAGCTGTGTTTAAGGTCAAAGAAGAAGGAGGGACCGGGACCAGCTCCTTATATTAGAATCATTAAATTGTTTGTGTCACTCACTATATATTTTTACGTTTTTTTAAGGAATAAAGAAAACTGGAAAAAAAATTGTTTTGGAATCTATATGGCTTTTATGATACAGTAACAAGTTTCCGTCATTAGTCGTTGTCTTACACCCTACAAAATTTGGACATTTATCTGTAAATCACCATAACCTACCAGTACCAGTACTAACGTAATGTAAAAAGGGCCGGATAATGCGACCAGTGCAGGCAGCCCTCGCTGCTTGTGTTTTCTAAAAACATGTAAATGGAACATTTTGCACTTTTCAAAAATATATGTAAAAAGAATATAAACCTTTTTAAAACATGCAAATAAAAATTTTCGTACATTTCAAAAACATGGAAATGGAACATTTTCCACTTTTCTTAAAACATGTAAATAGAACATTTTGCACTTTTTTAAAACATGCAAAATAAAACATTTTCCACTTTTCTTAAAACATTTTGCACTGTTTTGAATCAAGTAAAAAGAACATTTTGCACTTTTCTAAAACATGTAAATACAACATTTTGCTTTCCAAAAGAAAACAATCAATAAAATCAAAATGTTGGTTTTTGTATGGAAACCAATTGCTGCCTAAAACCAATTCCTTCGTCCGGCCCTGAATGTAAAGAACGTACATTCAAGGTTGTTGCTTTTGTAAAGACGTTTGCCAAATCCCAATCCAAGTTTTCTCGTTAAAAAAAATGTAAACAACAGTTACATAGATATGTACACAGGGCCGGCGTGATGGGTGGTTCAGGTGGTCCGCTGAACCAGGGCCGGGATCCATACGGGGCCGGGATAAGGATAACTAACAAAATAGCAGTGCTGAAACGTATAAAAATTGCAAACAGTGAGGGCCGTAGCCAGAACCCAGACCATGGCCGGGTTACATGTCGCGCCGGGCCTGTATGTACACAAAAGATTGTCGAGCAAAGGAACATTTTATTGACAAAAAAACGATTTTCATAATATGATTGTCATCTAATTTTGAAGTTTAGTAAGTAAATCTTATTGAGAAAGTCAACCCGGTGCCGGCACGGGGTGAGAGAGGACAGGAAAAAATCAGAGATTTTTCAAAAGTTTGACACTTTGAAAATCCCTCACACATATGATTCCTACGGTCCTGACCTCAGCTTCACAAAATTCGACAGTAATAATAATTATTATTCTCGTCATATCTTCCATTTTCCAACATCCTTGTCCTTGGTTGGTAGCATATGATGATGATATCTGATGTAGAACTGATATTAAATCACAGGATAACTGACATTCTTTCTCAAGTTTATGTTGTGCACTAGGCAGTCAATTCATATAATATTCTACAGTAAATATACAGCATACGTCATAGACTATCTATTAGATCTCTCTCCATTTTTGGCCAAGACTATGTTGTTGACTCGCGATATCTGCCCCTGCGAATCTGACTTAAAAAAATTGGCTTTATATCACACTACTGATAGTTTTCTTTGAATTTTGGATTTGTACAGAGTACAGCCGCCTTATTACATCTTTGACAAGATGATAAAACGGGATTTTTCTTTTTGGCATAATTTCTTGAACTTTTCTCTACAAAAATTGCAAAAGTCTCACTAGTCAGCTTTATCAACTTTCAACGTTTCAACATGTGGGATTTTTGTGAGACAGACCATTTTTGTATTTTTGTATATTTTTTTATACTCATCATGCTTCATTTCATCCCATAACTTTTCTTCTTGTTGAATTGCAAATTCAACTTTTTTTTTTCTTGCAGTTCATTTTCTTTGGTCTCGTTTTTGGTGTTTTTGGTTCTGCCTATGCTGGACTATGGACTATGGGAAATAAGCTACGTGTGTGTGTTTGAACAGATATCAAAGGATTCCTTGTCACTGCGTCCACACCGTCACCGTCATCTTCACAGTTTACAGTTAACAGTTGAGAAAAGTTTAAAAAAAAACATTTTTGTTTGTTGATCTTGCTATTACTATTACTATTTCATGGGCAAATACTTGAGTAGATTGTAGATACTTGGCTAATTAACTATATAATATATCTACAGAATTTTTTAAGCAGATGACGAGTGTACGTTGTGTGTTTACATTTGGTCGTAGCGGTCGGCTACAGCCCAAAATGGTACATGGCACCAGCACCAGTTGCCAGTGTTTGGAAAGGGAAGAAGAAATGGCTGTCAATTTACAAGATTTATAGTTTAGTTTGGTGGGCAAGCGAAACTATGAGGATTCAGGACCAGTAACTGTATAGACAAGTATATACAAAAGTATACAAAAGGCAGGAGTCCATAAGCACCAGTCCCATGCAGTGCCAGTGTATATTACACATTTTTTTTTAAAGTTTTATTTTAGCATTTTTACTACTACACTGCACTGTAGTTAGGTGTATCTGTGTACACTTTGTATACTTGGATTTTGCATATTTATGATTTTATCAACAGTACTTTTTAGCTAAGCTCCCTCCTCAGTATATCGTCTGTGAAGAACTAAAATGGCCCATATCCAATTTAAACTAGAATCAAAATCAGCTATGTCATAAAAACAAAATGAGAAACATGCGTCAAATGTTAATTACGAGGTTTTGAAAGGTGTAAAATGTTCCATTTGAATGTTTTTGAAAAGTTCAAAATGTACAATTTACATGTTTTTGAAAAGTGTGAAATGTTCTATTTGCATGTGTTTAAAAAGCTCAAAATGTTCCATTTACATGTTTTTGAAAAGTTCAAAATGTTCCATTTGCATGTTTTTGAAAAGTTCAAAGTGTTCTATTTGCATGCTTTGAAGATGTATTTCAATATTTTTTAGATAGCAGATGTTGGTTTTAGCTAAAAATGGATATGGGTTATTTTGGTTCTTCACAGACTGTAATATCTCATCTCGATGACTTCTTTGAGGTTTTGACTGACAGTAATGAGTCTGTAATGATGGACAATGCTCATGTTTATGACACATGTCAGCCTCTGCATCACCATCGTAGCATCATCCTTCTACAGATTCAAACTACCAACTACCAACACCAACACCAACCCTGACCATGTTCTACTTTTGACACTATATTCAGCAAAAAAAACTACAAAAAACATTTAAAACTGACTCTAATAATTATTCAATTTGGGCCTGGTCCAATGTTTTCAACCTATTTCTTGTATTTTTGTAGATACCTATGTAATAATGTATATGGAATAGAATAATAGAACAGATACAAACAGTGATTTTTTGTCGAATAAGTCTCTTTGGCCTTTGGTACTTGAGGAAAAACATTATCTATGTATTTTAGTATTTTTTCTACCTTGCCCCAGTCTTCAGTGCGAGTGTCACAAGTGTTTTCCCTTGAGTATTGACTATTGAGTACTACTGAGGATGAGATGAATCATCTATGATATGGCTTTAAAAAAGTCCTTAAAATAATCATACTTTTTAAGCTCAATGTCAACGCTTTTAGGCTAATTTATTTGTCCCAATAAATTTAACAAGTTTAAGAGTGCTTAATTTATAGTAAAGTTAATTTCTGCATTGCTAGAAGTGATATGTATGAACGTGTTAAGAGCGGATGTGTACCGCTACCGGTACCGGTGCCGGTACTGGTTTACCGGAGTAGTTACCGGGGCTTGTGTTTTAGCATATAGATGTTTAAAAATGTAAATATTAACAAATATAGGCGGGGAAGTTGTATGGTCTGGTAAACAGCCAGGGCTGGATAATGCTGCCAGAGCAGGCAGTCCCCGCTGCTTCAATTTTCAAATAACATGTAAATGGAACATTTTGCACTTTTCAAAAATGTGTAAAAAGAATATTTTGACTTTTCAAAAACATGCAAATACATTTTTTTGCACATTTCAAAAACATGGAAATAAAAATTTTTCCACTTTTCTCAAAACACGTAAATAGAACATTGAGTACTTTTCTGAATCAAGTAAAAAGAACATTTTGCATTTTTCTAAAACATGTAAATACAACATTTTGCTTTACCAAAGTAAACCACCAATAAAATCAAAATGGTGGTATTTTTATGGAAACAAATTTCTGCCTAAAAGCAATTCCGGCCCTGAGTAAATTACAATATAATTTATGGTATTTGGCCGGAGCGTGATAAATAATGGTAAATAAAGGTTTAAAATGGGATTCTTGGTGCATATGATCAACTTGCATGAGGCATGAGGAAATGTAAGTAACATAATTTTGGGATAATACATAATAATTGGGAATTTAAGTGTAGTAATAACGTTACCTTGGATTAACTGCACACATTTTTGTTTGACTAACATTAGCTGTAACTTGTAATAAGTTTGTAAGTACGACCAATATACGTTCATTTGGAGTTTTGGAGTCAACGGGGTTAAGGTTAACGGAATACACGGGAGTGCTGTGACTTTGTGAATTTGTGTTGCGAAATACTGTAGTCATGTGAGTATAACACATAAAACTCATTTTACCTATGATGTTATGTTTTCCCTTGACTTTTTTTGGAGAGTTTTCATGGCACTCATGTGTGAGCTTGAAGGGACGATTTTGCCGTCTATTTGAGTGTTTATGCATGTATGCCATAATAAACCGTTCCCGTAGTGTTCTCAAGTTCTATTGCGTTCCGTTGAACAAAAATTGGTCAAATGGCAAATGGCTCTTGTAGATGTAATAACGTCATAATAGATGAGCTAATGGTTGTTTACTCTTTCTTTCACATATACACTATGCACTCTCGTGGTTTTTGGATTCCAAGTCGAATTCCAATTCCGTTATACTTTTTTTTTGCTCTTTTTACTTTTCACACAAATGTCCCTTTAAACTAATACCGCACTATAACAAATGGTGGATGGGTATAGCAGCATTAGATATCGTCTGTGAAGTACCAAAATGACCCATGTCCAATTTAAGCTGGAATCAAAATGAGCTATGTTATAAAAACAGGTTAATTTAGGAGTTTTTGAAAAGATGTAAAAGGTTCTAATTCCATGTTTTTGAAAAGGCGCAAAATGTTCTAATTCCATGTTTTTGAAAATTGTAAAATGTTCTAATTCCATGTTTTTGAAAATTGTAAAATGTTCTAATTCCATGTTTTTGAAAATTGTAAAATGTTCTAATTCCATGTTTTTGAAAATTGTAAAATGTTCTAATTCCATGTTTTTGAAAAAGTGCAAAATATTGTATTTCCATATTTTTGAAAAGAGCTCAATGTTTTATTTCAATGCTCTCATGACATATTTACATATTTTTGTAGATAGTGGAAATTGGTTTTAGCTAAAAATTGATATGAGTCATTTTGGTTCTTCACAGACGATAAGTATGTATCGATGTCGATAGTTGACTACCGTATTGTAATAATCGTAAGCTCTCCGCTTCTTTATTTTTCCCTTTCTTTTATTTATCTCCCTCTCTCTATCAACGTATATAAACCACACAATTTAATGTCACTTTTCGTAGCAGCCGTAGCGGTAGCCGTATCCTTCCATACAATCCCGCAATATCTGAGCACATCTATACTATAATTTCAAGGTAAAATAAAGTTGGAGTGCGTAAGTGGAAAAATAGGAACAAAAACAAGACATAAAAATAAACCTTGATGGAATGGATAGGATTATAGCATAGTACTGTGGATATAGTCTATACAAGTTGAGGCAAGAGGCTGGTATACTAATAATAGACCACCAGGTCCAAGGTAGGTAAGGTCACTAATGGACGATGAGGGGGTGTTGCTTGGAAATGATATCATTTAGGTTGAAGTAACTTAACTTTTTATCTGTAACGATGATCATGGTAGTATAGTAGTAGTAGTGGCGGATCGCATTCATACTCTCTTCTCTTCCTGTTTAAATAAACCTGAACAATCAAAGGAGCTGGGTCTGGGTCTGGTCCTGGTGCTGGTGGGCAAAAGGTCGCAAAAAGTTTCGAGTATATTCTTTTAAAGTAGTCTCTCAGGTCCATCACGACGAACATGATATGTCCCAATGTCACTGTTAAGCGTAATTTTGACGTTATATTCATATTATATACCGGCTCAAGAACGAGAGAATGTATACAATTATTATTGTAATTTACACATATATATTTAGTTTTATAAGGGATATCTTTTAAAAGCATTTTTATGACCTGACTACAGTAAGTGCAAACTGTGTGTTGTCTGTTGTAATGGTCTGGTCTGGATTCTGGATCCGGAGTCCCGACTTCCTGACCCCGATGCACGTCATCTTTTGAAAATAAAAATGAATGGAAAATTTAGAACATAGAAAGAATGGAGAGTAACAGTAAAATTATCGGAGAAAAAGTAACCAAGTACTTGAGACGAAAATGTAGCAATGCAATGTAATGTAATGCAACGAAATAAGATTTCATGGACATGGGAGAGACGATGCATTGTCATTATTAGTAATGCAGGAAATACGTAGGAGGTTTTTCTTTGGTTAACTAAAAGTATGTTCGTACTTTAATACTACGTAGGTACCAAGCAGGCGTGCTTGGGTGAGCGGTTAGGACTGCAGACTGTAACGAAATTTACAGTCTCAGACCCGGCTTCAATCCTCGGCCACTGCTAATCGTTTACGGCTCGGTGTTGTACGGTAAACGTCACTGGATGGTTGATAGAAACCCAATCTCCTTCGGTGCTCCTTAGTGACCACTACTTACTGTAGGGGCCTAGGGAATGGGACTTCTTTACTGTGGAGGAGGGGACGGGGATAGGTGAAAGGGTACAAAGACCGAGACGATCTAACGCGGTAGCCTCCTATTTCCTCACCCACAGTGACTGGTTGAGTCTGGTTGTATGAACTTCGGTTAAATCGACCCAATGAATAAATTATTATTATTATTATTATTATTATTATTACGTAGGTACCTACGTCACATCAGTTGATCAGTGACCCACCAGTCAGCAGTGGCTACGTGCCGTTTTTTTCTTATAATTATTTTGATTGTGATCCTTAATCCTTGGGATACACAGGAGCACTAAATTCAAAATATGCAAAACTTTAAATGAGTTGAAGTTGAAGTTGAGGTTGAGGTTTATTTTAAGCAATTTGAGCATTGTGTATTTAAAAATTGTCCACAAATGACTTCATCAAAAAAAAACATTTTTTATGATCCTGTGTTTCCCCTATCATCAACTTTACACCTTGTATAAATTACTATATTTAGCATAGCATGTCATCAGTAGGCAAAAAGACCCATTGAGCCTATCAATGAAGTTTTTTGTGGACGATCCCTTAGAACGTGTCCATAATGAAGAGTGCCGCGACTTCGTAAAGTAGGTACCATAAGCCGTAATGTCTTCTAACTTCTCTAGTTCTTGTCTTGCCTTGCAATACTTGCATTTAATAGCCTTACCTTGGAACTTCTGTCCATGACATGGTGATAGCCGTGTCAATTGTCAATGCAGGTGAAGTTGGACATCTCAGTCAGTTCTTATGTGTTTGACATTGACAGTGAGACTGAAAATAAAAATAAATTGAGTTCCCCTTAGTGCTCCATTAATTCTTATTTCTCTTCGTCTTTTGTCTTCAGTACCTACTGTCAACTGTCAACTGTAGTATGTAACATAAAAACAAATCTTTTTAGGTTTATTGTTCCTTTTTTGTTCAACACATTTTTGACACTAGGGATTTTTATTATGCATTTTTGTTTTGCCTTTAACATCAAACCTGGGAATTGCATTTTTATTTATGGCTTAATTTGTGTTATTTAAAACAATTGCATTGCACAGGTGACAGGATATGGACGGAGGAACCAAACTAACTTACTGCCAAGTAGAATTGCAGATATGGTGTGGTACTTTTGTGATATCAAATGTTTGAATTACGTTCCTTCACCTTGTTATGCAGTTAAGAAACGAATCAGCAGCAAGTTTGCGTATACAGTATATATTTGTATGAAATTGTTTAATTTTCTACCAATTACGATCACAAGTTATCACAGTTAGAAAGCTTAAGTTGTAAGTAAAGGTAAGACGATAATTGATACGTTGATAATCAAAATTGTAGAATTTATAAATCTGTGAATTGTGAATGAGTAAAACCACCAATGTTATATGTGCTATGAATGTGCCTAAATTGTCGACTTGAAATGACTAACGACGGCGAACGAATGTTGAACGTTGGCTTGTGATCTCGACCTATGCCATGTTTTTTTTTAATGCTGAATGTGTTCTTAGTTTCTGAAATTATTTTGATTACATTATTATGATGTTGTTTTGACAGGCGGAGTCATAGGAGTTGGCAGTTAGCAGTTGAGGATATTGAAAATGTAAGAAAATGAATTATTATTATGAAGCCTACATTTTGTCACCAGGAGATATGACCCCAACCCACAACTAATAACCAAGACCAACCAACATTATTATTGAGTAGTACAGTAGTTGGTAGTAGAGTGCATGTACAAAACATAGTTGTTTGTCATTATTTGTGTGTGATACTTGAGCTGTGCTGTAAAAGTTTCAAAAAGATTACCTGTTGAAAAGCCATTTATCGCAAAGAAAATACTCCATACAAAGATTTATTGAACTCTTGCGATTTTTTTTAAGTGTGATGTTGTGAATTATTGTGAATGCAGAATAATGTGACTGTGAATGTGAGTAACTGTTATCGTACAAAAATCTCATCCATTGGCTATTTAACTCCCTATATACGATACACTAGTACCAGTTAGGTACGCACAGAGCTATTTACCAGTCAGCAGCCATGTGTAAGTGTAAAACAATTATGTGAAAATGAAAGATACTGCAAAAAAAAAAAAACAATAGAATGATTGGAAGTTGTGAATGTATTGTGTATGTGTAGTATCGTAAGAGAGTCGTTGTGTGAGTTGTAAAGTTATGGTTTCGTTGATGTTCCATCCTCAACCAATATTATTGATCTCTCATCATGTCTTGTTTTGAACAAAACTTTTATTGCAGTGAAGAGCTAAAGCTTAAGGTGTACATGTAGGATGGAGATGGAGAGTCATCGACGTCGTCGTCGACTCTCGACTCGACGCGTCTCCTGAAGCCAAAAACCAAATATGAAGAAAATACAATAAGTTTGATGACTTCAGTGTGCTGACTGACTAGTGACTAGTGAGTGACTACATAGGCAGATAAACTAGATAAAGACACACGGACAAGGAAAAAGGAAAAATGAGATGTAGTATATATTTTCATTTCCTCATTATCTCCATCACATCGTTAAAATCAACCGCAAAACTTTATGTGTTCCCTTCCTTACCTTTCCTCTCATGCTCCTTCTCCTTTTTTTAACTCACCTTTTCAAATTTCAACTTTTCAAGGGGACGCATGTAATAATGTAGAGAGAATAGAAGAAAAAGACGGAGAGTCGAAGAACATTGATTTTATTATTATTATTGCCATCGTAAGTTAAAGGTTAACTATTAAAGTTACTGCTCAAGAGACAGCTTTTGTTAAATTCAGAAGTTGCTTTTTTTCCTATTGAAATCATACTATAATGTGTTTTTTTTTGTATTGCGTGGATAGAGTCACGTATTGTAGGTTTCGAGAGTTCATTGAATTACCAATACCAATTACGGAATTATCCATTACCACCGTCAACCAAATGATGATGGTGTCGTTGCCGGTGCCGGTGCCGTTGCTATACCGACACCGATGCCGATACCGGTACCAGCAGGAATTAATGTCTTCTCTCATAAAATAATGCTGTTTCCTGGTTTTCCCCCCAAATTTTTCATGATGCAAGATTTCAATTGTCAAACTTCAAGCATAATTAATTATAAGAAGCTGAAGCTGCGTCGATGAACATTGTCCGTGAAGCCATCAACTTTAAGTAACTAAATAATCTAGTTTTTGTTTTGCTTTTGGCAACAAAACTCACGTAAGGGTGGAACATCATGTATCAAAATCAACACACACCAACCTTTACACATCAAAAGACCCAACCAAAAAAAAAACCAAGAGATATCTATCTGTGTTTGTTAGCGCTGTGGTATAACCATAGTAGGAGCTTTGTAAATGTCAACTTATGTAGGTACCTACTAACAGAATTTAACAGCCAACACCACAGTTGCCACAGTACGAATACGAATACGAGTAGGAACATCAAGGCGAACCATTTCTTTAGAAGAGGAAGTTACCTATAAAGGAGAGGCTTGGATTCCCGCCCGTCTCAAACTCGTGTCGAGTTTTACGCATTTTGGCAAAGTGCCATGCAAAACTATCCGTTTCTGTGTAAAACGGAACTTTTGTAGATTTCTTCATGAAAGTATGGCATTGTGCTCAGTTCCCTTGTATGTACATTGTGTATATTATAACTGTCATTGTGCTCTGTGTGCAGGAGGATAGAGAATAAGTCTCTTCTGGCGTTCATCTCGGTCTCGCTCTTGAATGGTGTCTTCTTGAATTTGAATACTCTCCACACCACTTCCACCATACTACATATATATATATAGGTTTCATGTTAAACCATAAAGGGATGATTGTGGTCGCATCCAAAATCCCGTAGAGTTATTCCTGTATCTAGTTAATCTATTCTCAGACATGGATGATGGAGCAGTTTGTTACACTAACAACAACGTCAACGTGCAAGCACCTTTTGTTCCATTTCCGATTTGTGATCTAGAACCTCGATGCTCGAGTCTTTTCAGTGTCTGGCCTCCTACTGCAATGTCGACTACGTACCTACCAGATCTACGTGCACTTTCGAAGCAAATATTCAGCCTTTATGTTCATGTACCTACCTACTACATACGACATACTAAGTAGTTCAAAAGTATTGAGGGAAAATTTTTAATTTCTTTCTAAAAGTTCGTGTCTACGAACCTCCGACAGACCGCAGCCTCAGCCTTTAGCGGAGCAGTCAGATATTAAGCAGAAGCATAGAGCAACCAGAACCAGAGCCAGAGCCAAACCAAAGTCATGATTTAGTGTGTAGGAAGTCTACGAAGAATACAAAAGCGTACAATATTAGCATACTACACAGCAAATCCTTTGTTTAGAAAGTAAAACCTCGGATAGATTTGAATATTGGATGGAAAGTAGGAAATTGGAGTACACAGAGAGACTCAAAATATACGACAACTCTCCGGCTGGCATAGTAAAAAGCGATAAAAATGCGAGCGAACAAATCGGAATCGGAATCGGTATTTGTGGAAAGAATTAAATGTAGGTAGTAGGTGCCTACAGTAGGTAGGTATGATAATGAGAATAGTACGTGCACCGATGCAAGTAGGTACATACCTATTACACGTAAGTGCATTGTACTTTGAAGACATTTCCTTTTCTGCATATATATTCAATCCACTAAAACTAAAACGAATTACCGATTTGTGAAATAGGACACAGAAAAAAAAGTATGTTGAAGCAAAGCCCAGGACCAGGACCAGAACCAGGAACCAGGACCAAACCAGACGTCGTGTCGTTCGTAAATATTGTAATTACAAAACTGTGTTATTCCTGATTACTTGCATGAAATACTACAAATGTGTGGCTGATGGTTCGTGTTGGTGTTGGTATATTGCTAAACTGGTACTCCTCGGACCAGGCCCAGGACCAGGACCAGCAGGTCTACTGGGACTGGGGCTGCTGCTGGTGCGAACATTAACATAAAAAGAAGAGAGTTGGCAGTAAAGTTTTACTATTGCGTACATAATTTTTAGTGGCAACCGCAATGTGGTGTTGTGCAGTCAGTTTGGTTAAATATGTTGGTGTCTCTCTTACTCAACTGTTGTGGCTTAATGGCTTTAGGACTCTGAGCCACTGACTGGGACTGGGAGTGCAGTGCAAAATTCCCCTCCCTCCCTCCCTCCCTCCCTCCCTCCTGCTCTGCACTGTATCCGTGTCGTGCTCTTTTTTTTACGATTTGACTATTCCACATCGACGTGTTATGGAGTCATGTGCACATTATTACAATGACTAATAATGCTAAAATCCCTTATAGTAGTTGGAGTCACACTTACTTTTGCACATACCTACGTATACATGATATCCGAGAGCTCGGATTCTTTAAAATATCCGTACATCCGTATAGGTCGGCAGTCGGCAGTACTTAATGCGAGAATACGGAATACGGCTTACTCCAAAAAAAACCTGTACAGATAAAATATACTGCATCGATATCCATACTCCATACCCGTATGCCACGTCTGCGTCTGTAAATTGTCGTAAAAACGGGAGACCCAATAAGTCCCAAATCCCGAGTAAAGTGAAATGAAAATGAAAATGGTGAGAGATACTGACTGTGAGATACTGTGTATAACAAACCCGTATCAGTAGAGGCATATAGAAGCGGACAAATCTGTGAGTTTGGAGTTTGGAGTTTGGAGCTTGGTGGAAGGAAGAAAAGTGGAGTGATGAAGCACAGACGAGTCAAATTATGTAAAGTACATTAACATTACTCCAGTCCTGCAAAACTGAAACTGAAACTGAAATGCATGAGTCTAGAAGCTGCAAAAGTAGCAACAAAACGATAAATATACACAAAAAAAACCAGCCGCTGGTCCTGCTACGGGTACTATGGGGTTGAATTGCGAGTGATATTATACTGGCACTGGCACTGGCACTGGTGTCTGGCGTAAACGTTCCTTTGTATATTTGTATTTACAGCAGTGTCAGTGTGCACATAAAAAAAGTCTGAAAGGAAACCAATGAAAGTGAAAAGAAGTAAGGGAGATAAAAAGAACGCACATAATAATATACTTATGCAGATTAGATGCATTTAATTTTCGAGTGTTATGTTCTCCTCTCTTCTCGATTTTTTTTGTCCGGACTCTCTCTTTCTCTGTCTCTCACAGCACAGCAGCAAATATGCAAAGACACACTCTCAGCTCACTAGTCAGATATCAGTATTTTCGATGATGCTCTCTTTTCTATGTGTGACTATCATAGGAGTTGTACATTCTGCATTCTACAGATAATCTTAAACGCGAGTGGGTATATAGGGAAGATTTGCACTAGGCTCTGGCTATATACATGTATGCTAATCAGATAGAAATATGTGCACTCACTCCACTCAACTACTGCAGCTAATTATAGTTTTCACAGGAGATGAGATGAGGAACAGAAGCAGAGAGAGAGAGAGAGAGAGGTTGACTGCATTCTTTCTCGACGCTTTTCCTTCAGCTTCAGCTATAAACTGCTAGGCACTTTAGTTATATAGGAAACAGTCACAGATTCAGCTGAAGCATTTAATGCATATTCATGGGTTTAGTCACTTGGAATATTCATATGAAAAAATTCAAGTGTGTGTGTGTATTATTTTTTGAATACCAACAGATTTAACATAGTCTAAAGACAAGCCTAATCGTAAGCTAAAACTTGAAGGAAAATCTGTACGCAGTCTGTCAGGGCCGGATAATGTGGCAAGCGCAGGCAGCCCCCGCTGCCTAAATTTTCAAAAAACGTGTAAATTGGAACATTTTGCAACTTTCAAAAATATGTTAATGCAACATTTTGATTTTTAAAAAAACATGCAAATATATATTTTTGCACATTTCAAAAACGTGTAAATAAAACATTTTCCACTTTTTTCAAAACTTGTAAATAGAACATTTTGCACTTTTCAGAATCAAATAAATTGAACATTTTGCACTTTTCAAAAATATGTAAATACAGCATTTTTGTTTCCTAAAGCAAACCGTCAATATAATCCAGATGGTGTTTTTTGTATGGAAACAAATTGCTGCCTAAAAACAATTCCTTCGTCCGGCCCTGCAGTCTGTGTACCTACATAGTCTGTCCACAGTCTGAGGCCAAAAGCCTATACAGTTAATTTTTTACACACTCACACAATTAGTCAGTCATCAGTTCGTTGTTTGTTGTTGTTGTTCTTGCTCTTGTTTTCCTCCTTGCTCTGTTACTGTTACTCGGGATGTGCTTGAACTCATTTAATTACTATTTATGACAGGACAGAGATATATGACTATTATTTGCGAGATAATTATGCTATTATTGCTTGCTACTCTAATGGGCACGGAGACGGAGATACATAAGTTGACATTGGAAAGTTCGAAGATTTTTGATTTTGTACTATAATAGTATAGTCATATGCTCTATGTATTACGTCCTCTGTTATTATTACTACAGTATGATATGGCTTCCTATTTTAACTGGGACTGTTTATCTGTGGCTCCTACTACTACTTTGCCACCATGACCGCGACCACCTGAAGGCCAAAGCTTATCCATGGCCATGCCGTGTGTGTATATGTGTATGTTCTGAGCTAATTTAATACCAGAACCAGAAGTCTTATTTGCCATTACAATTACAGGAGCCGGAGTCACCACGGCGAAAGAAAGGGAAGCACTCTGCTATGGGGCTCTATGCGTATATTTAATTTTAAATGAAACATAAATATTTACGTGGTGAGGAGAGAGAGAGATGCTGGTCATAAAATATGAGAAAATGGTCACGTATATATGAAACGGGGCGAACGTGTGGCTCTATTATGACTGTACTTTGGCAGCCTATACGGTAATTTTGTGCATATCGTCTGTGAAGAACCATAATAACCCATATCCATTTGTAGCTAAAAACAATATCCACTATGTACAAAAATACTGACACATGTCTTGAAAGAATTTAAATACAACATTTTCCACTTTTAAAAAATATATAAATACAAAATTTTGCACCTTTTCAAAAAGATGGAATCAGAACAATTTGCATCTTTTCAAAAACATGTAAATAACACATTTTACTTTTTTCAAAAACACGTTTACAGAACATTTTGCACTTTTCAAAAACTCTTAATTAACATTTTAAGCATGTTTCTCAATTGGTTTTTATGACATAGCTCATTTTGATTGTAGCTTAAATTGGATATGGATCATTTTGGTTCTTCACAGACGATATGTGCCTCATCTCTTTTCCCTCTTTGAATCTTTGCTACTTCTTTGTTTACATATATCCTATACAAGTCGACTTCGACATCTTTTTTTTTACAAGTACAACGACCGGCTAGTGCGTGTCTTCTACTAATCTTAAGTTTTGTATATGTATTTACCTAGTAACTTAGGGACGCTCCGTGCTGGGACGAGGACGTCTAAGGATAAGTTAGCTACACTGTATAGATAATTAGGTAGAGATAAAGAGACAAGAGACATGGTGACTCCTGAAAGTAAAGCGGATTCCATTTTTACAGGAATTAGAATAAGAATGCCGATGATTCAATGACTCGCATGGTATGGGATCGCTCACGGGGCAAAAATTCTCTGCTTGTAGAGTTGGTTCCTTTTTAATAAGCGCTGGTACTGGTACTGGTCTTGTTTTGAGAGTCTTGTGGAGAATTGTGAAAACTTTTGGAAGAACACGAAATACTGTAGGTAGGTAGGTAGGTAGGGACTTTGACTTATGTACGGTTTAGTTTTGGATTTGGTTTTGTGGAATCTGGGCTAATCTCTGTCTTTGGATATGAGATGAAGATGAAAATGAGAGCTGTGCTGTATGAGATGATGGGGGAGACAGATGAACAGATGGATTTCAAATCTGCTGAGGAAAGTATCAACATCAACAAGGAAGTCTCTCAATCTCACTCTCACTTCACTTTTGCGGGATTGTGTGCATATGCAGTGTGTGAGTGAGTGTGTGATGGGTGATGGGAAGTTGGTCTACTGTAAATACAGCTGTTCCTCATTTCTCCTCACTTCTCCCGTTTTCCTCAATTTATGTCCAGATTAAATAGAGATTTATAATTCTCAAGTCTAGACGGGAAATTCAAAATTCTGTACAGATGTCTACAATTACAATGCAATACTCGAATGCTCTGGTTTGGTTTTTTTTTCTTATGATGTTAGTTTTGGTTATAATGTGTGTTCTGCGGTTCTGCTCTACAGATGAGATGGAAATATCAGATTTTGACAGAGGTAGGAAGCACACATATTATGTACGGGTCGTACCTACCTACGTGTTATTATTATTATTATTGTTGTTGTTGTTAGAATTAGAAATTGTTTCACAATTTTGTGATTTTCGCGTGTTTTTTTTCGCCTCGACTTTTGATTGTGTGTGCACTGAACATTGTTTATTTTTTTTATTGAGCTTATTAAATTATTAAGTTTTGACTTAAAGGTTGAATGACACGATTTAGTTGAGTGTGTGTGTGGGACTTTGCCGGCCGAGTTGTTGGTGAATGGAGCATTCTTTCTTTCTAATTCAACATGCTAATTAAGCTCCAAAAAATATGTCTCCTTTACTTTCACGCAGAATTAAATTATTTTATTACACTCTTGTACAAATTTGAATGTTTGTTATTTGTTAATTTTTTTTAACGCTTCTACTTCTGCATATTGCTCACATACTACATACTAAATGCGCTATACGGCCAGATTTAAATTATTTCAATTCCAAAAGTGTTGTGTGTTATATAGAAAAAAGTTAAATATCGTCAGTGAAGAACCAAAATTACCCATATACATTTGTAGCTAAAAACAATATCCACTATCCACAAAAATATTGAAATATGTCTTGAAATCATTTAAATAGAATATTTTGTAATTTTGAAAAACATTTAAATAGAACATTTTGCACCTTTCAATAACATGATATTAGAACATTTTGCACATTTTCGAAAACGTGTAACTAGAACATTTTGCACCTTTTCGAAAACGTGTTACTAGAACATTTTGCACTTTTCAATAACATGGAATTAGAACATTTTGCACCTTTTCGAAAACGTGTAACTAGAACATTTTGCACTTTTCAAAAACATTTAACTAGAAGATTTTACACTTTTCAAAAACTCTTAATTAACATTTTACGCATGTTTCTCATTTTGATTTTATGACATAGCTCATTTTGATTCTAGCTTAAATTGGATATGGGTCATTTTGGTTCTTCGCCGACGATATTTCTTTTTTGTACGAGCGAGCGAGCGAGAGCGTGAATATATGTGGGGGGACATGTCGTGTGGACGCGGCCAAGACCGACTCACCAACCGACTGACAGGGACTTGTGAAGTTGAATTCGAAACTTTGGAAAATTGTAATTTCATTATTATATATGTAGGTAGGTAGGTAGGTATTGGCAGGTTCACTTTTTATAACAAGAAACAAAAAATTTACAGTAGGGATTTTCATCTCCATGCGAGAAACTACTATACAACAATAACGATGACAGGGAAAAAGGAAGAAAACAAAGTCTTGGGATAATTTGACAGTCCATTATGGTATGTGACTATATAGTATAGCTATAGTTATAGGTAGTATATGGTATATGGTTTATGATTTTTTATTCGGTTCTTCTCTGTGTGTTGTGTAGTTAAGTCAGGAGTGTCAGATGAGTGGCTGAGTATATAAAAAAATAAATAGGCCATTTTCTCGAGTTCGAATTCGAATTCGAAGCTCTACGGAGTCAAAGCCGAAAAGTCGACAGTGGACATGTAAGTACATACACAGTAGGTACATGTGTTTCTATGTATGTTGAGCCATACATTAATTTCACTTGCATCTCTCCTACCGTTACCACTTCCACTCCATTCACCCACGCATTCTGACATGTCGCGCGGCTTGGATGGGATTTTATGCTAAACAGAAAGGATATTAAAGGGAACATGTCAAATGTTTAATGATTATAATAATACAAAGTGGCACGCAGTAGTCATCTTTTTTGTATGAGCGATGCTTCATAAGCGCACTGGTACAAAAGTGTGGAGGCATTCCCTAACTTAACAGTGCTGTGTGGCTATGTGAGAACTATACACACACACAAGGAAGCAAATGATGCGAAAATGATTTGCAAACTATTTTTCTACTACTTTGTTATTTTATTCAAATTCGTTTTTTTTCTCGCTCTCACTCAGTCTCTCGCCCCTCAATAATAAATGCAATGACAAGCTTTTATATTTTGACTTGGATAATCCACAATCCACACACATGATGGTAAACGGTGAACTAATTCCCTCTATAATTATTCTTTCCTATATTTTCTTATCAAGATTCAATACTATGCCGTTCATTCTACATGGAGAGTTTTATAACGTCTGTGAAGAACCAAAATAACCCTTATCGAATTTAAGCTAGAATCAAAATGAGCCATGTCATAAAACAAAATGGGAAACATTCGTAAAATTTTAATTTAGGAGTTTTTAAAAAGTGTAAAATGTCCTATTTACATGTTTTTGAAAAGGTGTAAAATTTTCTAATTCCGTGTTTTCAAAAGGGTGCAAAATGTTCTAATACCATGTTTTTGAAAAGGTGCAAAATGTTCTAATTCCATGTTTTCAAAAGGGTGCAAAATGTTCTAATTCAATTTGTTTGAAAAGGTGCAAAATGTTCTAATTCCGTGTTTTCAAAAGGGTGCAAAATGTTCTAATTCAATTTGTTTGAAAAGGTGCAAAATGTTCTAATTCCGTGTTTTTCAAAGGGTGCAAAATGTTCTAATTCCAAGTTTCTGAAAAGGTGCAAAATGTTATAATTCCATGTTTTTGAAAAGGTGCAAAATGTTATAATTCCATGTTTTTGAAAAGGTGCAAAATGTTCTAATTCTGTGTTTTTGAAAAGTGTAAAATGATATTTTTACACATTTTTGAAAAGTGCAAATTGTTCTATTTAAATAGTCGCAAGACACATTTGAATATTTTGGTAGATAGTTGACATTGTTTCTAGCTACAAATGGATATGGGTCCTTTTGGTTCTTCACAGACGATATGCAGCTAAACGTTATCCGTGCAGCAGATCGCTTTGAATGGTTTTAATAGTAACAAAAGTGAGCATTAATTTTTACTCTTTTTGAACTTACTACAGTGAATGTTTTTACGAATAAATTTTGCATATAATTATTTAAAACAATTTTTGATGAAACGATTTCTTGAGGTGTATGTAATGACAGTCTGTAAAATTGTAAAATTTACAATAATGCTGTGTGAATAAAAATGCGTGGGTGTGATGATGATGTGACGAAAGGCTCTTTTTTTGGAAATCAGCTGTTCTATTGATGCGAAAATGAAAGGAGGCTTAAATCCCCTAAACTCATGAGTTGTTAGTATTGTTAAGTTTGGTGTTATATGAGGCCGTTCCTCACTTTCACTTAGTCTTCATAGTGTTCTACAGTTTCAGCATTGTTTTTCAGCCCTTCAGAGATTCAGAGAGTCAGTTTTCACAGAACTTACTTACTTGACGTCACTATGGACTATGGACCTGGATTCTGGAAATTGGACGACGACGAACTAGGGCAAAAAGTCTCAAGTTTTGAGTCTTTCTATAGGATTTTGTTGTAAGACGGAAGATGAGCGCGGATGATCGAGAGGAATGGAGTTGGAAGATGAAGTTGACTGTTGAGAAGAGTTGTTGTTTGAGTCTTGAGCAGTTTATTCTTGTGTACAATGACTTGTCCCTTTCCGAACGTCCGCCCCGTACAACTTCTTTCATTGTATGTACAGGAAGGAAGTGACTACGATCTTAGAGAGAGAGAACAAAAAGTTTTTTCTATTAAATTTCTGATGACATTTAGAAAATAGTTCAAAATTCCATGTATGTCCTAACCTACTTATTCAGAGTACATACTACATCATCAATTCAACATTATACTCCTCCAGACGAGTATATACTGACTACTACATGGAGGATATAGGTATACCGGCACACATTCCATTCATGCCGGCATCCACCTATAATGTAAGTTCCTACACACTGAAATGCGTGAAGCTCCTGTGTGCTCAAAGGTATACTCATTGGTGATAAAAAAAATACAGATTAAATTTTTAATTTTTTAATAGTAACATCCAAAAATAGTTACACACTTCTTAATATACTAACTGATTTTAAATCAGCCCCAAAATTTCGTTTTTTTTGTAATATTGATTAAGTTACGTCTTTAAGATAATAGAATGCACGTGTTCATTTTCATTTATGTTTAGCCGGGCCGGATAATGCGGCCAGCGCAGGCAGCCCCCGCTGCTTAAATTGTCAAAAAACTTGTAAATGGAAAATTTTGCGTTTTTATAAAATATTTGTGAAAAAATAGTTTTGACTTTTCAAAAATTTGTAAATAAAAACTTTTACATTTCAAAAACATGGAAATAAAATATTTTGGACATTTCAGAAACATGCATATAAATCAATTTAACACTTTCCTCAAAGCATGCAAATTAGAACATTTTGCATTTTTCTGAATCAAGTAAAAAGAACATTTTGCACTTTTCTAAAACATGTAAATACAACATTTTTGTTTAACAAAAAAAAACCATCAATAAAATCAAAATGATGGTTTTTGTATGGAAAGAAATTGCTGCTCGAAAGAAATTCCCTTGTCCGGCCCTGAATTGTTTAGGTTAGTTTGCATTATCCCCATTAATGTCTATAATTTTCTATGGTTAAAAAATTCAAAAAGCGCGCATTATTTCATTTCTTCTCAAATAAAAAGCTTTCAAAGTGTCTGTTTTTGTGTGAATAGGTACGCACGTAGAATTTAGAAATGTGACACATACTAAGCTGTGATGATAATGGAATAAGTGGAAAGTGGTTGGAGAGTGAAAGTACCTGTCTAGTTACATACGTAGATTTGTTTTATGTCTTCAAAAATTGGAAAACAAGAAAGAACACGAGTTTCGTTTTTGTTTTGACGTCATCTGGAACCGGCACCGGCGGAGCCCAAGACCAGAACGAAAGTGAAAACGAAAAACCAGGGCTCATCAAATAAGACAGACAGTTTCCAGAGAGTTTTCTTTAAAAGTTTTCTTCTTCTCCTTCTTCGTCTTCTAAAAGAGCATCATGCAAAGTGACGTTCACGTACTCAGGATTTGGATTTGGAATTTGCATGGGTTTAGTTTTGCTCTGGGCCACAACTACACAAGAAACTATATAAATAGAATCTGGAATTTTTGGAAAAGAAAAGTGTTCGAGTTTTTGTGTGCGTGTGTAGTTCTTTATAGTTTATTGTCTACTAGCGTGTGCTTTTGTAGGTCTCCTCACTCTGGTCCTGGTCTGGAACATTTTGTGCCGAGGTTCAACTTAGTGAAGATGACATCGTATAAATTGATTCCAGTACTCAACCGTTCACATGACCGAGACCGACACCGAAACCGATCAGGGCCGGACGAAGGAATTGCTTTTAGGCAGCAATTTGCTTCCATACAAAAACCACTATTTTGATTTTATTGAAGGTTTTCTTTGGGAAAGCAAAATGTTGTATTTACATGTTTTATAAAAGTGCAAAATTTTCTTTTTACTTGATTCAGAAAAGTGCAAAATGTTCTATTTACATGTTTTGAGAAAATTGGAAAATGTTTTATTTGCATGTTTTTGAAATGTACAAAAACTTTAATTTGCATGTTTTTGAAAAGTCTAAATATTCTTGTTACATATTTTTCAAAACTGCAAAATGTTCCATTTAACATGCTTTTTGAAATTTCAGCAGCGCTGGCTTCATTATCCGGTATCCGGTCCTGAAACCGATGAACGAAAAGAGACGGGCAGCAACATTAATTTTTTTTGCTAAAGAAACCGGGACTGACTGAAAAATACTTGAGAGTCACAGGACGAGGACGAGGACGACGAAGCCCATGTTGATACTGATTACAAACGATACGACTCCTTAAGAAAAAGAAGAAAAAATCTTTAAAAAGCTATCAAAAGAAACTTTACTGCACACTTTCCCATAGAGCCGCAAGTTATGTAGAATGTAGACCAGACCAACGGTTTATTGCAAAAGAACGACAAAAAACGCATATGTACACCCGCCCCGCTTGAATTTGAATTTTGAATAGTGGAAACTTTACAAAGGAAAAAAAATCATCTCGTCATCTCGTCGAGCCGCCTTTAAATCCACATGGACAATTTCCAACCAGTCTACATTTAGTACTAAACGCTGTGTTTTTGTCAAAGTTTTTCCATGTTTTTTTCTGTACTATATTATGTCTAGTTTAGTTTCGTTTTTATTTTTTCTTGCCTGTAGAGATGGTGATGGTCTGAAACTGTCTACGATCTTACGTCCAACTTTCCTCATTTAACCTCACTCATTTAACATTAACATGGACTATGAACCGTTCAACTTCTGGACCAGTCAGTCACCCGCTGGTCATTCCCACTTCTGATTAGGCTCACTGTACCCTTTGACACTCCATATATATTTGTCATGAATCAACTTTTCTATTCATGAAAAGAGTAAATTTTGTTTTTTTAATGAACTTTTAAAACGTGAAGCTCCATGGATTTTTCGCGTTTTGTAGTAATGAACTATATGCAATAGTTTATTTGGACTTTGACTGCGAATCATGTTAGGTGCAATATTTGGTGGTGGTTGTGGTCACTGGATTGGTATACATTTTTAAATGGAAAGTATTGTTGGTGAATTTCCAACGAACTCATAGGGCACGGCGCTTATAGGTTGCACATATTGAGATTTTGATTTTGTTGTATTTTTTGGTATACAAAAATGACCGGCCATTCTACCCGTGACCCAGGGCCGGACAAAGGAATTGCTTTTGGGCAGCAATTTTTTTCCAAGCAAATACCACCGTTTTGATTTTATTGAAGATTTTCTTTGGTAAACAAAAATGTTGTATTTACATGTTTTTTTTAAAGAAAAGTTTAAAATGTTCTATTTTCATGGTTTGAGAAAAAAGCTAAATGTTTCATTTGCATGTTTTTGAAATGTGAGAAAAAATTTATTTGCATGTTTTTGAAATGTACGAAATAATTTATTTGCATGTTTTTGAAAAGTGCAAAATAATTTATTTGCATGTTTTTGAAAAGTGCAAAATAATTTATTTGCATGTTTTTGAAAAGTGCAGAATGTTCCATGTAGACGTTTTTTGAAAATTCAGGCAGCGGGGTTGCCCCATTATCCGGCCCTGCCTTGATCCCTGACCTTTGATATATGTATGTAGTGCTAGTAATATCACAGAGATAAAGACGGATTATAGACCAAGTCTCACGTAATTCCTTTTGAGCCTATAGGTCATAATGCTACCTTGCGCCGGGAGTCGGGACCGACTATACAGGTACAAAACTTTAATTTAATTTAATTAGAGTGCTAATAATTACTGTAACTATGAAATTAATGAAAAATACAAATTCTAAAAGTGAATTGTATGAATTGTATGAGCTGACTATGTATACTCACGAGGGCGACGCTGACTGCTGCTGTTGACGTAAAGTTGGGATTTGAGGAAATGTTACATTATGTATGGCATAGGTAGGTTAAGTACATATCTGTTAATATCATTGGTAGGTGTAGGTAGTTTGGATTTTGGATGGTCGTTCTTCTTTTATTTCATTCATGAAAAAGTTATGTGTGTTGGTCTTCTCTTTAGTCTGACCCAATCTAATCCAGTGAAGTTCTCCAGATTCCAGAAATGTTGCTCTAGTTTCTAAATTTCTACTAATCCAGAGCCTCTGTAACTATTTATAGTTGCACGGATGGAACGTTTCATGGAATGGCAATTGCCAAAGTAGACAAGTACAGAGGAGAGAGAGAGAGAGAGATGGACCAGAGCCATTCTCAAAGCCAGGGCCAGTGTCAGGGCCATAGACTCTTGCCAAATCGCATAGGAGAAAGAACGGAAGTACCTACAATTCTATGTACATGGGCTGTAACTATAGAGTGATGGGATGTAGAAGGTAATTTTTTAAAAGGGAGAGACTCGTAAGCATTAAGCATTGACTGGACTGGTTGCTGGTTCTATCTACAGTAGTTGAGTTTACTATAGTTGAGAAAAAGCTGGTGATTTTTGTACAAAGAAAAAGTTAGGAGAACTGTGTGACTCTGATAAATGTAACTTTCACTCGGACCGAACAAGTCAACAGACTAAAAGTCTTCGCCACGCCGCGTCACGTACACCGATACCGGTATCGGGACCGGTACTGCACCATTGTGCTCAAACTGTGTAGGTACATACATATGGACAGTGCAACGGGAAAATGTCTCAATAAGACATGTCAACTGTACTTAAGCGGGAGACCAATTTAGTAACTCCATATAATTACATCTATCCTGAGCGAAGAATCAAAATGACACATCCAATTTAAGCTAGAATTAAAATGTCCATAAAACGCTAATAAGATAGAGAGATAAGAGATAAATGCGTCAAATTAGTTATTGATCAGTTTTTAAAAAGTTCAGAATTTTAGATTTCCTTGTCTTTTGACCAGTGCAAAATGTTCTTTTTACATGATTTTTGACCAGTGCAAAATGTTCTTTTTACATGATTTTTGACCAGTGCAAAATGTTCTTTTTACATGATTTTTGACCAGTGCAAAATGTTCTTTTTAGATGATTTTTGAAATGTGCAAAATGTTTTTTTACATGATTTTTGACCAGTGCAAAATGTTCCTTTTACATGATTTTTGACCAGTGCAAAATGTTCTTTTTACATGATTTTTGACCAGTGCAAAATGTTCTTTTTACAAGATTTTTGACCAGTGCAAAATGTTCTTTTTACATGATTTTTGACCAGTGCAAAATGTTCCTTTTACATGATTTTTGACCAGTGCAAAATGTTCTATTTACATATGCTTTTAGTTTCATGATTTTTAAATTTTTTTGTAGATAGTACATTTTTTTTGCTATATGGGTCATTTTGATTCTTCACGGACGATTAGACGATATGGTGGCTCTCATCTGCTTCAAATATGTCCACAGAGAAGTACAGTAACAGTTACAGGAGTACGTCGTTCTCGTTATTGCAACCCGAGTTTTTCCTCTATAGCCATGAGGCTATATAGCAACGCTATTTAAGCAGTATATAAGCTCCGGTAGCGGGAACGATGTTACGCTTCCTACAAAATTGGTGGGTAATCAGGTCTCATGGAATGAAATGCAAAATTTATCAGGATTCCAAATCTCCAGCTCTAGTTGAGCCGAGTCAGATAAAGTAAAGTTGAAGTAAATGACTATGGACCCGCGGAGCCGGACGGATGAAGTTTCTTAAGACTCCACCATAGCCTCTGTTTAAATGTGTAATAAAATAAAACTTTGGGATAAATCTCCTTCTTCCTCCTGCCTCCCTCCAGTCACTAATTAATATGACCATTGTATTGGCATTGGTTTCTGCAATGGTAGAAATGTCCTGGACCTGGGAAAAAAGGGGGGGGGGGGAATTAACCATAGAGTCACACAAAAAAAAACTATAATTGCAAAGAAAAGACAGCCGGTAGTTGCAGCTCTGATTTTCCGATTTTCCCATACGGATAAATATCAGTAGTTGCACATATTGATCTGTAATCTAGAGGTAGTAGGCTCCTTGGTTTGGTTTGATACGTATTTTTATTTTTGGTTCATTTACTGCCTGGAATTTCTGGATCCATAGTCCATAACGTCAGGGCCAGACGAAGGAATTGCTTTTAGGTAGAAATTTGTTTCCCTTACAAAAACCACCATTTTGATTTTATTGGTGGGTTTCTTTGGTAAAGCAAAATGTTGTATTTGTATTTTTTAGAAAAGTGCAAAATGTTCTTTTTACTTGATTCAGAAAAGTACAAAATGTTCTATTTACATGTTTTTGAAATGTACAGAAATATTTATTGCCATGTTTTTGAAATTTACCAAAAAATTTGTTTGCATGTTTTTCAAAAGTCAAAATATCTTTTTACATAATATATTTTTGAAAACTGCAAAATGTTCTATTTACGTGTTCCAGAAAAGAGAAAAATGTTTTATTTCCATGTTTTATAAAAATTCAAGCAGCGGGAGCTGCCTGCGCTATGGGCGCATTATCCGGCCCTGCATTTTACGCGTACATAACAGCTTCATCATCACCAGTAACCAGTGCAGTACCAGCATCTGTAAGCTTGTAAAAAATTCGGTGCCAATATTATTAATATATTTTATTAAATTTTGGTAATTAAATGTGGTTCCGCACTCGTGTATCTTGTGGTCCTAAAAGTTACTGTAGAGTAAAAAAAATACAAAAAACAGATCCAAATGGTGGCATAATTTTTTATTAAAAAGAAATTCGTGACCAAGCCTCACTTCCTGTGTTAGATTGGCAGTGGTGTTGGCATTGGTGTTGCTGTTGTGGGATAAACAAAAGAATCGAGAAAACTAATAATAATGTAGGTACAGTATTTATGTTTGTTTTTTTTTGTTTGAATTTGGTATTAGTGAAGCTAACAACAGATGACTGGGGCAGGGACGCGGACCGGTGCCGGTGCCGAAGTCGGTGCCGGTGGAAATGACCCAAATATGTTTTTTTCCACATTTTCATATTATGCATACTTAGTGTATGTGTGTATTTAAATTTATGCAGAAATTAAGTAATTTAATTGAGGGCAATGAGAACTCACATATTATACAGAAATACAGAGGAGGAGTGCAGACGGACAGGGAAACGCAAAAACTTTATTATTATTAGTTTTTTTTTGTGGGTTGAAGGAACTTTTACGTAGTACGTAGTATGCTTTAGCCACCCAGTCATAAAGTATAAAGCACATAAATGTAGAATATCAGTCAATCGATTTTTACATTTACGTGTGTACGTTCCATGTAATGTAATGTGAGCGTTATATATGTCCGGCCCAAATGGTTCAAGTTGAAAAGGGAGACGAGGCGTGAATAATAATATACGTTCGTCGTACGGAAACTCCAAAATTCCAAACTACTATTTAGCAATAATTATCAGGACCAGAGCATAGCGTACGATCGGCATCGGTTCGGCTTCGACTTCGGTAGTACATCAGGTTTCAACATTGGTACCTTATTAAAAGTATTCTAGTGGGTTAAAGTTTTGTATAATTTTAATTTCTGAATACTTTTACACACACACACACACACACGTAAAGCATAATAAGGAAGTGGTAAGGTAAGAGCCAAAATAAACTTGAATTTCAATATATCGTCTGCGAAGAACCAAAATGACCCATCTCCAATTTAAGCTACAATCAAAAAGAGCTATGTCATAAAAATGAGAAACATGCATACAATATTAATTACGAGTTTTGAAAAAGGCAATATGTACTATTTTCATGTTTTTCAACAATGTAAAATTTTCTATTTACATGTTTTTGAAAAGTGTAAAATGTTCTATGTACATGTTTTTGAAAAGTGTAAAATTTTCTATTTGCATGTTTTTAAAAAGTGCAAAATGTCTTATGTACATGTTTTTGAAAACTGCAAAATGTTCTATTTAAATGCTCCCATGACATATTGGAATATATTTGTAGATTGTTGATATTGTTTTTAGGTAAAAATGGTTATGGGTAATTTTGGTTCTTCACAGACGATATAACTATTTTGTTTTCAGTACATATTTAATTTTGACTAAATTTTTCAGCATCGTTGATATATCTTCTTTTTTAGAAACTAGACGAAAGTGCGTGTGTGGTGACTACGTTCGTGTTTCGGCTTCCATTTCGATTTAAGCTCTTAATACGGTCACCAAGACGGGGACCCGGACCACGACCGGGACCGAGACCGGGATCGGGACCGGTACCGTTACCACTCCCGTTGCCGTTACTGAGAATTCGGGCATATCTGTATAGTGTGTAAGGTAGCTGTGGTCTGGCTCGACGTGTCAATTATGCACGTAACAATGCATCCCATGTCTCTCTGTAGTTCTGCATGAAATTCAAAATCTGAACACGACGACGACGACAAATGGCTTCGGCTTTCTAGAAAAGTAGTATTAAAAGTACTATATAGTTCTCTCCGTGTGTTGGGAATGGAGACATTAAACATTTATAGAATGTTTAATTATTTGAGTGAGAAAGAGTTGAGTAGAGAGACTTGAGATATTTTCTGATTTTCCCCCTTCGTATAGCCTCTGGCTTCATTCTCGCATTGCTCAGCTTGCGCATATTATATTTCGCATTCGAAACTCATACCATGTGTAAAGCCTCGTGGCCGCGGCCGCGGCCGTGGCGCACGGCACACTGTATGAGTTATTGCTCTCCTTTCTTTCATAATCCCTGTCCCTTTGAAATGATGCATTACACTTTTACACGTTGACAGTACCGGTGACGAGAAATACGGTTTCCCCCCTTCTTTTATGTTTCGTGTGTGATTTTCTGTCAAAAATTTTGACTATGTAGCCGAACGTAGAACGAGACCAGTATGACGACGGACGAGTCTGACCTCCTGCAAGAGAAAGATTGACCGATTTTGTTTTTGATACATTTCCTATATTCGTATTTTTGTACTGTGCACAATTCAAGGGGCACTCAAACAGTCAAATATTATAATGCTCCCCATAAAAAATGGGAAAACAAAAGGGCGAAGGTGGTCGGGATTGGGAATGCTGTGCAAATAGAATTTCGTATAGCATGTCAAGATATTATTGATATAGCATGCAGTTTTTCTAGGTCTTTGTACACATGGCATATACGCTTTTTTAGTTTGAAAACAGACGGACAGACAGACAGACGGGCGGAGCGTGGCCCGAGACGGAGATGGAGAGCGGAAAAATACACGGGAGTTATATCGTTATGATGATGATGATGATGATGATATTTGTGCACGAAACAATCCAATAACCCAATGCCCCGAAATTCGAATTCAAATTGGAATTTTGTACTCGAGACGAGTAAGAGGAAGACGAGGACGAGACGTGGATTTTTTGGTGTTGGTTTTTTGATTCCGCTATAGTATAGTTTCCGCGAGTCAACAGCTCATAAACATGAGTCTTAACAGGAACAGGATGGCGAACAGGAGGATCATGAACATGCATATGTTTTTTCCACACAGGAGACTCAAGACCAAAAGACGAGAGGACTATGCGTGAGCAATAATAATGGCAAATGAAAAGTATGAGGGGAAAAACAAATAGGACCATGTCAAAAAATATATAATATGGTAAATGGTAATATTGTGTGTGTGTGTAATGTTTCATTCATCTTGAGTCTCTCTCTGCAAAATCCCCATTACCATTCCCATTACCGTAGCCGTAACCGTAGCCGTATCCGTATTACATGTCAGGTCATATGATATGATATAGGCAAGATTTTTACCTGTGCTATACTGTATTTGTTTACTTATGTGATCGCATCATCTATATTTGTATGTTTATAGCATGTAGCTTTATAGTACCTATACAGTATTTTATCCCAAAATTCCGTGTCCGGAAAATCAAATTCCTTCAGATGCAATTCATGTATTTTTTTTACTGAATTACTTATTTTTTTTATTGTACACGAGTATTTTGACAGATCTCACATTTCTGTATTTTGTAAAAAAATGTCCCAATGTCAAGCATCAAATAATATATGAGTTTGTGTATAGAAATGACATTTGCAAAAAAGGAAAAGATTTATCCCTGTACGATATCCACAGTGTAGATATAGCATTTTGAATTTCCAACCAAACCCACCAATCAATATGATTTTTAACATTTTTGTTTGTGTATTTTTGACGTGTCTGGTTTCGGTTGAAAGAAATATATAGCAAAATTGCATCCACAGTCATAGCGAATTGAATGATTTAGGTTTCAAATTTCAAGTTGAAACCGTCACTGAATCACACAATATAAGGCATTTGGCATTTTTTTTTGCGAATTCGTACAGTTAATTTTTGTGACTTATTAAAATCGAATGGATTTAAAATTCAACTGCGCATTGCATAAATTAAAATTAATGCTTCCGCCGCCGTCATAAAAAAATCAATTTGGGATTTTATACACTAGTTCCGCGTGCCGTCGTCGTCCTCCATCGTTTAAAGACCAGTGCCGGTGCCAGTGCCAATGCCAATGTGCTAGTACTGATATTCTATCGCGCCATTACGTAATATAATATAGCGACATATTATTTTATGTTATGACACTTTCGCTAATTCCAAAAATTTGCAAATGTGCTATGAGAGTGTCCATGTACATAGTTAAGAGTGTGTATAGGAAATATTAGTCTGGGTACAGGAATAGTAGGTACTGTATAGGCTTGTAGATATACCATTTTTAAGTGAATCCCTTGATACCCATATATTGCCTCTAACGACAAGATGCGGTTGTGAAAATGATAATCAATTTTTCATCGTAGTAGATCCTCTCTGTCTCCTCCTTTTCGTTTCTTCTTGTTCAGAGTTCATCAAACTCAACCTTAAAATTTGTTTTGTAAAAAAAATATCATTAATTTTGGTTTATGTAATTTTTAACGTTTGCGGAGGTGAGCGTTGTTGGGCTTTTCGAGGATCTTTAAACTCATCAAAAATCGTGGATTGTTCTAGCACACTGATATAATATAGGGCAGCAACCAGTACCGGTGCCGGGACCGGTACCGATTGCCGCACTGTCACCTTTAAGCGTTTTATTTAGCCTCTTTGATAGTGCCACTGCAAATTTTAGAGCACCCAAGAAATAGTTCAAGTTGTAATTTAACGCGTTTTTGGTGGTGATCCGATCCATGTAATACTGCGTATTACATATACATATGTATTGAGCGAGTCATATCGTCTGTGAAGAACCAAAATGACCCATATCCAATATAGGCTGGAATCAAAATGAGCTATGTCATAAAAACAAAATGAGAAACATATATATGCGTAATGTGTTAATTATGAGTTTTTGAAAGGTCTAAAATGTTCTATTTACATGGTTTTTAAAAGTGTTAAATGTTCTATTTACATGTTTTTGAATAGTGCAAAATATTCTATTTACATGTTTTTGAAAACTGTAAAATGTTCTAATTCCATGTTTTCAAAAGTTGCAAAATACTCTAATTCCATGTGTTTGAAAAGTGTAAAATGTTCTATATACATATTTTTTTAAAATACAAAATCTTCTATTTACATGATTTCAAGGCATCTGAATATTTATGTAGATAGCGGATATTGTTTTTAGCAACAAATGGATATGGGTTATTTTGGTTCTTCACAGACGATATGGTGCTATATGAGGAGGCTAATGGAATGTATTCTGAATTGAGTAAAAGCGGAACTATAGAAAAATTACATTGAGTTCTAAATCTAAAGTTTTGTAGGAAGGTTTTCTCTCTAAGCTTTATTACTGAGCCGTAGCCGTAGTCTCTTCGCCTATGTGGACTATGGAAAGGAGATTAACAAGGATTTACTAAATGAATAATGATGAGCTAAATTTTGGAGACTACGGTTACGGTTACGGTATATGACTAGTTCGAGTCACTACAGACGACAGACAGTCGCTCGAAACTATAGACTGATGAATGTTGAGTGTTGAGTGCACACGATGCGATGTAGGGCAGAGGCAGAGGAAGACCTGGAGTTGGAAATTAGAAATTAGAATTGGAATAATTCCATGATGATATAATTGATAATCCGATGAGGGATGAAGGGTGAGCGACAAATGGGAACGGGACGAGAAGAGCGACTATTTGTACCGTACGGTTGACGGTTGACGTTGACGCTCTGACGGTCCTTTCATTTGCATTCGCTCAACTTTGTCACACTTTGAGTTTGAGTTGGAAATTCAAAGTTACAAAAAAGTTGTGGAAATTTTATTGGGATTTGAATTTAGGTTTAGATTTTGTAGAAATTAGAAGAAGAAGAAGAAGAAAAAGTGTTCTAGTTCAAATGTTCAAAGGTCATATACAGTCACATAGAGTCAAAAATTAAAAGGATACATACACAAATGTGTAAAGGGTGGTTGGCAATATCTCCTTCTAAACACGTGTTATAAAAGTAATTTTTATTTAAAAGTTTTATCTCATTATTCAATTAGTTTTTTTTTGAAATTGAAAGTTTTTTCCTCAATGCGTGTTCTTTTAATGACGACATGATTTTCATCAAAAGCGGATTTAAAAAAAAAATCCACTGATTTCCTACTGATTTCCCACCATTCAAAACGGGGGGACGAGTTTATGCTAAAAGTTTATGTGCATGATTTTTAGCTTATAGTTTATTCCGAATAAAAATTCGCTGCCTTCACAGTTTTAAAGCTCCTATCTACACACTTTCTTCTGTCAATGCCATCCCATTCCTCGCCCCGCTCAAAACAGGATCTTTGAGAACGTTTTAAGTACAACAAGATAAGCGTGAAAAAAAGCGAGATAGGGATAGGAGACAGCTGAAGGAAAAGGCAGGGATGCTACACGGTTCCTGTGACTGTGACTCTGTGTCCTGAATGTCTAATCATACACCTGCACAATAGGCATCACCTCTCTTCACTTAATCCGCTAATGAACCGAATTTGAAAATATGGAACCGGAATTTTTAATTTATTTTCGGTCACTGGATAATCTTATCTACCTACTTTCCCAGGTCCCGTGTAGGTAGGTACTTTCTGCATGTAGGTTACATGTGGTTGGTACAGTGGTAGGTAGTCCATTATCAATTAGAATGTATGCAAAACAGGCCACAGCTCCACGGTACCGGTACCGGTACCGGTACCGGTACCGGTACCAGCACCTACAGTCCATATTATGTACGTACGCTGTACCTCACAGGTTGACATGGATTATTGCATCAATTTTTAAAGGTAGTCACGCTTGGTTGTTTGACTGTATACAAGTTTGCCTTCAGACTTTTAGAGTGTATTGGGTTTTGAGTAGACGGACCGGCACTGGCACTGGCACTGGAACTGCCTGGGAGGAGATATAATAGGTGAGGTGGAACGAAAAGTCTGAAATCTCAAATATTTAATTAGCGAACAAAGAGAACCTACGCTCATTGGAACGGGCATTGCATTGGATTGGAATGGCATAGTCAGGGCCGGATAATGCGGCCAGCGCAGGCAGCCCCCGCTGCTTGAATTTTCAAAAAACATGTAAGTGGAACATTTTGCACTTTTCAAAAATATGTAAAAAGAATATTTTGACTTTTCAAAAACATGCAAATACATGTTTTTTGCACATTTCAAAAACATGCAAAATAAATTTTTTTGTAAATTTCAAAAACATGGAAATAAAACTTTTTCCACTTTTCTCAAAACATGTAAATAGAACATTTTGCACTTTTATGAATCAAGTAAAAAGAATATTTTGAACTTTTCTAAAAGATGCAAATACAACATTTTGCTTTACCAAAGAAAACCATTAATAAAATCAAAATGGTGGTTTTTGTATGGAAACAAATTCCTGCCTAAAAGCAATTCCTTCGTCCGGCCTAGGGCATAGCATTGGAAAATGAAGATGAAAGGTACTGCACCTCGACTTCTATTCGTATTCGTACTACCCTCGCATAGTCTAATATCAGTAATAAGATTTTCCTTAGAAACTTACTTCGTTAGATCTCACAGCTGTACACAGATATATGTATAGGATTTTAGGTTTAGTATTTAATTAGGGACCACCGTCTGCTTTCTACATGCATACATGCATACTTATAATAATTAAACGTACTGTACCGGTACAGATATAAAGCTACCCGTATATTAGACTAATGGCTCAAGCTAAAATCATCCCGTTTTTGTTGAGTTTATAATTATCTCTACCATTCTACGCTATGAATCCGTAGCCGTGCCCTGGAATTGAAACGGTATATGAACTATAGCGGAAACATGGTACTATATAGGATGTACCCTATACCGTCCCCGTTTCTTGTAATAAACACTGAATGGGAACATAAACGAGAACGAAAACGAAAACGAGAACGAAGCCGCGTATTAATTAATTCAAGTATTCGTATTATTAATTAAGAAGGTGTATCATGTAATTATGAACCATTAACTTCAAGTACCTTATGCCTCGTACACTATATATCATATATCACTATATACTGGGCTCCATTCGCCATTCAGAAATACTTTCATGTTATATGTAGTCATATACCGTCAGATTTTGTATTCAAAGCCAATCTTAATCAGCTTAATTGACCTAATCATATTAAAAAGTAGATACCTGTACTATATAACTACCTAGGCAGGTTCTTTGAAGATTTTGGAAAATCTTTTGTGTTACCACATTCTATATGGTTAAATGATTTTAAAATATCAAGCTCAAATGCGTATACCCTCACAGGGCTGGATAATGTGGTCAGCGCAGGCAGTCCGACGCTGCCTAAATTTTCAAAAAATCATGTAAAAAGAACATTTCAAGACTTTTCAAAGCCATGCCCATGCAAATTAAAAATTTTGCGCAGTTTAAAAATAGGCAAATATTACATTTTTAACGCCTTTCTCAAAACATGTAAATGGAACATTTTGCCGTTTTAAAAAATATGTAAATAAATATTTTTGTACATTTAAAAAACATGGAAATAAAAACATTTTCCACTTTTCTCAAAACATGTAAATAGAACATTTTGCAGTTTTCAAAAATATGTACAAACAATATTTTGGAATTTTCAAAAACATGGAAATAAAACATTTTCCACTTTTCTCAAAACATGTAAATAGAACATTTTGCAGTTTTCAAAAATATGTACAAACAATATTTTGGAATTTTCAAAAACATGGAAATAAAACATTTTCCACTTTTCTCAAAACATGTAAATAGAACATTTTGCAGTTTTCAAAAATATGTACAAACAATATTTTGGAATTTTCAAAAACATGCAAATTAAAGTTTTTGTACATATCAAAAACATGGAAATAAAAACATTTTTCAATTTTCTCAAAACATGGAAATAGAACATCGCACACATTTCATAATCAAATAAATAGATTATTTTGCTCTTTTTTAAAATATTTAAAGGGCACATTTTTGTTTACCACTGAAAATCATCTATAAAATCAAAATAGTGGGTTTTTGAAACAAATTGCTGCCTAAAAGTAACTCATTTGTCCGGCCCTGTACCTATAAAGCAAACTTTAACAAAATGCAAATTATTTGTACACAAATTTTTTCGGATATTTTGGAGAAAAGGAACTTGAAGGTGAAGGCGGAGGGAAGATGCGAATCTGGATTTTTGATCATCCACGTGACGTGAGAGAGATGGGGTGGGGTCACGGGGTGATGCGATAGTTGCGATGGTGGAAATGTACGATTTAACTGGAACTGAAATAGACATTTAGTAGACAGTGCAGTGTTGACTATAGGCGATGGAGCATTTTCCTATTTCGCCTATTTGTATTCAACGACATACGGAGATCCAAGAGTATAAATCAAAATTCAAACAGTATTCTTCCCTTTGGGGTATTTTCGTATTTTAGATGCAGATATATTATATAGGCATAGGGCTACCGTCGAATTGAGAATCAAAAATGGCCGTCACCACCACACCACACCACCACTACTACTACAACTGCCAGTAGAGTCTGTTTGCCCGCGTGCTCATTTTCCATATTATTGTGGGTAAACATGCAAATGATAACATGGTTTTTCGGGTTTTCGTATCTACGCCCAAAAATACAATCATCAGATTAGCTCCTATTCCATTCACTATTACGAATTACGACACTCCACACATTTTTACTGTTATTAGTTATTTTACTCTAATAACCTTTCGGGTTCGAAAGTTTTACCTGAGACGGTTATACCAGAGGCGTAGCCATAGCGCCTGAACCATCACCATACAGAACCAGAGATAAATATCTTGAGTGAAGAATCAAAAGGACCCATATCCAATTTGAGTTGGAAACAAAATGAGCTATGTGAAAAAAAAACGAAATGAGATAGTTGTGTGAAATGTTAATTATTACGAGTTTTTGAAAAGTGCAAAATTGTTTCTATTTGCTTGGGTTTGAAAAGTTCAAAATGTTCTATTTACATGTTTTTTGAAAAGCGTAAAATGTTCTATTTACATATTTTTTAAAAGTTGTAAAATGTTCTATTCACATGTTTTTAAAAAGGTGTAAAATGTTCTATTTACATGTTTTTAAAAAGGTGTAAAATGTTCTATTTACATGTTTTTGAAAAGTGCAAAATGCTTTATTTACATATTTTTTAAAAGTGCAAAATATTCAATTTAAATGGTTTCAAGATATGTTTCAATATTTGTGTAGATAGTGGATATTGTTTTTAGCTACAAATGGATATGGATCATTTTGGTTCTTCACAGACGATATGTACCTGCCTAAGCAAAAATATTATTCCAGAGACGCAGTATGTCCCAATTGTGGATGGTTTATTTGCTAATTAGAAAAATAAATGTGTTTATAAAATGCATTAGTAAATGTAGGTCATATTACGTATCTATGATCTGTCAGCAATGTGAAACATACGTAAATTTCAAATCCAAAAAGAGTGAACTAGGTTTTTTTCCGGGTTTCCTTCCTATTAAGTTAAAATTGAGCGTATTAGTAATTCCCAATTTTTTTCAAGAAAAACGAAAGTTGATACTGTCACCACCGTATTTTGCATCATTTTGATTCCTAATGCTCGTTAAATCAAAATCGTAATTGGTAGGAGACTGTATATTGTACGGAAGCAATATGATTAAAATACAGAGAACAGAGTAAAATATTATGGCAGTGTTTATAATGATGTGCTGTGTAGGTCATAATTGGTTATCGGATCTTACGTCAGATCTGGATCTGGATCTGGATCTGGATCTGGAACCGGTGCAGAATGACATATAAATTTTCAAATTGAAAATTGTCTCTAGTATTTATAAGTAGGTAATTGGAATTTCAAGTTTCAAGGCTTTCCATGGTTTCTGTGTCTTTATATTGATACTTTGTTCCACAAAATTGCCAAAATAATTGTGAAACTGATCGTCGGTGTTGTAGAGAATCTTGATTATTAAATATTATATATATGAAAATAAAAGGCTTCGTCGTTCCGTGTTTCGGCCTCGCTCTTCATGTTGACAGGGGTGACGTAACCGTAACCGTAGAATTGAAACTCTCTCCCCGCAGTATCAATATTAACTTCATTAGCATTGGATTTTGGGGATGGGAGATTGGTGGTTTTGGATTTTGTGTTAGATTTCTAACTGCTCTCTCATTGTTTGAGCTTCAGCCCCAGTTCCAGTCCGAGTTATCTCAAGGACCCATGATGAAGCCGACGGGGACGGCTCTTTTTTTGTGGGGCTTCCATACCCTGTACAAATAAATGTGACTCGCCTTTCTTCCCTGTCAATACTTGAGACAGCGCGGATAGGATTTACTAGAGCGAGAGAAGATGGAGAAGAGCGATAAAATCTATAGGAAAATATACGATTCCTATATAAATTCCTAAAGCGTCAAGTTTGTTTTGTGTAGGTAGTTTCCTATGTGGGAAGTGGTGAGTTTCAATGACAATCAATTAAATCACACACACACACACACACACACTCAATTATATAGCAATGTTTAAGGGAGGCGTATATCGTCTGTGAAGAACCAAAATGACCCATATCCATTTTTAGCTAAAAAAAATATCAACTATCTACAAAAATATTCAAATAAGTCTTGACAGCATTTAAATAGAACATTTTGCACTTTTTAAAAACATGGAATTAGAACATTTTGCACCTTTTTGAAAACATGGAATTAAAACATTTTGTACCTTTTCAAACACATGGAATTTGAACATTTTGCACCTTTTCGAAAACATGGAATTAGAACATTTTGCAACTTTTTGAAAACATGGAATTTGAACATTTTGCACCTTTTCGAAAACATGGAATTAGAACATTTTGCACCTTTTCGAAAACATGGAATTAGAACATTTTGCACCTTTTTAAAAACATGTAAATAGGACATTTTACTTTTTTCAAAAACGCCGGATTAAAGTTTTACGCATGTTTCTAATTTTATTTTTTAACATAGCTCATTTTAAAATGTAGCTTAAGTTGGATATGGGTCATTTTGGTTCTTCACAGACGATATAGCGAATCAGTGATTGCTGTATAGTTCCCAGCACACCAGTTATTGTGATTATACTTTGCTACGACTTGCAACTCTGGTATTCTAATAAGTCTAATAGGGAAAATAATATTGACGGATTCTGATTCCATTACATTGTGCCATTTGCCATGGAAGCACGTGTACGTGATTGAAAATTAAAACGTAGAGATAATTGCGTATATACACATAATATATTTGTAATAATTATTTATTGCCAGACATTTTCCCCCTGGACATTGATAAGGGATCGTCCATAATGACGTTATTGGTAGGGACAACGGATCTACTTGGCTCCTGACTGATGTCATCCCATGTTAAAGATAGCCATTTACGCAATAGTTACGCTGGTGACAGGGACAGGAGGTTCATTAAATGGGGAATTTTTGATGAAGTTATTTCTGGACGTTCCCTAAGTCGAACGGTTGGTTGGTTTTTCATGTATGTAAAAGTTTTTTCAGGAACTCAAAACACCCTTTAATTTTCCTTCCTTATTTTTGTAAAGTATTTTTATGTGAAAAGTTGCGGGAAAAGAACCGTTCACATAGCACTAATTTAATAAGAATTAATTTTTTTAATTGGTGAAATATTTTGTTAATTTCAATCTCCTTCAGTTCACTCACTGAATGAGAAATAAAAATCTTTGATTATGCCTCAGCAGAAACCAGAAGCGCTTAGAATAATTTTAGAACCAGAGAATTAAACACGAAAAATATTCTTGAGATCTGAGAAAATTTTAATTCGGTTTGGTTCAGTTGTATAATCAGTTCAGTTTAATAATAATGCTGATCTAAAATACAGCTCGGTACATACTGTACAAAAAACATAATATACAAATATGTACCTACCTAGGTAAATAAAAAGGTTTGATACAATTTTCGAATAAAAGCATTTAATAAAGAAGTAATAAGGTAAACTGATATAGCATGTTCAAGTGTGTTTGTGTTTACTCTATTTTTCGGTATTTGACATTACAAACACTACTAATAGGCGTATTATAGCTGGATTTTCATAAGGAAATACAATTAATTATTAATTATGCACATCTATATTCTGATCTATATCGGTAAATAGTTTTTAAAATATTTTTCTTAATTTTTGTAAAAGGATTACGTCACCCACAGGGTTAAATATAATATAATGGTAGAACTACATAATTATTCCAGCTTTATTAAAATACGAATGAATTGTGGAGATAGGAATTTTATTAAATGTACTTTTCATGAAACGTGAATTTAGCATATTTTGCACCTTTCATAAAACGTTGATTTAGTATATTTTGCACCGATCATAAACCATGAATTTAATACATTTTGCACCTTTCGTAAAACATGAATGTAGCACATTTTGCATCTTTCATAAAGCATGAATTTAACACATGTTGCACCTTTCATAAAACGCGAAATTAGCACATTTTGCACCTTTCGTAAACCATGAATTTAGCACATTTTGCACCTTTCATAAAAAGTTAATTTAGCACATTTTGTACCTTTCATAAACCATGAATTTAGCCCATTTTGCACCTTTTGTAAAACATGAATTTAGCAAATTTTGCACCTTTTATAAAACGCGAAATTAGCACATTTTATGTCCTAATTTCTTGATCTTCTGCAAAAGGTCCAACATAAAACTATGTTACACATAAACTTCCTCTATTATCCACATCCACCACCCGATGGCTCACGAAGATATGACATTTTGCACCGAAAAGTAAACCTATGCATTCCTGCTAACATTATCACATTACTATGCATATTATAATGCAACTTGAATGACGAACTTCTGCTACATATGGCATATGGCATTTGATTAATGATTTCGATGACTTTTTATTATAGTTATTAAAATTGAATCCATCATGATGCAGTGTAGCATATCAGTGGTGCTACATCCCGTTAGCTCTGCGTTCAATCATCACCTTGCAGTTATCTTCTTACAGAACCGCTTAGCAGAGTGTCATGGCAACACACACACACACACACACACACACACACACACACACACACACACACACACACACACACACATACTCAGCATAGAAGTAAACGAATTCAAAGTCATGGAGACACATCATCGTACAGAAAAAAAAGTAATAAAATTCTTAACAGGACTACTACTCTACAACTACATACATGACTGCTTGATTCGCTGCTGATGGCTCTAATTCTTTGATGTATGGGGGTACACAATATCGTTTAAGTGAAGAATCAAAATGGCCCATTTCCATATAATTTTAGCTAGAATTAAAATGGTCCATCTTGAAAAAAAAACTTTAAATAAGATGAATTCTTAAAATTTTAATTACCGGGCGATTCGTCTGTAGTAAATTCGTCGGGGTCATTTCTCACGAAGTTGGGCGGTTCGCCAGGTACATTTTAGAAAACTTAGACGTTTCGTCGAAATCTTTAGCGTTTCTCAGGGGATATGATCAGGAGGTGATATAATAACGAGTCTTAAAAAGTATAGAAAATGCTTTATTGACTTGCTTTTTGAAAAGTGAAAATTGTTCTATTTACATGTTTTTGAAAAGTGCAATTTTTTTTATTTACATGTTTTTTTTAAGTACGAAATATTCTGTTTGCATGGTTTTGAAAAGCGTAAAATGTTTTATTTACGTGTTTTTTGAAAAGTGCAAATTGTTCTATTTACAATTTTTTGAAAAGTGTTTTCTTTCTTTCAAGATTATGATATTTTCTTATTTTTTTACATAGTGCATTTTGTTCTTGGCTGAAAATGAATATGGATAATTTTGATTCTTCACAGAACGCGCGTATTGCGTATATAAAAAGCTCCTCATGTTTTACGTTTGCCTTTCTGGTTGGATTTCTGGTTGGTTGACAGAATATAGACGAGGGAAAAGAAGGTGATGCCCATGAGAGCGTTTTGTTGTTATTGTTAACATTGTGGAACCTTTGATGTAATTAATACTTTTTTTTTTATTTTAACACAAATCAATCCTTGGATATTATTTATGAGCGCACAATGGAGTCAGTAGTGCAGAAATATTTACAAACATCTTTCTTCTTTGTTAAGTGCTCACAATCTACCCCCTGATACTGATACACTACACAACATTATAGCTTTTAGCAGTCATATCATAGTGTACTATAAACTAGTGCTGAACTAACCTCGAACTTGAGAAGTGCCATAAAAAATTTAGTGGACACGAGAGAGAAAAAAAAACGTATTAGGTAAATGTAATCATTTTCTGTCGATTCGTCGATTCTCCATTTCCATGTCCATGTCCATTTTCATTTTCCATTACAGTGATCTCGATCTCGATATGTACTTTCATTTCTATTGAATTTCCACAGATTGTAATTTTGATTTCATTCAATTCCAATTCCAGTTGTTACCTGTTGTATGGCTACATATAAAGTAGCATATAGTATAGGAATGCTTACGTAATATTAAGACGTTGCCATTACTGATATTTTACAGTACTCCTATTTAATACACAGTTGTTGAAGGTGCTAAAAATGTTATCTGATTTTTAGTTATTCCACATTTTAAGATTACATTTTACATATTGGATTTTACAGAATAATTGTTTTAAATTCAATTTAGCTGTCTCAAATTTTGCAGTTGTTGTTAAATGGCAATGTCATAATTACTACGAGTAGGAGTAACCTGCCTAATTATGGGCTACGATTCAGTAGCCGATCATCATCGATTACTTGTAGGAAATACAATTTTAATTTCAACGGAATATTTTGCACGTTTTTAAAGTTCCGTCGTAGTTGTATAGTTAACAGAACATTTTGAAACTTTTCGAAAACATTTATATGGACCATTTTGCACCTTTTTAAAAACACCTAATTAGACCATTTTGCACGTTTAAAAAAAACTAATTAGACCATTTTGCAACTTTTCAAAAACAAGTAATTAGACCATTTTGCAACTTTTCAAAAACAAGTAATTAGACCATTTTTCAACTTTTTAAAAACAAGTAATTAGACCATTTTGCAACTTTTCAAAAACATGCAATTAGACTAATTTGCACCTTTTCAAATATACGTAATTAGACCAATTTGCACCTTTTTAAAAACATACAATTAGTCCATTTTGCACCTTTTCAAAAACACGTAATTAGACCATATGGCACCTTTTCAAAAATATGCAATTAGACCAATCTATCCTTTTTAAATTTTGCAGAGTTGGAGGTTTACCCGTATTTCAGAATTTTTAACGACATATAATATATAACATTTACAGTAAAATAAATGTATTCCAAACAAATCGAATTAATTTGAATATTTCACATTTTTAAAAAAATTTATATGTGCATTAATAAAACACAGAAGATAACTATGATTAGTAAAAATTAAATATCCTGATTTCGTTAGTGTAGGCGCAAACCCGTATCTTTCCACAGAAATTTCTGTGAAAAGCTATACGGTTTTACTTTCAAATATTTTTTGAAAGATATATATGGATTTGTTTCCCGAAAATATTGGAAAGATACGGATTTCCTTGTATAAACCGACGATTGTTTTCATTTTGACGTCATATCATTATCCTCTTACTATCTGCAGTTGGTATTATTACTATGTAGTGTTTACAACTACATCTTGAAGGCTCGCGATTATTATTGCCTTGACGACATTTTTTCACATGTCTGACTTTGACTTTTTGAGAGGACGCGTACACTACACAGATTCAGGAGTAAGTTGAGTTGAGCTACACTCTGACACTGACTGTTATGTTGGCCCCTTGTGTCAAAGCGGAAAAGGAGAGGACACGGAGTAATTTAATATAATGGAGTATTGTGTTGTGTAATATGATTGTTATGAAACCTTATCCCGTATATCTCCTCAATAGCAGTAATAATACTACACAACTATACAGTATACCACTCCATTGTACTCGCTCTCATCTCATGTTCCGTAAATGTCAATTGCCATTCAGTCTTATGACTCTTGTCTGTCTGTATTCTGCACATGTACGCTCCCATCTAGTCTACGCATATATGGGATCGTCCATAAATGACGTCATGGATGACCTGACTTTTTTCTGGTACGGTAAAACCCACCCCCTATAAAAACATACGAATGACAACTTTTTCAGCATTCCCATTTAAATCGAGACGTTTTTATAGGAGCCACCCACCCATATAATGACATCATTTATGGACAATCCCTAACATTACACTTGACCCATCATCATACATACTACGGCTACGGCAGTGCCCAGTGCCATATTATTATGAGATTACTATCACACAATATGTGAATGAGACAGAGCCAAAATGAACCGCTATGCAACTTAATATATGTAGCCCTACTAAACCCACCTATGTCTAGGGAGCGTGCATAAATTATGTGGTACCCCTTGGCGGGGGGGGGGGGGGGTTAAATCTGCATATCATTTTACATGGACTTACAGACCAAAAAAAGGTGCGGGGAAGAGCTTCAAAACTTCCTATTTTTGTACCGCACGTAATTTATGGACGCTCCCCAAGTATTTAGCATTGTGAATTGTGATCCATCCAGCACTCTCTGACTCCTGTACGTCTGCTACGCGTCTCCATAAATCGGCTTGACAATTGAAATTGACTTAAACAATGATTGCGAGTAGTGCGAGAGCCTCCTGTCCAATTGTTTTCATTCGGTCGGTCAGTCCTTTCAAGTAGCAAATTACTTCCCTGCACCTCAGGATATTAAATAATACTCGTTACTACGGGAGTGTTATGTGAGTAGCTATAGCCTCTATGTGATGGGGGTATATAGTGTTTTGACTACTACGGTCACAACACAATGCAAAATGGAATTGCAAAATTGGTAAATTAATGAAATCCGTTCCATATACGCAGTGCATTGTGTGGAGTACAATTTTATTACAATGAAATATATGCAATAGAATAGGATAGGAGGAAGTATCACTGTGTCCCTACTTCTACATTCTACAGTGAGATAATATTGCGAGTGAAGAATCAAAAGGGCACATGTCTCCAAGTTACGCTAGAATTGAAATGAGCTATATGTCCAAAAAAAGGAGACTCAATGAGACAGAATACAAATGAGCATGTAAAATTGTCTAATTAAGAGCTTTTGAGAGTTATTGTATTTTGTTTCTATGGTTTTGAAAAAAGAAATTGTACTATTTGAATGTTTTGAAAAAGTTCGAAATGTTTTATTTGCATGTTTTTGAAAAGTGCAAATTATTTTATTTGAATGTTTTTGAAAAGTGCGAATTATTTTATTTGCATGTTTTCAAAAATTGCAAAATATTCTATTTGCATGTGTTTGAAAAGTGCAAGTTATTTTATTTGCACGTTTTCAAAAAGTGCAAATGTTAAGGTTTTGAACTTTAACTTTGTATGAAATACTCGGGAAAAGCTAGGTAACCAGTTGACCTGTTCGGATTGTGCTGATACGCCCACGTTAGGTGTGGGAACCCAATTAACTCAGTGGTATGAACGAGGTTTGGGGAAACTAGTGAATACGCTTCGCTGGGGCAAACTGTACTTAGGCGGACACCGCAGATAATGGGGATGCAACTAGGATAAGGAAACGGACTCTGGACTCTTCACAGTAGACGTTGTTCTTATTCAGACTCAGATTCACGATTGTCCTTTATTCATTCTAATTCTCATTGACTTCAACTCGGTTGACAAAGATAATTGATAATTTTGTATAATTTATGAATTGGTGTTTTGTCTCAGACAAGAACTACCGCATTCTTACAATGGTCAAATTTATATATTTTAAGTAAAACATCTCATGTGATTTTTACAACATCCTTAAACTAATGGTTCTACCCAGACACATTAATTTAATATCTTTTGGTACTTTACGAATTGTCCTAATGATTAATCTAATTAGAGAATTTCGTGATTTCCACATTTGTTTAATTCATGCAAAGAATTAAAAGAATAAAGTGTTTTGCCGCAGTAATTAAATAAGAATAATACCGCTACTGTTTACGTCTATTGACATTGATAATGTAAATAGAAACTTCAACTTGAATGCTTGTCTCAAAGTGCAGACACAGCGGTCAGACGTAAACATTAGTCATCATACATACACGCATGTATTATGTTGATGCATCACTCGGTTGAGCACGCTTCAGCACATTCTTGTTTACTTAATGCGACGCGAGCTAGACTCATTAAAATCATATTATTATATTATTACTCATGCATCTCTCATTCCCAGACGAATGATATATAAAATATAATTCTTTCTTAATCTTCTACGAAGTTACACACGTTACATCTACAATACTTCAACATATGAAGAATACCTGTCACTACCTGTGTCTACCTGTATGACTAAATATGTGTGAATATTGTATGTTGTAATACCCTCCTAATTAACTTTTAATACAACTACAAGGAGTATAAAAAGGTAATTCTCATTCTTTACCATCTTAAAAATACATCTTATACATCAAGAAAAAAATAAATAAAGAAAATAAACTTTAAAAATTTAATAATCCTCGTCATCAGATATTTCCACATTCTTAAAAACAGGAAATTTTGCGAGAGGTGTTGACGTTGATGTTGGTGTTGGTGTGGATGTTGGTGGTCCCTGAATCTGTATGAGTACAGGTGCATTCGCCTTCGGTTCATCCCTTTTAAAACGGTCCATCTCTGCCAGGAACGTATCTCTCGTGAGTATCGAATTGTCCTCCAGTGCTCCGCTCCTATCCAAGTGCATAGTGCTGTGGCATCGGGTTGTCAAATTTTTGTAAATACTCTCCGTCCTTCTGCTCCTCGGCGGGGGTATTGGTCTTTCTCCGTATAGATTCTGCAGCTCCATATCTGCAACGTCTAGATTCTGCTTACTATGTACTCCCAGTACATGAGTCCAATTGTCATTTCTCCAACCTCGCTTCCAAAATGCGGCTGTGAGTTTCCACTTGAAATAAAACACGGTCATAGCCATACATATTGAAATAACAACAATAAGTATCAGGTACATATACCACGGAATCGAGGTGTCAATTTTTCATGACGATATGTCTATACTGTTATCCTCTTCAGTAAACGTCACGTTCAATTTGCTGAGGTCCATCTCCAAGTTCATGTGGTAATTTAGTTGATCCACCAGCATGGGGTCCTCACGTTGACTAAAAATAAGTTCCAGTACTTCACCCTTATACGTTTCATTGTTAATTGTAAACGTGGTGGTAATCGGTAGTAGGAAGATTCCATCTGGGCAAGGGGTGGTTCTCTTGCTTCCCACTGTTATCTGCATACGTGGACAATAGATATGAAAATATCCATTATACGCCTTCACTTGAACTGCCTCCACGTCATCATTTTCTGTACTATTCCGACAGTGCTGGAGAGTGTAGTGTTCTTTTCCTCCTCCAAACGAATTCTTGGGCTTGCATCTCAGTCTGTTGGTGGCTGCGACTCGGTCCATGAAATTCCAGTCCAGTCCAGTGTCGTAAATGCAGTCTTTAGTTCTCGACAACAGTGCATTCTTCGGTCCAGTGTACTCCAGGTCACACGTCCGGTTTTCGGTTTTCATCATCAGCCTGAAAGGATCTGCCTCGACCAATGTCAAATTAGGGTTCACAAGTGGTACAATAAATTTTACCAACAAGTTGTCCATTTGTGCATCACTTTGACAGGATCGAAATTCAGCCAAATTCAGCGGGCAAAGTTCTCCACAGGGCAGCGTAAAATTCAAGAAATCGAATAGTTCTTCATCCATGTGTCCTCTGCTCCACAGCCGTTTTGTGTGTCGGATAATCTCTCCACTCATCGTGAGTCTTGACACCAGGTATGCTATGTCAAACTCTAACGATTGGATCTCATCAGGTAAGCGATTAGTCGCGCTCGCTATCTTGTTCACCTGAGTTGTTATCTTGTCCATATGGTCCTATAAGAGTTGAAAATTCTTCGTCTCCTTTCGTATTTTCTTATCCAGGTTATTGAAATGTGTCGCCAGCTCCTCGGTGTGCTGCCTATTCATCTCGGATTGATGTTCCGCCTGGTACGACATCCCAAGTCCAGCGCTCGTAAATACGGCCAATGCTGTCATCACGACGTTCGTAAATACGGATCTCTTCTCCCTGGATGGTGTCAAAGTCGTTGGACAAATTTTCTGCATCGGATGAAGGAAAGTCCTCTTATATTCATCTTGGCATTTGTCATTCAAATTATTTCCATAACTTGCAATTGAAACATTCGGGTATCTCAATAAATGACATGGTGATATAAGGCGTATTTTCACATTGTAGGAATTATATCCAGACAATGCCGGGTGTTCAGATCTTCTCCAGATCACCGGTCCTCCTTCATCGGTCTTCTGTGCTCCTCCACCGATAATCAGCATCAAGAAATACAGCAAACAGAAAAATAGTGGAAGTGTGTTGGTCGTCCTTTCGGAGTTAGATAGAGTCCTCTCTTCTTCCCTCCTTAAAGTAGGCAGTGGTACGGTGTGCTCCCTCCTGAAATTAGGCAAAGTCTCCGCATCCCTCCTCACTTTCGGAACTTCCAGTCCATTCTTCTTGGTCCTCCAAGTAATTTTGGGAATTCGTCCAATCTTTCCATTGTGCTTAGTGGTGGTGGTTACATCCCTCCTGTCATGCTCTCCAGAGCCTGCTCCAGAAAGTGCTCCAGGGTGTTTTTCTCGTACATTCCAAAGTGCTCTTCTGCTCGGCTCGTGGGTGGTGGAGATCGCAGATAGCATCTTCTGCTTCTTAGCCATACCTCCCTCCTAGGCGGTATATGTACGTCCATGTGTAGTGCGCTCTTTTCCTCCTACTCCCTCCTGACTTCGTTCAGAGTGTAGGGCAGGAATTCTTTTTTCCTTCATCGTCCATCCCTCCTGAGTTTTATCAGCTCCAGCCAGAGACGGTGATGAGTTTTTCGTCTTCTTTCGTCCTTCCTTGGTGGTAGAGGTGGTGGTGACTTCTCCCTCCTTACCGATCAGAGCTTCCAAGTAGGATTTCGGTTTTTTCTTTTCCAGATCCACTTCCTCCTTACGTTGACGAACGGCAGGGGATGAAAAAGGAATTTTTTCGAACAGGATTGTCTTCTGTTCCGTCTTAGGCTTCTCCAGGGTTCGCTCCTCCTTCTCGTCCTTCTTACGCTGTGAAAGAGATTTAGAGAAAAGTGCTGCCCTTTTGACCTTACATATTCTGCAGTCTGCTCTGTTAGTCCGCAGTTTTTCTGGCGTATCTTCTCGGCCAAGGTCCTGTGCCCTCATGGATAGGGATCCAAGTGCATTCGGGTATTTCCGGGTAATTGATCTCAACGTGGCTTCACGAATATCCTTTTCGGTCCAGTTGGAGACGTCAGTGTCGTCATCATCCGAATGTTCCCAGTTTACTTGCATCATGAGTGCGCACGGTGGTTCTTCAGTATCAGAGTCCTCCGGTACCGGTTCCGGTTTCTCCTTCCCTTTACCTTTCTGTTGTTGAGGGGTAGGCTTCTCTGTTTCCTGAATCAGTCGCGAGGGCGGTTGTCCTTTGTTCTTCCTCGTCGATCTTCTTGGTTCAAAGATTTCTTCTCTAGGGTCGGCACCACCGACAGCTCGAAAGATTTCTTCTCCATCAATAATTATACTCACTGGAGCATCTGGAAATTGTAACTTTCTTTTCGCCATTTCCAGAGTTGTTTCAGAGACTCCGAGTCTTGTCTGTTCCAATCTCGGGTCGTTGCATCTTAGAGGCGGTGATTTCCTTGCCGTATACCAGAGATCTTCTAAATTCGGTGGTTCCTCTATACCAGCCGGAGTGTCCCCTTTTTCTTGCAAGGTACACTTCTCAATTTCTCTCACCAGGATTTCCAGTTGGTGATCATGCAACTCCTCCCTTTTCGACTGAATCTGGACCCATGTTTTGTCTATTGCTTCCTGCAGTTCAAGACTATCGAGGTTGTTCCTCAGAAGTTTCCCTAGTAACTCCTTCTCTTCAGATGACTTCATCCTATCCATAAGGGTTTTTATTGTCAATGGGGGTGGTCCAAGAGTTTTCCATGGGTTTGAGCCGGGGTACGCCTTAGGTTCCCACTTGTATCTCAATTCTTGATGCTTGTTGAGTACTTTCTGGAGTGCAGTCCGGTCTCCAGAAATCCTTAGGTTCTTCATCTGTTCCCAGGTTTGTTCTGCTGCTAGGCGAAGATCCTTCACAGCTCTTTTACGCTGGTTTATATGCAGGAGAATCTCACATACCTGACTCTCAGCTCCTGGGCGCATCCTTCTAAAGAGTTCTTGAATGAACTGATAGGGTAGTGCAGTATCTGGATTTTTGATTTCCAACTTCTCTAGTGGATCCTGAACCTGCGTATGAGTTGGTTTTATTCCGGGTGCTGGTTTCGCATATCCAGGTAGGTCGGATAGTGTGATGAAGCCTTCCTGTTCACACTTTGGTAGGAATTTTGGTAACTGCCACTCAGTTACCTTAATAGCTGCTTCCACATTATACCATTGTAAGTACTGGTCCAGTAATAATTGGCATAATTGTTTTGCTATAGGTGTATTCATCTGTGGAAGTAGGTAGTCCAGTGCTTCTTGTCTTTCTCTGACCTCCTTCAGCAGGTTCTCGGCACGTCTTCCCCCATCCAATTTTTCTTGGAGAGCTAGTTCTTTGCGATGCTTTTCTTCTTGTATCCATTTGATACATACATCCCGTCTGGATGATGATGTTATAGCAGGTGGTTCCGGAGCTGGTCCTGGTGCAGCGTCTTCTTTTTCGGATCCTTCCTCTTCCGGTTGGATCATTAGGGCTTCAGGTTCCGATACCAGTTCTTCGTTTTCTCCAAACGGAAAAGCCGCTTCTTTCAGTCGGGGTGACATCTGGAACCATGTTCTTTCGGACCCTTTTTCGTAACCATAGTCCTCTATGTTCTTGTCCAGGAGCTCCCAGTATCTCTGCGTATCTCCAGGATCGGTGATGTGGGCCAGAGTCTCTTCGAAGACTCGGTCTCTTTCCTCCCAGTCAGCTGCTATCTCCTCATCTGAGTCTCCGATGATAACGTAGGCTGGGGTCTTGAACCTGACCTTGGGTGTCCTGAGGTCCGAGTTCACCGTTGGGCTATGAGACGGAAACCGTGGTTGTATTGGGTCCGGTTGACTCAAACTCTCCAGTTCTTCCTCTCGATCTCTCCAGTCCGTGTAGAAGTGATCATTCGGTCCTCGGTAGTGTTGTGGGATTCTGAACCAGGTCACATCAGCTCCTCTTTCCAATCCGTATTTTGCAATGTTGGCGTCGAACATGTCTCGGTACATGTTGTATAGTTGTGTATTTGGTAGTTCTCCCAGAACATACTCATATGCCCGCATTCGGTCTTTCTGGTATTGACTTCTCATATCCACCCTTGGTGGTGGACAAGGTGGTGGGGCTGGAATGTTACTCTGTGGTCTTCTAGACGGGAGCACATCAAGTAGCTCGTTCAAGAGATTATCCGTTATTTGGTCGTTAAAGCCAATACCTGCTTCCGATACTACCTTATGTCTCAATAAGGCTACGACTCTTGGATTTATCATGTTTCTTGTTATAGTAAAATTGCGTATAGCTGGGGGCCGGGACTCGTCGTCTGCTTCTAGGTAAGCTTGGAACGGATTCATAGCTTCATTTACCAGCTGCATTATTCCTTCTTTACTTCCATCTACTTCAGAATTTCTATGTACTCCCTCTTGAGGGGTGCTCTCGTCGTCTGATGCTCCTTGAGTAGGAGATGGGATATCTTCCTCTTCCTCAGGATTTCTCATCAGGGTAGATGGGGATGGTATTTCTTCCTCACGATCCGGTGAGTCCATCCTAATTCTTTCCGGCTCCTGGTCTATTGGAATGGATGGTTGTTGGGCCAGCGGGGTGAATGGGTTGATGGTAGCTACTGCTTGACGAGTCCTTTCCGCTCTCATGGCCAGTACTCTATTCCATTCTGCCCTTGTAATCCTCTGCCTCACCATGCCTGGTGGTAAAGTTGGTCGAATCGGCTGCTCCACTGGTACTTCCTCTTCTTCAGAGTCCGAGTCGGAGTCCGAATCCGATATCCATCCAATTGGTACTTGTTCTCCCTCTACCTCCTTTGGTCTGAGAAGGTAGGCAGTCTGCTGTTCCTCTTCTTCATCTTCATCTGATGGTGGGTAAGAGTCATAACCCGATTGCTCATCTTGTCCCTCCTCAATTTGTGAGTTGAACTCCCAGTCGGATGACGAGTCTGTTGAGGGTGAGTCAATCCTTGCCATGTTGGCGTATGCGGTTTCTTGAGTGGTGCGGTTATGTGGGTCTTCGCTCTCGACACTCAGGGTCCTCCGGTGGGCGGTGCCTAGGTGCACACTTGTCTTCCATCGGGTATCGGTGGGCGTAGCGAATTGTGCTACTGCGTCCTCAAGGCTGTCATCTAGAGCAGCCAGGTTTGCCGAGGGGGTGGTCCTCCGTCCTCCCTCCTGTCTCTCCTCGCGGTCCTCTTGTTGGGGGCGAGTACGGTGGGGCAAGTCCCTTCTCCTCTCGTCACGGCTCCTAGGGGCGTTGTCTCGGCGGTCGTCCCTGTCCCGAGTGTCTCTTCCTGTCTTGGAGCTTTCACGCCTTGATCTGTTACGTCTGCTACCTCTACCGCGTCCTCTCTGACTTGAATTGGACCGGGATCGTTGGCGAGTCCTATTCGGAGGCGGGATGCCCTCCAGATAATAGTAGCAATCACGTTTCATGTGACCCCAAACTTTACATAGATCACACGTACCTTCAAATTTCTGCGCCTTATGGGAGGGTCTTGGCACCTCCGGCGGTGGGGAGTTCCCATTGTAACTCCGACGATGACGTACTACTTCTTCCTCTTCATCGTCATCCCGATCGAATCTGCTGCGTCCATTCCTTTGGCGGCGTTCACGGGATCTTCCTCGTCCGCTTCCTCCAGTCTGTCCTCGCGAGTCCTTTCGAGCAAGGAACACTTGGGGCGGTTTGTAGGGCGTTCTTCCGATGGCTTTTTCTCGGTCTTCATCTGTCGCCTTCAGTAACTCCAACAAGGTAGTAGGTGTCTTCACCTGGGCTACTCTCCACGTCTGCAAGAAACCGATGTATTCCTCGAATTCGGCTAACTTCTCAACGGTGAGTCCCATGATGGTGCTGTCTCCCATGGCTTCTCCCGCCCGGGTAAGGTGGTTATTGACGGACATCAAGTCGACCATGTACTTATATCCCTCTCCCGCTTTCATCTTCAGCGAGAAGAACTTCCCTTGGAGTACATGCACGTCCTCTTCCTTCTTGGTGGAGTACATTTTCTTCAGCTCATCGAAGAGATCTTTGGCCTTCTGGAACGATCGAACTCGTGTGGCAATATCCGGATGCAGTCCCCCTAGTATGGTTAGGCGGGCACAGGAATTCGCAGCGTCCCAGTTTTGAATTGACAACAGCTCATCATTTGTGATAGCTGCTGGGTTGGCAGGTACGGGCCGTACCCACGTTCCATCCAGAATAACCCCAAGATGCTGCATCTGTAGGGACATCTTCATCTCTTCCGCCCAGGCCGTATAGTCTGTAGACCTTTCCAGGCGCGGAAAGTCTATTACGGGGCGATTGTATACCATGGCTGTCGACATCTCAGCTTCCTTCTGCTGGTGGAGGGCGATGGTGTTCTGTGCTTCAGTTAGTCGAGTCACTAACTCTTCGTTCTCTTGCTGGAGACGAACGGTATCGGGACGCAGAGCTATTTGGCCTCTCAATGCGTCTATGCTTTCTCGATACTTAGCTTCTTTTTTAACGTAATGAGCTTTAAGTATTTCTACCTGTTCGTCCTGGTGTACACGAGCGGCACGGATCAGTTCAGCTTCTCTGTCTGCCTGCTTATCCTCTTCAGCCTCCTGTCCCTCCTTCGTTGGTGGACCTTTGGATCTGGTGGAGACACCTTTTTTCAGACTACTCTGCTTCAGCTGGCCAGTAAGAATCTGTAAGATGGGCGAACGTTGGTCTTCCTTCTTGGTCGTGGAAACGGGCTTCTTCGGAACCTCCGGTTTCTGGTCAAAAGGGACTTCGGTCTTCGGTGATGGTTCTGACATGGAATCTTCTTCTTCAGTATCAGTATCACTTGGGTTGTTACACGGTACTATCTATCACTCCCTATTTAGTTACTAGTAGTGAGATATCTGTACTTAAAAATTCGGTGCTTGGAAACTACCACGCGCTGGAAACGTCTTCAACTGCGTAGGTTCTACACTTATGCTTTGTGGCTGACTACTACTCGCTGGAATTCCCTCAACGACGTAGGATGCTTAAAGTCTTTGTATTGAAAATTACGGTCAAAAGGAGCTGGAATTGCCTCAACTACTAACTCTTGCCTAATTCTCACTTCACCCAATTATTTCAAGTCTAAACAATTGGTGGGAATGCTCTACACTCTGGTATTGCCTCAGTAGTGGAGTCTGTTGAATCGTAATCGGTCTCCTATTGCTTATCTGGTGCCTTGGGGGGGAGATTACCAATCTATGGTCAATCTTGAAATCTGATATGTAACAAATATCAATTTCCGGTACTAGTTGTTGCCGCGTATATATACTGCTAAAAAACAATTTACTTTTAACGAAAAAGCTAAACTTGAATTTTAAACTAAAAACAGTAAATACTTTTCAAACTACGTTTCCCTCGTTCAAAATTTTGACAAAAATTTACGTTACTTTTAAACCTCGTTAGAGCAAGTGCTGACAACGTGTTAAGGTTTTGAACTTTAACTTTGTATGAAATACTCGGGAAAAGCTAGGTAACCAGTTGACCTGTTCGGATTGTGCTGATACGCCCACGTTAGGTGTGGGAACCCAATTAACTCAGTGGTATGAACGAGGTTTGGGGAAACTAGTGAATACGCTTCGCTGGGGCAAACTGTACTTAGGCGGACACCGCAGATAATGGGGATGCAACTAGGATAAGGAAACGGACTCTGGACTCTTCACAGTAGACGTTGTTCTTATTCAGACTCAGATTCACGATTGTCCTTTATTCATTCTAATTCTCATTGACTTCAACTCGGTTGACAAAGATAATTGATAATTTTGTATAATTTATGAATTGGTGTTTTGTCTCAGACAAGAACTACCGCATTCTTACAATGGTCAAATTTATATATTTTAAGTAAAACATCTCATGTGATTTTTACAACATCCTTAAACTAATGGTTCTACCCAGACACATTAATTTAATATCTTTTGGTACTTTACGAATTGTCCTAATGATTAATCTAATTAGAGAATTTCGTGATTTCCACATTTGTTTAATTCATGCAAAGAATTAAAAGAATAAAGTGTTTTGCCGCAGTAATTAAATAAGAATAATACCGCTACTGTTTACGTCTATTGACATTGATAATGTAAATAGAAACTTCAACTTGAATGCTTGTCTCAAAGTGCAGACACAGCGGTCAGACGTAAACATTAGTCATCATACATACACGCATGTATTATGTTGATGCATCACTCGGTTGAGCACGCTTCAGCACATTCTTGTTTACTTAATGCGACGCGAGCTAGACTCATTAAAATCATATTATTATATTATTACTCATGCATCTCTCATTCCCAGACGAATGATATATAAAATATAATTCTTTCTTAATCTTCTACGAAGTTACACACGTTACATCTACAATACTTCAACATATGAAGAATACCTGTCACTACCTGTGTCTACCTGTATGACTAAATATGTGTGAATATTGTATGTTGTAATAGCAAATTATTTCATTTGCATGTTTTTGAAAATTGCAAAATATTCTTCTACATGTTTGTGAAAAGCGCAAAAATGTTCCATTTACATTTTTTAAAAGCGTCAAATGGTCTACTTGTATGTTTTTGAAAAAATTGCAAAACTTTTTATTTCCATGCTTTCGAAAAGTGTAAAATATTTTATTTATATTTTTTTAAATGTGCAAAATATTCTTTTAACCTGCGTTTGTAACATTTTGATTTTGTATTTTGTTTTTAGCAATAAAAAAAATGGAAATGGGTCGTTTTGAGTCTTCACTCACGATATTATGTATGCGCCTGGCACCTATTGTCTGCGCTGTACAGGTGTAGTTACATATAGGTATTACAGGATATATATAGGCATCTATGGACGTGAGAGACGGACAAACAACTAACAACAACCGAAACCGAAACCGGCACAGAACGGAACAGACGCTGTATACTTATAGAAAATGAGATAGTAATAATGCTAATAATAATAAAGGAAATAGTAAATAACAGATTTAAACTGGAGATTTCCAACCAACGCCAAGAGCCCTGTCCAATGTTTGACTTGATTTTGATCTTGAATGGAAGAGTGGAGTTACGTGTGAATTTTCAATTAAAGTCATTCAACCAATTCAATGGATAATGGATAATGAATTTGAATTGTGGACATGGCACTCCTGTGATACTATAAGTACGGGAGATGGGACTATGGGACTGTGTGGTACTTCATTACTGTTTTGTTACTGTTTTGTCTGTCTTCTGTCCAATTACTATAAGTATACCTCTATATGTCTGTATAGTCTACCATATATTAGTGTAGGCATAAAGTATAATTGTATTTAGCAGCTGCGTTTTCGTCTGTATTATTTGCTTCAGTTTCCCCTTCATGTCTATTCTAGGGATGACACAGTGTTAATGTACGGTGTCTGTCTGTCTCTGAATTCATCCTCCGTCATTCACCATTTTTACCATTTACGGACATTATTCAAATTATGTATTGTGAATGACTATGAGAGAGATGCGATCGATACGATTTGATGTGAGAGTGTGAGCCATTCTTAAAAGTTCATATCATGTCGGGCGGTTTTTGGCGGCATTTTTGGCGGTTAAAGTTAAAAACGCAAAATGAGCTATAGCGACAGATTTAAATGGGGGAGTTTGGAATGCATTAAATTCAATAATATTTCTTTTAAGGTGTGTTGTTGAAAAGTTGCAAAATTGTCTATATTTACATGTTTTAAAAACATGCAAAATGTTGTATTTCCATGTTTTCAAAAAGGTGCAAATTGTTTTAATTCCATGTTTTTGAAAAGGTGCAAAATGTTCTAATTTCATGTTTTCCAAAAGATGCAAAATGTTCTAATTTTATGTTTTCCGAAAGATGCAAAATGTTCTAATTTCATGGTTTCGAAAAGGTCCAAAATGCTCTAATTGCATGTTTTCTAAAAGTGTAAAATATTTTATTTCCATGTTTCCAAAAAGGTACAACATTTTCTGGCTGCATGTTTTTGAAAAGTGCAAAATGTTCTATTTGCATGTTTTTGTTTTTGCTAATTTTTTCAATATTAATTAGCACTGTAAAAAGAAACTCTAATTATTTGAAATTTTTTAGTTTATCGATTTTAACAAATTTTGGATTATTTCCAACTGAAATGAATTGTTTAGTTAATTAAATATATTTTATATACACAACGTTTTATTGCACAAGTGGAATTATTAGGGATATCATGTGCGAATTTTATAAAGTATAATCTAGTTATGGGATTGAAGGATTTTAAATTTAAGTGCATGAGGGCATATTATATGCATTTTCATATTTTCAAACATTATAAGTAATGTATACTTAGGGATCGTCCATAAATAATGTCATCAGTAGGGTGGGTGGATATAGTTGTGTTTTGACGAAGTTTCATGTTAAAAATAGTTCTTTATGCAATGCTAAAGTGTGATGAGTTGGTCCTAAAATAGTTATAATTTGGATGACATCATTTATGGACCATCCCTTACCTACCTATAATATTTATGGTGATAAATGGAAAAAGTACGTGTTCAAGTATGTAGATGCACCTTCTCGATTCAATCAAAGGATGATGACATGGCAAAAGAGAGGGAATATCCGTCATCCATGTACATAAATGTCGTTAGAAGGTCTCCCTATATGTTTCTGTATTACTATTATTTAATATGTGTATTTGGTATAGGGATTGTTATAGCTTGAAAAAAATCACAGCTATATAGCTAATAAAATTTCAACGACAATAGAATTAAAAACTGTGAATAGAGATTAAATAAAAGCAGAGGCAAAGTCGTCTCATTGTTGATGTTTTTGTTGATATTGATGTTGATACTTTGGAAACTTTTAGCAACATCAGAAGCAGTCGTTCCGTTCGTTTCGTCGTTTTCATTTGTCCACACACTTCCGTCTTCCTCTTTCACTGAATACCTTTTCAATTGACTGTTTTTTTTCTTCACTATTACTACCACTATTATTATTGTTATTATTATTTTCTGACACTGACGCAGCTGTTGCATTGACCTTTTCACAAAGAGTTCAAACTTGGCTTTGGAGAGCTGTCTGATTTCATATTCAGAACACAATTTAAAAATGAGCCGTGAGTATTTTTTATTGTTACATATAGCAAATGCCTATGTAGGTACTTATCGTGTATATTTAATAAAAATCTCGCAATTTACATTTTTCATCCATTGTACTTAATGAGCTCATTTATTGAATTTTTGTATTTATCACAATTTGAATTTAATTTGCTTGTTGGCATCATATTATGTACTATTATCATTAGAAAAAATTATTACTCAATCTTATATAACGGCATTATTCAACATACTGCTGCAGTTAGCACCAGTATTATTATTAGAGTTATAGACAAGAAATCCAAGCGTTGTTGGAATTGATCGAATTGGACTTTGACAAAATTATGATTTTTGATGACAATGAGTACAATACTTTTTTGAAATACTAACGCTAGCTAAGAAATATGAGTAAAATCGAATTGTCGATCTCTATTCTAGAGGTAAGAAATTTAAACAGAATTGAATTGTTATTTTGAAAACGGGGAATATAATCATCTATGTAATCTGTTTGAAATTTTACAATTATGTCTTGGCAAAAAGGGAAAAATGTTAAAATTGCGTCTTTTCAAAAAGTGCAAAATGTTAAAATGGCGTCTTTTCAAAAAGTGCAAAATGTTAAAATGGCGTCTTTTCAAAAAGTGCAAAATGTTAAAATGGCGTGTTTTCAAAAAGTGCAAAATGCTAAAATGGCGAGTTTTCAAAAAGTGCAAAATGGTAAAATGGCGTCTTTTCAAAAAGTGCAAAATGCTAAAATGGCGTCTTTTCAAAAAATGCAAAACAATATATAAAACTACTTTTTCAAAAAAATTTATGCGTCTTTTCAAGAAGAATTGTAGGTAGGTACCTATTTGAACTACTTTTTTGAAAGCTGGAAAATTTTCTACTAATTCAAATCTACTAATTGTATATGTAGTTTACTCTGGTAAGTAAATGAATGCCAATATTTACACAAAAGTTGCTCTTCCGCACATTATAAATATAAGTACCTACCTACCTACATGTATTTGGCCCACTGGAAATGAAAAATACCTCTTCTACTCCCTAAAAACAATAACTGCCTCCACAAGAACAAAAACTTGCCATTGAAATTAGAATAAAACTGCCCCGCCATGTATAGAGAGCAGCTGATGAGCTTCCGCAAATTGTCAGCCATTGACCAAAAAATCTCAAATTACGAGTCATTTGATGCAAAATAAATAAACGTCAGATGTGCAAATATAAAAAACAGACAGTGTAAACAGAGAAACACGATGCTAATGCTCCTCCAGCCACTTCCAAAAGGTCCAATGTTATTAAATGACACAGGGAAATATCTAAAAAGGAAATCGAACGGAAATTCAAATTAAAAATCGAAGAGCGTTTCCCTGTCTACTCCTCTGTGTTTTATGTGCTCTATGGGATCAGTTGACCATGGTGCTGTCAATCATGTGTGAGTTTATATGGAAAATTCACAATCATATTCTCAATCAAAACCAAAACCAGCATCCAGCTTTGTATGAAAAAAAAATCCAATGAACTGATGATAGAATAGACCAAAAGACGAATAATAAATGAATGAATAAGTGAAGTGCAATATGAATCGAGAAACGAGGGAATCATTACCAATACAATATACAAATTACCCCGACCATAGACCAATACCAGTACCAGACCAGAGCAGGATTATTGGCCTAATGATAAGCCACGCCAGCTGATCATTCAGTGTTCTTTACACTCAGCATAGCGAGTAGAGATGCGAGATATTGCTAAATATTCACATGATTTATTATCTGTGTATAGCTCACGTGTCAAAACGAAATTATAAGGCTCGTGTATTATGGGGCCTATACATAAACTTATTGTCAGGGAAGAATCAAAACGGCCCATTTCCCATTTCAGCTAGAATTAAACGTAGCTATCTAAACAAATATTTAATGAGATAGAAGAGAAAATTGTAAATCACTGTCGTTTCAAAAAGTACAAAATGTTCTTTTTACATGTTTTTGAAATGTGCAAAATGTTCTTTTTACACGTTTTTGAAATGTGCAAAATGTTCTTTTTACATGTTTTTGAAATGTTCTATTTACGATTTTTATTTTCAAAAATGTTATACGTTCTTTTTACATGCTTATAAAAAATGCAAAACTTTCAAATTTACTGTTTTTTAAAAACTCAAAATTTTCTACTTAACTGTTTTTGAAAAGTGAAAATTGTTCAACTTGAATGTTTTGGAAAAGTGCAAAATGTGGTATTTCCAGGTTTTGTAAAAATGTGCAAAATGTGCTATAAGTATGTACGCTTTTATTTAAAAAAAATTTAAGCGTACTTTTTACATGTTTTAAAAAAAAATGTAAAACTTTCAAATTTACTGTTTTTGAAAAGCGCAAAATATTTTTACTCCACTCTTTTTGAAAAGCGCAAATGTTTTACTTAATGTTTTTAAAAAGTTCAAAATTTTCTTATTTGAATGTTTTTAAACATTCAAAAGGTTGTAATTTACATGTTATTAAAAATTTCAAAATGTTATGTTAAGTAATGTGTTAAGTTTTTTCTTGTTGAGTTTTCTTTTTCTTTTACATGCTTTGAAGAACCTTGATACTTAACTTTTACCTGTGACAGTAAATTGTTTTCTAAGCTAAATTATGGTGTGGGTCATTTTGAATCTTCACTGGTGGTATGTTCATTGTGAGCAATATATTCAGAATGATAATATTCAAATGGGATGCATATACAAACAAGTAAGTCTATGACATGAGCCCCTGAATGGCGAATGGTGAAGGAAAACTGCAATAAAGGAATATAGTGAATGTGATATTATAGGAATAGGGCAAAATCCTATCTTGAATTCGGAATTGTATGGAAAATGTTTCTTGTATATATAATTGTGTGTGACCTATGAACTCAGCAGATAAAGAACTGTTGAATAGTAGAATTTTGGATGGTGTCTACTATTCACGTAACGTATAATGGGCGACAATGTGAAAAAAGATTGACGCCTTCTTCGCATTGTTGGAGTGTAATTTGAAATAACGGATCAAAAAAATCATACGCTGACAAGTAATGCTAAATTAATTGCTTCATCCATCCATCATATCTGTCTGTAGTCTCTTGTGTGGTGCTGTTATTGTACGGCTCATGAACGTAGGTACGTACCTACGTTGCATCTGTAAGCTGTATTGCATTTCCTTCAATTTCCATTATACTGTCATTGGACTGGTACTGCTCATACTCATCCTATACCCCTCGTATTATATTTCTATATATCATATCAATCAAAATTAAAAGTGCAGAAATGAAGCGGGAATTTGTACGGTTTAAAAAGGGTGGGTGTTCTTGTATTTTATTTTGCTACTTTTTTTTTATTATGCGAGCGCCAAAAGCGCGAGCCAGAAACACACCTTATGATGAACCATGAACCATCTCCATATCCCGCCCAGTGCAAGTGTCAGTGTAACTAATAATAATAAAGCATAACTGAAACTGAGCTGAAATTAAAGCGTAAGATGTGGCCCATCCTTGACGAAATTTACATATCATCGTTATGGCTGTCATTATTTTTGGAGGTGCAAAAGATGTGCTATTTAGCTTTAGAGTTAGTATGTAGATTAACAAATAGGGCTGGAAGAAGGAGTTGTTGTTATAGGGAGCAATTTAAACCACTGCACAATTTTGAATTTGTTAAAAGTTTTATTTAGTAAATCAAAATGTTTTGTATTTATATGTTTTAGAAAAGTTTAAAATTTTCTATTTACTTGAATCTGATAAGTGTCAAATGTTATATATACATATTTTAAGAATTAATTGTGTCATTCGCATATTTTGAAAATGTGCAAAAAATTTTATTTGCATGTTTTGAAAATGTAAAAATGTTCTATATACCTACATATGTTTTGAAAATGTGCAAAAAAATTTATTTGCATATTTTGAAAATGTGCAAAATGTTCTATTTCCACATGTTTTGGAAATGTACAAAAAATTGTATTTGCAGATTTTGAAAATGTGCAAAATGTTCTATATACCTACATATGTTTTGAAAATGTGCAAAAAAATTTATTTGCATATTTTGAAAATGTGCAAAATGTTCTATTTCCACATGTTTTGGAAATGTACAAAAAATTGTATTTGCAGATTTTGAAAATGGGCAAAATGTTCTATTTACATATATTTTGGAAATGTGCAAAAACTTTCATTTGCATATATTTTTTGAAAATTCAAGCAGCGGAGGCTGCCTGTGCTGGCTGCATTATCCGGCCCTGAATTAACATTGGGTGACAAAAGTAAATTAATTCGCCAAACGGTAGCGACTACCCCTGTGTTTAGTGTACAAAAAATATCCAACCAATCCTACGTAAAGATATATTATGTGCCATTTAAGACATTATTAAGCTGCTAATAAATTATTTAATTCAACGATTGCCTATATTTTTGCAATTTTTATGAAAGTGGAAACGTTACAAGCGATCAAGCGGACATGTATAAGTGACATAATTATTTCTAAATTTACCAAAACAAAGTCCTAGCAGCACATATCTAAATCTAATTTTTTTACCGCGTGTAGCAATTTTGTGCAGGCTGTACAAATGTAAGTACCTTATTTACAGATTTGTGCAGAAAGTGGAGTTACAAAACGCTGACTATCGTTTCGTTGATGGTGAAAATCCAAAACGAACCTTCTACAGGATAACTAGAACAAAATTTCTCACACTCGCATCTCATACTTCTGTGTCTTTTATTACAATCCACACATTATGCCTCTTGACTTGTCACAAAAATAAGACAAAAAAAAAATTCAAAGAATTTTTTTAAATGGTAATTTCCCTACACACTATAGGCTAATACAAAGATGTATTAAAAATTACCCAAAAAAACTGTATAACTAACAAAGAGTTGTGGGCCTTATATGCTATACTAATAATTATGCTCAACTTTTATGACGCTTCTTTGATTTTAGTTGAGGAAATGTCAAAACAAAAGCCAACTACATCAGTAAATCCATAACCAGGACCCGCAGCCATAGCCGGACCAAAACTCAAAATCATTAGAAATCTCATCCCATACATTCAGAGTCTCAAATTTTCACATAATATATTTTAATTGATTCAATAAAAATACCTGAAGCGCCTAAATGGACATGGCGACGGACTCAATCGATTCGATGAGCACAGAGATGATGAATTTGTTGTGTGAATAAATTAACTTTGTAGTACAAAAATGGCGTATGATGAAGCGTATATTATGCTTTGACTGCACAGTAGAACGAGAACACGAGAACGAGTCGTTTAATTCGAAATCGAAAAATGGACTTTGAGTTGATGATTGACTGATTAGAATATTTTCAAAAGGAGTTATTGCTCGATTATTTTTATTGGAACAATATAAATCATTCACAATAATAAAATCTGTTTATGAGGAGCGTCGCGGTGACTAAGCTGTAGTCATCTTGCATCTCTATCATTGTTGAAGTTGCTTTTCAGTACTGCACTTTGCATTATGTATTGTATGTAAAATATTCTCCCTATGTAATCCTCATACTATTTTCTTGACTAACCAAGAAAACGATTAACGATAACGATAATAAGTTGCTCAGAAACATATTACATAGGCACATACCATTTTCCTGTACGGCGGAGACTGAGGTTTACACGTATATTAATATAGATCCTATAACTAATAACTATACGTAGGTACGTCCACACAGAAACAGATCACTCTAATAAAACACTGTACAATTTTGAAAAAAAGCAAGCAAATATAGAAAATTTTGAACATTTCAAAAAACATTCAAATAGAACATTTTCCACTTTTAAAAAGCTCAATTATTCAGGGCCGGACGAAGGAATTGATTTTAGGCACAAGTTTGTATCCATACAAAAACCACCATATCGATTTCATTGATGGCTTTCTTTGGGGAAGCAAAATGTTGTATTTACATGCTTTAGAAAAGTTTAAAATGTTCCGTTTACTTGATTCAGAAAAGTGTAAAATGTTCTATTTACATGTTTTGAGAAAAGTGGAAAATATTTTATTCGCATGTTTTTGAAATGTGTAAAAAAAAATATTTGCATGTTTTTGAAATGCGCAAATAAATTTATTTGCATGTTTTTGAAATGTGCAAAATATACTTTTTACGTATATTTTTGAAAGCTGCAAAATGTTCCATTTATGTACATGTTTTTTTGAAAATTCAAGCAGCGGGGGCTGCCTGTGCTGCGGCCACATTTGTCGTCCCTGATTATTGGAATTTTTCGAATGTAATCTCAGTTAGCCTATGCATATATTACATAGATTGTGAATACTGATATACCTAGATATAGATGGCATTCAAGATTGGATTTGTATTGTGAATTGTGAATTGTGGCTAACAATACGTAAAATTGTAATCATTAATAAAACTACATATACTCGTCCCGTATATAGTTGAATGACTCTCATCTAGTCATGTGAATGCTGCTGCTGCTCACAGAAAGAAATGCACTCGACCAAAATGCAAATAAATACGCACAGATATAGGTATAGGTAGGTAGGTACTTACAAATATGTAAGACTTGGACTGGTAAAGGGTCGTCCATAAATGATGTCATCCAAATATCCCATTTTCGAATACCCCTTTATGACTCCCCTGTCATGAGCTTAACCATTGCGTAAATGGCTATATATGTAACATGGGAAGTCGTATCAGTATCCAAGTAGACCCATTGACCCTACTCACGACTACGTCATTTGTGGACGATCCCTAACTGGAGAGAGAAGGAGGTTGTGGCACTGGTGTCTGAAGAAAAACAGAGAAAAACAGAGAGACGGTACCTAGGTACCTATTATACATTATACAGTCAAGTGGAGTCGACTCAAGTTAAACGTTAAGTTTCTTTAGACGACACCCTCAACAACCTAAAATGCAGTATGCACTATAGTGCATTGAATTGTAGTGCATTGTGTAGTGCTTTGTAAATGGTAATGTATTTTGGATGCAGCTGTGGTTTTTATTTGGTTTTGGTTTTGGCTTTGGCTTTGGCTTTGGTTTGGATGAGGACGGCGATACGAGACGAGACGTTGTTGGGGTTATTGGCAAGCTGCCATTATTATGAGTCTGTTCTTCAACCTCAACCAATTTACCAACAAGTCCAATCCCAAAAATCCCAATAGTAAAAAGAAAAATACCTATAGGAAGAAATGCAGAGTGCACTGTACTATATAGTACGTACGGATTACGGTGGAGATGCCCATATGGATGTACATACTAAAATTCCAAGCGCAAATATTAAAATGCATCTACTGATATATACGCCATCCAAGAAACAAATATTCTGTTCAAGGTAGGTATTTCAGTACGGACGGTGTGTAAACAGGACGGGACGAAGGAATTGCTTTTAGGCAGAAATTTGTTTCCATACAAAAACCACCACTTTGATTTTATTGATGGTTTTCTTTGGTATAGCAAAATTTTGTATTTACATGTTTTAGAAAAGTGAAAAATGTTCTTTTTACTTGATTCAGAAAATTGCAAAATGTTCTATTTACATGTTTCGAGAAAAGTGGAAAATGTTTTATTTGCATTGTTTTAAAATGTACAAAATAATTTAATTTGCATGTTTTTGAAAAGTCAAAATATTCTATTTACATACATTTTTGAAAACTGCAAAATGCTCCATTTACATGTTTTTTGAAAATTCAAGCAGCGGGGGCTGCCTGCGCTGGCAGCATTATCCGGCCCTGTGTGTAAAGGTACGTGGTATAGGTGTAGTAAACTCTGTGTATGACCAGATTGGTACTGGTGGATTATTGTGGATGCAAGATGCGATACGGAACGAGCAGGAGATGGAGAAGGAGAAGGACGATAGGTTCAGTTGACAAGACGTGGGAGGACATGGTTGGTCGTAATCGTAATTTGTAATGTACCCACAGTCTATGATACTGTATAACTTTTGCTCCTCCATAGTTCGTAATCAAATTGTCAATTGATGACAAGAGCGGAGAGAAGCCGACGTTGGATTTTAAACTTTGATGGCACTGATCTGATGGCAGGGCAGGGCAGGTAATCTCATGTTTGTAAGAAAAAATAAAATGCAGTGTGGTAGCATGTACAAAAACGATTAGTATCCTTTTGCATGTTGTAGTATGTATGTACATAGTACGAAGTTCTATAGTAATGTTTTATAACAGTATTTGGATTTGGACCAGTTGTAATAATTAATATTTTAGTCTGCCTGCTGTCTACTGTCCACATTAATTAAATTATGTACCCACCAAATATCTTTAGTCATTTAAAAAACATGTGCAGAAGATGTGCTACAGCTACACAAATATTTGAAATATACTACGCTTGTCTTTTATGCCATTCTATCAAAGTCATATGTGACGGAAATTCAAAATTCAAATATGCAGCTCAATACTTTCAAGTTTGAACAGGGCCAAATGGAGCTGGCAAATATGTGCAGAATAAAACTGTCTTCTACAAACATTTTAAATTGTCATGATCTCGAAATTTCATGTAAATAGATCATTTTACACTTTAAAAAAACATCTACATAGGAAAGTTTTTACTTTTAAAAAAAGTGTAAATAAAACATTTTACACTTTAAAAAAAAACTTGCAAATCGGAAATTGTGTACTTTTCAAAAATCATGTAAATGGAATATTTTACACTTTTGAAAAAACACGTAAATACACTATTCTGTACTTTTTAAAATCACGTAAATACAGTATTCTGTGCTTTTTAAAAACTTGTAATTAACAGTTTTTGCATGCATCCCATTTAAAGTTTAAAAAAAATTAGTTCATTTTGATCCTAGGTTAAATTGGAAATAGGTCATTTTGATTCTTCATTCACGATATGCAGTATGCCGTAAGCCTTTAAGATTGATTGGTAAATCCTTAAATTGTGCAGCAAAAAAAAAAAAAGAAGAAGAAGAAGGAATTGGGGTACTCTGCTGACTGCAGCCAAAGTCAAATATGAAAATTATAAATTCAAGAAGGGCTATCTGCGTGTGTGTGTGGAAAGGAAAATAAGAGCAATCAATCAAGTTGGAGAATAATGAGGGCCAGGGCAGGCGGACATCCCAGCCCAACTTGACTCAGCTGGTTCTGCCTGTTGTTGTTGTTGTTGTTATTGTTGTTGTTGTTGTTGGGGTTCTTCTCTTGAAACAAAAGTGCAGTAACAGTTAAGAGTCCTCGTCCTCAAAGCTCCTATCAATTCTGGTTTTGGTTCACTGAGTCAATTTGAATTGTAATAATTATTCTCCAGCTGATGATTTAGGTAAAGCAAATCGTCACATGCTTTTGAAAAATGCAAAATGTTCGATTTAAAAGAATGCTTTCAGGATGCTCATATAAATAAGTCAATTCCAAAAGCCGGGATAATTTTTTTATGATAATACGTACGTTTATTGTAATCATACTTGAATCCGTATTTTTTTTTGATTACACACTTTTACATCCAAACTAAAATTGCCATCATAATATTATGATTTCCATAAGTTTTACCATCATCATCACATGGTAGACTTACGATTAGTAGAGTAATAATAATAATTATTATAGCATTATATTGTGTATGGGTATATTATATAGGTTTCTGTCGTCGCTATATCATAACTGCTAATACATGTAAATATAATATTACTATAACGTACACGACAACGAGAACGGAGACGGCGACGGCGACGTACAGTACAAGTCGAGTATAGTGCCACAAATATAATGTCGACAGTGACATACGATACACATATTTAATAATAGTATAGCAGCAGTAATAATAATTTTTTTTTTGCAATAATAATAATTCATAATCTACAGCTAATTAAATTAATTATACAATATTATAAATTATTACATTACTTAAGATTAGACAAAAAGACTTGCCAGCTTTTCAAATAATGTTTTGTAATTTTTTTTTCTTCTCCATTTTGTATCTACGACACCACGACATTTCCTCCTACACGCTATATATACATTATAGACGTTTCCTATATTTTATTTTTTATGAAAATCCGAAATCAGACAATCAATCAGAAAATCAATTTCAATTTCATACCAAACCAACAGTCACACATTTTTTACAAACAATTTTTCTTGTATTATTAATGGTTTTTTTTGTATTGAAACATGGTGGATTCAATAGCCAAGATATATCCAGTGTAATTTTTTCTATGCACTACCTTATATAATAATAATAATAATAATTTATTCATTGGGTCGATTTAACCGAAGTTCATACAACCAGACTCAACCAGTCACTGTGGGTGAGGAAATAGGAGGCTACCGCGTTAGATCGTCTCGGTCTTTGTACCCTTTCACCTATCCCCGTCCCCTCCTCCACAGTAAAGGAGTCTCATTCCCTAGGCCCCTACAGTAAGTAGTGGTCACTAAGGAGCACCGAAGGAGATTGGGTTTCAATCAACCATCCAGTGACGTTTACCGTACAACACCGAGCCGTAAACGATTAGCAGTGGCCGAGGATCGAAGCCGGGTCTGAGGCTGTAAATTTCGTTACAGTCTGCAGTCCTAACCGCTCACCCAAGCACGCCTGCTTGCACTACCTTATATAGTATATATAGAGAGTGGATGGGTTACAGTGTTGTGCCTATAAGTAATATTATGTGTAGTAAATTACACGCTCACTGCGACGCGAATTATATTAAAATAATTAGTACAGATATAGTAAACTTATACGATTTAGCACACTATCATATACAGTACATAGTATAGCATAGCGCGATGGCTACATATAGTTACAGCTATATATATATAGGAGATATATAGCTAGACAGATATATTATTTTCTAGTACATATTTAAACGTTGATAGGTTTGGTTTTAGTATTTACGTATGACGACGCTTTTGAAGTTTTTTCCCGCCATTTTTATTTCGAAACGCAGCACACATTTAACATGAGTGCACAGACGTAAAATTTAATTTTAGTTAAATTAAATTAATAAAATTAAAATTTATAGTAATAGTAATAAATCCATACCGGTGAGAAGAAATAACTTTTTTTAGTCTTATTGTAATGAAAGTTAAGGTTCAATAAAGCAGATTGAGTTTTACCCAATATATATAGAGAGTCACTATATAGAGAGTTTTGCTATATACCAATATAGTAGTAAGACTTTTCCTATATACTCAAAATGTATATGAAGGTGTATGTATAAGTAGTACCACAATTTATATTTGTAATTAATCGGTATAATTCATACAGTCAATACTTTATGCAAGAAAAGCTTTTATGTGTTCCCTATAGGAATCCCAGTCACAATGATTGTATGTAATTATGTAGTGTACTATATATACATATAGGGGATAGTTATAGACTTTTTTGTCTGTCCTCGGCCTATGACCTATTCCTATACCTATACAACCATGGCATATTTTTGCTTTCGTAAAAAACAATTGGATTCCATCCGAGTCCGACTCCGGTTATATGGTGGTTATTATATATGGTTATTTTGTTATACACAGTATTTTCTGGATTAAATGTAGATTTCCCGGGATTCATTTTGTATTGAAAGCGATTAAACTTACCTATCTGCGAATATATATATACGTAATTTTAATATGCGCACTACAGACTTTATTTGTAGGTATATAGTAGGTGCTTATGCATTTTTTAATGAGAAAGGAGCGAGAGCTATATGGGAGCGTGCATAAATTACGTGGTAGTCTTTTAGTTAGAATACAATAAATTGACATAATTATGCAGTAGCATAGTATGTAATTTTAGTACATTAAAAAAATCATACAATGAATAGTATATGCAAAACAAAATGTTGTATGTAGTAATGGTAAATTAGTATGTAGGAAAATGTTACACAACAAATCAATATGTAAAATCATCAATTAACTAATACAAAAAATCAAAATCAAAATGAGTAAAAGTCGTCAGAGATTTACTGATATCAGTGTAATTATAACGTGTATATTACAATGTATTAATTAATTAATTAATTAATTAATTAGATAGTTAGAATGGCATGGCAGTAAGTAGGGCTTTAGGAAGGCAAAATTACAATCAATAATCAATACTTACATTATAAAGTATAGAGAATCAAAAGCACCACAAAAATAATGTAACATTCATGATGATGATGCAGAAATTTTAATCATTGATAAAAATTGTTGACCATCTATTTATGGTAGTCTACATAAATGGTTCATCAATTTTTAATTCAAGTCATTAAATAATAGTAATCATAAAATATTTAGCAAAATAAGAAATAAACCATCAATTAATTCATATATAGAGAGTAGTATAAATAATAATAATTAAAAAAAGAGATAATCAATTATTATGAATTATAAATTGAGCTTTTTTTAAATATAAGGATACGAAATTACGATACAAAACGAAAAAAAATAAGTAGGACGTGTGTGTGTAAATTAAGTGTGTAATTTAAATGTGTACATGCCCCCCTTAATACAGACAGAGCCAACATTTCCTGAGTCAAGAATCAAAATGTCCCATATCCATAATATGTTTAGCTGAAAACGAAAAATGTACTATCTATAAGCAAATTAAAATATGAAGATACTCCTAAGTTGTAAATTTGGAGCATTTTGCAGCTTATGTAAATGGAACATTTTGCAGTTTTCAAAAACATGTAAAATTGAACATTTTGCAATTTCAAAAGCATGTAAATGAAGCATTTTGCAGTTTTCAAAAACAAGTAAATTCATCATTTTTCAACTTTCAAAAACATGTGAATTGAACATTTTGCAGCTTTCAAAAACAAGTAAATTCATCATTTTTCAACTTTCAAAAACATGTGAATTGAACATTTTGCAGTTTTCAAAAACATGTAAATGGAACATTTTTCAAATTTCAAAAACATGTAAATGGAACATTTTGAACTGTTTTAAAACTCCTAATTAAAATTTTTTATGCATCGATCTCATTTAGCCTTTTTCCTTGACATAGCTCATTTTAATTCTAGCTTCAGTTGAACATATGCGTCATCTTAATTCCTCACTCACAATATTTTAAACCTTTTATAAACGTATGTACAAGTCATTCATATATACAGTTATTTATATATAGAGGATCTCGATATTTGTTTTTGCGCGCAATTAATTTATGTGGTATACAGATAGATTAAGTTTAATTTTGAAATTACCTGCTAAAAGTGTATCTTTTAGTTTCAGTGGTCCACCTCCACAGCAGGTGAACGCACGCTCTCCATACGTTTACTTCACATCAACACCAACACCAACCAAAACTCCCCATGCACTCGCCTAATGCTAACTGTAACCGTATAAGTATGTAACTATAGCGAGTAGGCATATTGGGCCTCGTATGTTTGCTTTTGTTAAAATTTTAAACCATAGCATATCAGTAGAACTTAAAAAAAAGTCATCTGTACTCTGTGTCTGTATGTTGAATCGTAGTTGTTATTATTTTCCATGTAATTGCAGATACTTATTGTTATTGGAGCGGTAGCAGTAAAGTAAAAAAAAAGGCAATAAATATCTTCTAAATAAATTATTTAATGCTATAATAATATTCTGTCGATTTGTATAGGCAATTGGTAATTTTTTAATTTAAATTGTTTTTTTTCTTTACTGCAGTGTGTACACTATATACTGTACTTTATGATTTTTTTTCACCATTTATTACATATATGTAAGAGTCACTTCTAATCTAAAAGGATTAAACGTTCTACACATATATATAGTTTAATGATAATTCATAATTCATGTATTTCAATATATAGATATTATAATATGTAGTTAAGCATATGTAGTATAGGGTAATTGTAAAATTAATATTTGCAATTCATATCTCAGTAATCAAGACAAAAAAATAATCAATAATAATCATAATGTATTTTTTAAAAAAAAAAGTGTGGAGAAAATGTGTGTTGGATATATCAGTATTTGTATTTTTAGTTTATATTATACAGTACATTTAAATTTTTACTTGTTGAATTAGTACATGTATAGTATATATAGTATATATAGTAGTACGTAATTATATATATAGACAGATACAGTTTCGGTTTCGCTTTCGAGGTTTTCCCTATACATAATATACTGCGACCGAGAATAACCGATTTGTCGAATTTTATTTTTGCGATTAAACTTGAGTATGTATGAAACGCAGTACGAGTACAGTACGACTGGCTATATACTGATATACTACTATAATGGATATAGACACTTATATAAAGGAGGGGTTAAAATTGGATGAAATTTTTTCGTTTTTCTATTTATAGTGTAAATTGTAATATTGTAATTAATTGTAATAATGTTATCCATGTTTTTTTTTTATCTTACACGTCCGTCCACGTCCATACCCTATCCAAATCCAAATCCAACCTGTACTATATCTTAATGTATATATGTAATATGTATAACAACAATAAATATTCTACTTTTTACTCATGTAGCTATATACTTGAGAGCAGCAGTAGTAAGTAGCTGTAATAGTAGTAGTAGTAATAGTAATAGTAATAGCAATTTTTTTTTAGAGTACTGTAAAAACTGCCTTATTATACAAACTGCGTCTGCCTTAAACTGCATAATGTGAATTATGTGTAGAAAAAAATCCTTTCGTAATATTAATTAAGTTAATTATATAATAATATTTTTTTTTATATCTGTAGCAATGGATGGACTTGTTGATTTTCGTGATTTGTTAAAACTCTATAACTATATACCATACCATATAGAAGATATAGCCGTATATAGCATTATAACCAAACCCTATATGGTCTGGCAGCTGGCTATGGCCCCCGTCTCACTCTCTCTCTCTCTCTCTGAACATATGACATTTAAACGGGATACGGAATTCAGTTTCGGTTTTTGGGGATGATTTAAAAATTGGAAAATGGGTCAGAAATATTAAATCCTGCATAAGGAATCATTCATAAACAACGTCATGGAAATATCTCCAATAGAACCTACCCTTGACGCCATTTATGGACGACCCCTAATATTATTATGTTCTGCATCAGTTTGGTTAAGATATGGGTGTCATAAGAGTCATATAATAAGAAATTAAAATAAACCAGATGAGAGGTGAACCTATGGTTATGGTATACGTAATGTGGTAGTGGATCACGTGATAGTAGTACATTAAGATTTTGTGTATTTTTTCTTCTTCTAAAATCGTAAGATCATAATTCATATCTTATAATTACATTTTTGCGTGTGTGTGTCTGTGTGTTTGTGTGGATGTGAGTGTGTGTGTCCTTAATTTTTTAAAATTACAGATATTCAGCTCGCTGTATAGTAACAGTATAGTAATAGTATAATAATGTTAGAAGGTATATGTATGTAGTATATATGCCTTGACAATTACATAACTTACAAACTCACAGTTTTACAATAATTATTTTATGATTTAATAATATTACAATTAATTCTTATATAATATGTAGTTTTGAGTTAAATTTTTTTCTTATAAAAAAAGATGACTTAGCTTTTTCATTTTTTTTTCTTCCTATATAGTCTCAGCATAGCAGCCGTAGCCGTAGTATGTATATGTATGTATGTATATATATAATGTATTATGTGTGTTTGTGCGTAGTTTCAAATCCTGGAAGACGTTTCCATATACGCAACAAAGCAACAACAATAACGACAACAAATCTCACACACACATTCTATATATCCTATATATAGACAATATATTTTAATTACAAACGTAAAACTTACAAAAATGTCAGCAGCAGTACATAATAACAACGTGTGTGTGTGTGTCTTCTTTGCTGATTTTTCTTCTTCTCCTTCTGTTTGTGTCTAATAATTACCATATAACGTCTATAATTCATTCTGATGATTTCCTATAGTAAGTAGGTATATATAGGTATATCCGCGTAGATTTGTAAAAGAAACAAAAAATAAAACACAAAAAAAAACGAGAAAAAAAACAAACTATATATGCACATTCATAATTCATAAAGTACATATATTATCATCATCATCAGTATATTTTTATCAAATACTAAATATATTCAAATTTTCGCGCCGCGCACAAAACAATTAAGCGCGCTTAATCACACAAATTATTTATGTATTAATTTCTAGATAATATATTTATAATATGCATATGTATGTGATGACGTTGACGCTCGACACACTTCAAACAAACAAAAACACTGTCCATACCCACACACTTTCATATACACCATTGGTACACTTTTACAACATTACACACACAGAAGAAACAGGAAGAGACAAACATGGCGCCATTTTTTGAGTCCGATTCCGAAATATTTTCAAAAAACAAATTTCGAAAAATCCTTAATCCCACAATGTGTTTGTTTCTGTTTGTATAATATATATATATAGTTCCTCTATATTAGACGAAGGTAGGTAGGTAGGTAGGTATAGGTAGTAGTAGTAATAGAGTAGTAATAGTAGTAGTAATATGTATGTATATATATGTAGTAGAATATATAATCGAAATCGAGACAGAAAAAAAAACAAAGTGATCTTGATTTTTCTTTCTTCTCTTGTTTTTGAAAATCCTTTTTAGGTCTTCAGTACTAAATTACAATTGAAAATTTATGACCTTGCTTAACGATTTAACTTTTTCTTGCATATAGTCAGACTGGGACTGGGACCGGAACCGGAACCGGAGTCGGTGCCGGAGCCGGAACAGCTTTAACTATTATTACAGTGGGTATAATTTATCGCGGTCTCGGTCTTGGGTTCTCAGTGTATTGGCGGTTTTTTTCATATTCCTCCTCTTCATTTTTTTTCATAATGTCTCTCGTCGTGTCATCTCGTCCAAACAAAATTAAAAATCACTCATCATCCTCATCCTATGTTCAGACACAAAGGGAAAAAAACAGAATCGACAATTAAAATTATGAATTTTGCATACTAAATACTAACTAAGGGCAATTAACTATAGTTTAGAAAAATTGTATAAATTTCCTATGTAGTCAGTTTCTAATTTATTTTGATAGTAGCTCATTTAACCAAGCTCCATATTATGCGAATTACAGGGGCGGACGAAGGCAGCAATTTGTTTCGAAACAAAAACCACCATTTTGGTTTTATTGATGGTTTTCTTTGGTAAATCAAAATGTTGTACTTGCATGTTTTAGAAAAGTGCAAAATGTTCTTTTTACTTGATTCGGAAAAGTTCAAAATGTTCTATTTACATATTTTGAGAAAAGTAGGAAATGTTTTATTTTGCATGTGTTTGAAATGTGCAAAAAAAATTATTCGCATGTTTTTAAAATGTGCAAAAAACTTTATTTGCACGTTTTTGAAAAGTCAAAATAGACTATTTACACATTTTTTTAAAAGATCAACATGTTCGATTTACATGTTTTTTAAAAATTCAAACAGCGGGGGCTCCCTGCGCTGGCCGCATTATCCGGCGCTGTCCAAATGTGAGGGATATGCTATTTAGAATTTTACTATGTATAGTAATGGAGCAATGGTTACCGGTCCCGGTCTCGGTCTCGGTTCCGGTTCCCGGGAGCCGGACCACATATATGAAATTCGTGGGCCACTGTAACATAGTAAAACCTTCCAAATTCAAGTTGAAGTTGAATGTCAAAACCATAGCTCGAAAAACGAAAACCATAGGACCGAAGCCGAAGCCGAAGCGGAAAACAAGACGCTTTTGTAACTCCGTTCGAACCATGAAACTAACTAAACTTTAATGTCTAATTGTAATGTAAGGAAATGGAAATGGAAATTGAAGCTCCATTAACTATACGTTAATCACTATAATCAATTTTTAATTCACGCTATACATACAGCGAGAAGAGACATTTTATCTTTATGTAGGAGAGAGCAAGTGCGTAGCTAGATACATTTACATGCATGCGTAATAAGTTTCCTTATAGAATAATAAAGCCCAAGATTTATTCAGCATTAGACACTCAACAATTTAATGTACTCCAATGTCGTCGTCGTCGTCGTCAACTGGGTCTGTTCCTTCCCGGCGCTGGCGCTAATTGTCGCTTACATAGAAAGACATTCATCAATTTCCACTACTGCCTCAAACATACACACTGATAGCAGTCGTAGTAAATTCTCATTTGTAATTTGTATTTGTCAATTGTCTCTCTCTCTCTCATTTCAATTACACTTTTATCACCGTGGCCGACGCAGACTGCAGACAGAGAAATGTGTGTCATGTGTAGGACAGACTGTGGACAGGATCATAGTGGGTGCAATATTGTAATTATATATCATTATTTTTACGACCATTAATTTGTGTCCTACGGTCCACACAGTCAAACTAACTAGTGAACTTCTCTCTCTCTCTCTCTCTCTCTGTTTGTCCCATGTACAGTTACGAGGAAAGGCATGGAGCCGGAGCAACTACTTCAACCCAAACTACATTGTACTGTAAGTCGTAGTCGTCGCAGGTTTAATTCCCACTCAGTCAGCAGAAATGGCGGCGTATACTGCTGTGCTTTTAAATTTGACTTTCCTGCCATTATATGCGTCGTCAACCCTCGACACCAGGACCAGGACCAGAGTAATATACACCACACATAATATTTCATTAACAGAATGTGCTTTTTATCGTTATAGGAGTATTAAACTATTGTAGTCATTAATCTCAAAGGGAATATCTGTACAGGGACGTAGTATATTGTGAGTGAAGAATCAAAACGGCTCATTTCTAATTTAAACTGGAATTAAAATTACCAAAAAATATGTGTAAAAAAACATGACATGAGATTTAACGTATTTTTAAAATGGTAAAATGTTCCGTATTTGTATTTTTTTGAAAGTGCAATATAGTCTAGTTACATGCTTTTGAAAAGTGTAAAATGGTCTAATTACGTGTTTTTGAAAACATGCACAATGTTCTAATTACTTGTTTTTGAAAAGTTGCAAAATGGTCTAGTTACTTGCTTTTGAAAACGTGCAAATTGGTCTAATTACTTGCTTTTGAAAACGTGCAAAATGGTCTAATTACTTGCTTTTGAAAACGTGCAAAATGGTCTAATTACTTGTTTTTGGAAAGTGCAAAATGTTCAAATTACGTGTTTCTAAAAAGTGAAAAATTTCCTAATTACACATTTTTGAAAAGCGCCCAAAATTCTATTTACTAGCTTTTATAATAGTTTATTTTTGTTGTAGATGGTGCACTTCATTTTTAGCTAATAAAAATGGATATAGATCATTTTGATTCTTCACGTAGGTACTATATATCCTGGCTACTGGCTATAAGTCTGCATTAATTGTAATTGTAAGGATCTGACTGACTCACAAAAATACAGTGTATAGTAAGATCGAGATGTTTAGTTTATAGTTTTCAATTACATTTCCATGATGCTGTCTCTGTCTATATGACTATAGTGAGATTTTGCATGATTTGGCCAGTGGCCATTCGCGTCGCGGAAAGTGTGATAAATGAAATGGAGAAGAAAAGAAGCCCTTGAAGTCTCGTCAAGTCAATGTAGATTCTGTTGACGCTGAGCTATATACCGCACAGCAATGAACAAATCACCATCGTCTACCCCTGGGCCCATAAATAATTTTAATTCAAACTTTAATACACTTGTTCTTATCTTGTACTTAACGTAGGACCCAGCAGATCCGACACTATACTGCAGTAGCACTACATAGGCCCAGGCCCAGACCCAGGCCCAGCACCAGGACCAGGACCATTCCCAAGAAAGACTCGAAAGAATTTGACTCGAATTTGCATAAATTAGAGTCAGCACAGTAGGGAAGCCGCAGAGCCGGAAATGGAAATGGAAATACTGATAAATAGAATAATACGCGAAGAAATGTACATGTGGAATAAATGTGTGCGGCACAATAGAGGACAATAGATGTAGTATGAAGTAATGTGCGAATTGAATTTAATGTCCTATCACACCTCCTCCATTCAATGATCATGATCATCATGAATGAGAATGATCCTCCAAATGATAAATGATCCTTAATGAAATCTTAATATTAATAATTCTTAATAGCGAGAAAGCGCTATACCATAACCATAGACACAATATTATACTGTTACGAGTACGACTCTTGGTTTGGTCGGTGTCAGTAGTTAAGGGGTAATGGTGCTGATTGCTGGTAGTGAGCAGAGTTAAGTTAAAGCACTAGGCACTAGGCAGTAATCATGAGGGGCGGATCTAGAAATTCTTTCTGGTCTGGGCAATACATATTATGTGGAGTGGAGAACAAAAAGGTCCATATCTAATTTAACCTAGAATAAGCTGTGTAAAAAAAGCACTAAATGAGATTCGTAAAATATTAATTATGACTTTTTTAAAAGTTTAAGACAAAAAAAGTAGAAGCGTAAAGTATTCAATTTACACTTTTTTGAAAGATGCAAAATATTCTATTTAAACGTTTTTGAAAGATGCAAAATATTCAATTTACACGTTTTTGAAAGATGCAAAATATTCTATTTACACGGTTTTGAAACATGCAAAATATTCTATTTACACCGTTTTGAAAGATACAAAATATTCAATTTACACGTTTTTGAAAGATGCAAAATATTCAATTTACACGTTTTTGAAAGATGCAAAAATATTCAATTTACACGTTTTTGAAAAGACCAAAAAGTTTTATTTCCCGCAATTTTTAAAAAGTGCAAAATATTCTATTTACATCCTTTTACGGTTATAATATTTAAATTTTTTCTGTAGACAATGAGTTTAGTTTCTAGCTAAAAATGAATATGTATCATTTGGATTATTCACTCAAGATATAAACCTTCCGCCATCTTGTTCAAAATTCCCCTATGCTATAATATAGCCTATGTAAAAAAATCATTTTAGACTTGGCAACTGCCCTATGTTCCCTGACCGCCTATGGATCCACACCTGGCAATCATTACTTTTATAGTGCAAACTTGAATTATGAATTATGAATTAATGACGTATTAGAATTACCCACATCATTATTGTTATTATTGTATCACTGTGTCTAGTATGTACATCACCAGTACCAGCACCAGTACCAGCACCAGTACCAGCACCAGTATGGGACTCGACAGAATCTTATTATTCATTTAAATTAAATTATGTAGCGTCGTGTAGCCGTGGCCTAGAATATCATACCATAGTCATAGAATGGAGTACATGGTGTTAAAATACAGTGCGAGTTTCAGTGTCAGTGAAGCTCTAAATTTGATGTCCAAAATTCGACGATGTCGAATTTGAAGAACAGCTGTAATCTGCAGTGTACAGAAGTACTAATAATAATAACAATTATAATGGCAATAATCGTTGGCAATAATAATGGAAAGTTGGAGAGAACTTCTCGACATAACAGTACAGCCAAGTTAATATAATCCAACAACAACGTAATTACGACTACGAGTACGAGACCGACCCCCAATTAGACTGACTACAAAAGTGTGAATAGTAAATTGGGAATAGGCTTATTAAAAAGAAATTAATTAGGGGTAAAGTTATCCGGAAATAGTGTGATTAGATAATTAAATGGAAGTAATATAGTATATTATATAGTGAGGAAGGAAGGAAGGAAGGAAGTAGATGACCTTGATCAGTCATCCACACACACATAAAAGCAATGTAATAATACCAAGACTCGTGCACAAATCAAGCATCGATTTACAATTTTTAATTTGCCATGTCCCAATCCCAACCAACGCGCAGAGGACTTTTGCCTACTGCTAAGGATAAGCGCCGTGGCCGTAGCCGTTGCCGTTGCCGTACTAAACAGTAGTGGAGGTACTACCGGTACCGGTACCATTGAGAGAGTTTTTTCAGAGTCTTTTGTATGCAAGCATCGCATTGGCTCTCTAATACGAATAGTGGTGATGTAATTTTTCTTGTTATAATAGTTATCTCATGACTGCCTATACGGCTACAAGGCACGGCTACGAAATTGATGGAAGATACATATCTCTCTCTGTTCTGTAGGCTATTTAATCAGATTGCAATTCAGATTTGACACTGGAAATCAATGTGAGCGTAATACGCCATCGCTCAAAGGGAAGGAGGGAGTAGAAATGTTCTAAATACATTATTTTTTTGCATTTATTTTATATAGTTTGTACGTTTTTACCGTATTAGCCAGTAGTACCATTCAGAATTTGCGATGGTTGAAAAAGTGTAAAAAATAGAATCTGCATATTTTGAAAGTATAAAATTCAATTTACGCTTTTTGAAAAGCGGCTTAAAAATATTAAAATTTACGCTTTTCAAAACGCGGCTAAAAATAAAATTTACGTTTTTCAAAAAGCGGCTAAAACAAATTAAAATTTACACGTTTGGAAAAGCGGTTAAAAAAATAAAATTTACGTTTTTCGAAAAGCGGCTAAAAATAGAATTTACAATTTTCAAAAAGCGGCTAAAAAATAAAATTTACGTTTTTCGAAAAGCGGCTAAAAAATAAAATTTACGTTTTTCAAAAAACGGCTAAAAAATACAATGTATGCTTTTCAAAAAGCGGCTTAAAATACAAAGTTTACACACCTTCAAAAAATATCGTTAAAAGTGAAATTTACAGCTTTTAAAAATTTACAAAAATTTTGAAATTTACTCATTTTTTAAACACCCCAAAAACAGAAACAGGTTTACAAAAATTCATTCGTAAGAACTCCAATTTAAAGAGTACCAGAAATCCCAAGGAACAATTTAGATTTTTTTTTTGAATAAATTTGAATTTTCTAAGAGTTTCCAGATGAGGACAAAAGGTTATTTTGAACTTTACAGGAATGCTTACTAAATCCAACATGTGCAAAATAAATGACCTATACATAGACATACGGTCACCTTACGACCGTACATATTAGTATTAGTATAGTGGAATGCCGTCTGGTTCTGGTTCTTGTTGTGGAATAATATACCAATTGAACTGCATATAAAACTCCTACTGTCAGCATTTTATTCATACGGTGGTCTATAAACCCGAATCGCAATCAAGAACAAAATCGAATATCGAATTCAAAAGGATTTCTTCTCTGACTTTGTATATACGCAAATCAGCATTGAATATTATTATCAAATAGACACACAACTAACGAACTATAAGTAAGTACAAGTAACGACTATAGAATAGCAGATATAGGCAGAGCTATATAGGTATATCAGTACCAGTAGAAGCGGACGTGGACAGAGTGATCAAACTTAAACAATAGCTAAAGCCAAAGTCGAGTTTCGTTCAATCTCGATCATATAAAAAAAAATCTGCATGCATCTCGTGTGTGTATCGTCTCTCGTTGTCGTTCGTATCGTACAGATATTATTAAGGTTGATGGTTGATTGGTTTGATGGCTGATAATGTGATGGTCTTGTTGATTTCTTTACGTGCATACTAATTGCCTTGAAACTCTACACACATACACACACCACGACCACTGCCACCACCACCAAAAATTCTTCTTTTTTAAACGAACCCTCCATTCAATTTCATAATCTTTTCATCCACTCAATTTCGCGGCCCTTTGTTCTTCACTTCTTTGTTCCCCTTCCCCTCTCGCACTGTTTGTTTCCCCACTATTTCAGCACCTGCTAATTCTCATGCCGATGTCGATTTCGATGTCGACAGACTTTGGTCACATCATCAAAGTTTTTTTTTGGAACCAGTACCAGTGCCAGTGTCAGTGCCAGTGCCAAAAAAACAGAGCTTCAGTCTCCCTCTAATTTGGAAACAATTAGCAGACAAACAAATAGGAAACTATATGGGCCATATTTAAAAATTAATTGGATGCCGTTCTTGCCTGCCGTTGTTGTTGTTGCTGTTGGAATTGGAATGGGAATTGAAACGTTCCAGGAACGTAACAATTTAAAGAAGAAGAAAAAAATGAAGGCGTCTGTCTAAACTATTAACAAACGATAAGTCAATTTAGTGAAATGTAATGGAATTTAATGAAAGAACCAGAACCAGTACCAGAACCAGAACCAGAACCAGAACCAGTACCACAGTGTCAGTCAGAGTGCAACACTACAGAAAAAAAGTGTAGGTATATACTATATCTGTACTCGGAAATGTAAACAAGAATTGTTATTGTGTACTGTACGACGGTTACAACTCTCAGTTTTTCCTATCATCATCTCCATATAAGTCTCCAAATCAACATTACAAAAGAGACAGATGAGCGTCCGTCCAAAAGTCTAACTAAATTCTAAATGCACCCCTGCCTACCTACTCTACTGATACAAGAAGATGCAGGGCCGGACGAAGACGAAGGAATTGGTTTCAGGCAGCAATTTGTTTCCATACAAAATCCACCATTTTGATCGGATTTTATTGATGGTTTTCTTTGGTAAAGCAAAATGTTGTATTTGCATGTTTTACAAACGTAAAAAATGTTTTTTTTACTTGATTCATAAAAGTACAAAATGTTCTATTTACATGTTTTGAGAAAAGTGGAAAATGTTTTATTTCCATGTTTTTGAAATGTACACAAATATTTATTTGCATGTTTTTAAAAATTCAAAATATTCTTGTTACATATTTTTGAAAACTGCAAAATGTTCCATTTACATGTTTTGAGAAAAGTGGAAAATGTTTTATTTCCATGTTTTTGAAATGTACAAAAACTTTATTTTGCATGTTTTTGAAAAGTCAAAATATTCCCTTTACATACATTTTTGAAAGCTGCAAAATGTTCCATTTACATGGTTTTTGAAAATACAAGCAACGGGAGCTGCCTATGCGCTGCGGCCGTATTATCCGGCTCTGACAAGTTGATGAAGACATCATCATGGAAGAAAATAGGAAGGCTCACATAAAATTTCACTCTTCTCTTTTGCTGCTTTTTTTTGTTGATGATTTTATTGTGCTGTCGGCTGTCAATGTTTTTAGCAGAAAAAAATAAGCATATAGGCAGGACCATAGGACATCATCATCAAATCATCTAATTGATTTTTTCCCTCTGCTACATCTTTATCTCATTTTAAATCCAAAGTCAAGTCAAGCAAAGCCAGAACCAGAACCAGAACCAGTCCCAAATGATTTCAGCGTAGCTCATTCAAAAAATCATTTTGCCTTTTTAAGGAATTTTACGGAAGGCATAATAAAGAGCCGACGGGGACGACGACGAAGACGACGAAGACGTGAGAGAAGTGACTTAAAAAAAATTAAGACATTTTAATGTCAATGCCAAACCTAATGCAATAATTCTATAGTAGTAGTAGTGCTTAAAGGACAATAATGCAATTTTGATTTTAAATTTCGATTTCAAGAAAATTTGAATTTAGCAGCAGGAAAAAACTGTACAAAAAAAACTGTACAAACAGTAAAGTGGAGATAATCTGAATATGATGAATGATGACTTGGAAGAACTATAGACAAGAGTGAGATGAGCGAGCCTTAGAGGCCAGCCACGTACACGACGCACACCACACGGCAGACATGCCATATAGTAATTGGAATAATAATGATCATAACAATAACACTCAAATAGTCCTACGGATAATAGCATCATTATAATAACGGGAAGAGAGTCAAGTTTATTTTCTAACATAGAACCAGAACCAGAACCAGAACCAGAGAGAGAGAACCACAGGAGCGTTTCTAATATATGTATAACAGAAATTTAGACATATTTATATTACACACGTTCCATTTCATTCATGTCACTCGTCAGTTTCCACTTCCACCAACCAAAACCAACCAAGTTACAAATATCAGTAAATGCCCATTGAGCCTCGTCGTTGTCGTTGTCGTTGAAGTAGTAATGTAATACCTGGAGCTAAAACAGAGCGTATGTTTTTAACAGGCTTATTTGGAGTCAGCGGCGGATATAAAAGCATTTTCTGGGGTAAATGAGCAAAATATTTTAATTACGAGTTTTTTAAAATTGCAAAATAATATATTTACATGGTTTTAAAAAGTAAAAAACACTGTTTTTGCATGTTTTTTGAAATTTGTAAAATGTTGTAATTGCATGTTTTTGAAATTTGCAAAACGCTCTATTTATATGTTTTTTTAAATGTACAAAATGTGCTGTTTACATCCTTTTTTAAATGTGCAAAACATTATAATTACATGTTTTTGAAATTTGAAAAATGTTCTATTTACATGTTTTTGAAATGTACAAACTTTTCTATTTTTATGTTAATTTTTAATTTGCATATTATTTAATTACAGGCTTTTAAAAAGCACAAAATGTTCTAATCACATGTTTTTTAAAAGTCTAAAATATTATATTTACATGCTTCTGAAACGTGCAAAATGTTCTATTTACATGCTTTCAAGATGATGACATTTGAAAACTTTATCGCAAATTTTGTTTTTAGCTAAAAATGGGATCATTTTGATTCATCCTTCTGGATATAATTAAAGTCGACCATCTTGGTTTGAAATTTGAAATGCCCCTGTGTTATAGCCTATGCTAAAAAATTGAATTTTGCCCTGTTTATTCCTGCTCACTCCCTGGATTCGCACTTGTCTGCAGTACTCAAACTCAAAACGACAACTGACAGGAGCCCTACAAATGGTAGTAAATATTAGTAACATTCTTTTAACATCCGCACATTTCTCACCGCCTCTCGTCTGCAGGCTACACATTTAGAAGTTGGGCTTGTCACCTCAACAACCAAAAAATAAAAATCCCAAGTCAAAAAACGTGGAAGTAGACGTCAAGTTTCGACACACATCGTGCGGTTGACAATTTAAAATTTGAATGTAAATTTGACGACGACGAGAATAAGACAAAAAAAATGCGAGAATTCTTAAGAAGAGATGCAAAATTCAAAATTAAAATGAAATACTTTCATATTCAAATATTCAAGACATGAGAGCGTCCTAGACAAGGATTCGGTCGGATTATGCATGGATGTATGGATGGATGGATGGAGGGAGATTGGAGATCAATGGCCAGGCAATTGGAACTCACTCACTCACTCCCTCACTACCTTCAGAAAATTCAGAATTTATAATGATTACACTAATTGAAGCAGTGATCTTCATTTTAAGCCCCCACTGTGTCACATGGACACAGAGAGATACACTCACAATTACCAATTACAATAATGTTGTTGCAAGTTTGAAAGTAAAAAGGAACACTACTACTTCAGCACGCAACTGTAGCTACGTGGGTCTCCTCTCAGCTGTAGCGAATAATGGACAGCTGAGATTTTAAATTAAAATTCCAATTTATCGTTCAATGACATTTGTGCAGTAGGCAATTTACTAAATATATGTGACTGTCAAAACGAAAACGAAAACGAAAACGAGAACAAGACCAAGAGTGACAGTGTATTATAATACATTGTATGGCAAGACGATGAATAACGAAAAGTACAAAAACGAGGACCGTAACCGTAAGCTGTAAACCGTAACCATGTAGCAGTCCGCACGCATCCGTCCACACACCACATAGCAGTGGCAGTATCAGTGTCAGCCAACAAGGCATCGTCATATCGTCTGTATGAAGAATCAAAATGACCCATATCCACATTTTAAGCTGCGATTAAAATGAGCTAAAAGTCACTAAAACACTAAATGAGATAAATGCGTAAAATGTTAGTTGATATTTTTTGAAATGTGCAAAAAGTTTTATTTGCATGTTTTTGAAATGTGCAAAATGTTTTAATTGCGTGTTTTTGAAATGTGCAAAATGTTTTAATTGCGTGTTTTTGAAATGTGCAAAATGTTTTAATTGCGTGTTTTTGAAATGTGCAAAATGTTTTAATTGCGTGTTTTTGATATGTGCAAAATATTTTATTTGCATGTTTTTGAAAAGTGCAAAATGTTTTATTTGCAAGTTTTTAAAAAGTGCAAAATGTTTTATTTGCGTGTTTTTGAAATTTGCAAAATGTTTTAATTGCGTGTTTTTGAAATGTACAAAACGGTCTATTTTCATGTTTTTAAAATGTGCAAATTACTTTCCATCACTTTTAAATCTCTATTTAAATCCCATGTGGCATCCGAGTTACTCCAAATTAAATTAGTGACAATTTAAACCAATTAAAAAAATGCTATAAATGTTTTGGATTCATTTTATGCCCTCACTAATGCATAATCAAATGGGCACATCAACAAAATTCCTATCTGTCCTCTATTTCGATTTCGATTTCGATTTCTACCTTGGCTGAAGGTGGATTTTTGAAATACAATACAATAGTGCAATCCAATCCAAATTACCCACTAATTTTCTAGATTGTTATCTGCTCCATTAAATATGACCAACGCGTGTCGTCGAGATGAGTTTTGCCATCGTCACTTTATATAGCGACAATCACTAAATCACAATACAACTTTTTGCAAGAGGACCACAGTACACTCTCTCGCTATCACTCCAATTCATCAATTAGAGATGAGGATGCGGCGTCTCATCCAAAAATAATCTTGTGCTCTCTCTCTCTCAGCATATCTAATAATAAAAATCAAGTGACGAGATGTCTGACAAGAAAAAAACGAAGAAGAAGAAAAAGATTTGTTCTCCTTTTCATTTTCAGTTTCACTCACATTGTGAAGCTCATTGTTTATGGAGGACGCGCCGACGTAGGATTTTTTTTCCTTTTGTTGCGCAAGTATTTAATTGTGATTAAATTATAAATAGAGTGGCGAAGAGACAGATAAAATATGTATGTAAATTGGTACGTAATTTAGTTCAATTCTTGAATTAATAGCAGCATACAAAGGCTGTTAGGTAACGGGAACGGCGGCAACGGCAGTATTAAGAATTAAGACTCACACTTTACTTTACTACACGGCGACTACTAACTAAAAGTCGTGTGAATATTGGTCCTATAACTACTATGAATTGCCGTAATCATAATTATCCCAATAATAAAACAAAGGCCGCGCCAACTACAAATACAACCACGACTACAGCCAGAAGTCTGCGTCTCGCCTCTTGTATCGTTATGTATATCGTCTGTGAAGAACCAAAATGACCCATATCCAATTTAAGCTGGAATCAAATCGAGCTATGTCATAAAAACAAAATTAAAAACATGCGTAGAATGTTAATTATGAGTTTTTGAAAAACGCAAAATATTTTATTTACATGTTTTTGAAAAGGTGAAAATTGTTTTAATTCCATTTTTTGAAAAGGTACAAAATTTTCTAATTCCATGTTTTAAAAAAGGTGCAAATTGTTCTAATTCCATGTTTTAAAAAAGGTGCAAATTGTTCTAATTCCATGTTTTCCAAAAAGTGTAAAATGTTCTATTTAAATGCTCTCAAGACATATTTGAATATTTTTGTAGATAGTTAATATTGTTTTTAGCTAAAAATGGATATGGGTCATTTTGGTTCTACACAGACGATATTCGTTCATGGCGAATTTCACACTATGTATAATACAGCCACTTCTAAAATTTCCACCGTGCTGTGGCTAAAAAATGAGACAATAGTTTAATCATCATCAAAAATGAAGAAGAAAAAGAAGATGAAACAAAATAAAATCAAACATGTTTCTTTCCTTCCTTCACGACTCCCATGCCCTGTCATCATGATTCTATGATTATGATCCTCAATAGTATTTTTACATCCCAATTTCCATTTTCTGATTTCCTTTATTAAGGATCCAATTTCCAAATCCTGCGAGTGCCAGTGCAGTAATCTAATAAGTAATACCCTCAGCAACAGGAACCTCAAAAGAAAAGAAAAAAACCTCTGCTAAATTGCTAAATAAGACAAGAGAGAGAGAGAGAGACCCACACTGTATTATATACACCTAATTTAATTCGAGTCCAAAATAATCAGAATCATAATATGATATCATGCCGTGTGCTCGGCCCGCTTTTAGAAGACGAGAGAGAGAGATAGACAGACCGCATCTTCTTCTTCTTCGACTTGTTGGACTGATCAGCAGATCAGAAATCCGGAACGCATATACTTTGACAATAAGTAGGATATAGCATATACCTATACCGATAGGAGCCTGCTGAGTAAGCAAATCCCCCTTTGCCTTGTCAGTGTCAGATCTTAATACTCTAAATTTGTCCTCATATATCCATCCACGTGTCCCTACGTTACTATACTTATACACAGGTACACTCCAAAATGTCTATTTAAGAAACAAATACATTATGGTATATGCCTCCCACCATCTTATAAGAAAGTGTAGAAATATACAAGAGAAAGAAATGGGAAACAATGCGGTCAGTCTTTGTTTTTATTTATATCACAGTCATGAGATACTATATTTAGCCACGTATCTGTACTAATCTACTATCTGCAGTCTTCAAATTTTATCAGTACGAAAATAAATTTTAAATAAAGGACGTGACCTACACAGAGCATCATCACTAACACCAACTGCGGCCAGGAATTATTACGGATATACCTACTATACAGATCTCTGTACAAAGCGACGAAAATATAAAATATGTAAATCAGATATGATTGTACATAGCCCTCCACATGAGCCCGCCTTATTCGCCTCTCAATCAACAGTACAGATATTTCCCAACTGCATTTATATGCAGACGACAAGAGATAAAACTCTGAGTCTTGAGACTTGAGGGGGCCTCACAACAATTAACATGAAGAGAGATAGAATTTAAAAGCCTATTAAAAATACATATACATATATATGTGATATTTATAAATTACATTAAAAAATTATGCTTTTCATTCTGTGATAATTACTACCAAATTGCACTGTGACTGTCGCGCCCCTTCATAATGTACTAAAATAATAAAAGTGACTCATGGTAAAATAGCAAAGCGTTTGTCGTGTACATAGTACGTAGTTGGGACTGAAACTGAAATGATTGTTCTACTTTTAGATTCTACATATAGTTTTGCTGCGTGAGTCACAGAGTCTTAAAAGTGTACAGTCCAGAGTCCAGATGAGACTCCCCAATTAAAACAGAATAAATCAAAATCACGACGACATAAGACATTTTTATTTGCCAGCTTTTTTTTGCAACTACAGAGACAGAAGACAAATACAAGGGCCGACGTGAGATATGTTTTATTTTTCCATGTAGATAGATGCATTTTTCAAATAAAAAATAGAACATACTCACAAAAAAATACAGAAAATAGAACAAAGGCTATGAGATGTAATACAGTCCAAATGGAAATACCTATAGAGGTATAGACTGACTCAGTCAGTCAGCCAGGCAAAAAGGTTTATGGGAAAATAAGATGAGACCTTGTCTACTATAGAAGAATGATGGAAAAAAAGGAAAGAAATTAGATGAGATGTTCTTTTACACATGTCATTTTCTACGTAAGGTAGGTAGGTACCTATCTATCTATTTTTTTGAAAAAAAAGTCAGTGTGTGTGTGTGTCTCAATATGAACTGTGACGGTGACTATGACTGAGTACTGAGAGTTACTGACTGAGGAGAGGAGGAGATGGTGGTATGGTGGTAGCAGGTGAATCTGGTGAATCCTGTTTGTACAGATGCATTTATCAATCTTGCAGTCTAAATTACATAGCTACTGTTTTCTGACTCGTACTTGCCATTGAGTGAGTCAAAAAAATGGAAATAAATTAAGAACCTACACGTACCTAATGGACACATGTGACTAATATAGAAATAGAAATGCATCAAAAAATTGTGTAAAAATTTGAATGATATATACTGCCATGTAAAACTAAAGGCAAATAGAGGTACTATATAATATCGTCTGTGAAGAAGAAAAATGAGCTACTTCCAATTTAAGCCAGAATTAAAATGTTACTATTTCAAAAAAAAGTACTAAATGAGATACAGTACAATATAATTGACGAGTTTTTAAAACTATCAAAATTTTTTATGTTCATACTTTTTGACTAATGAAATATGTTTTATTTACATGTTTTGGAAAAGTGCAAAATATTCTATTTACGTGTTTTTGAAAAGCGCAAAATGTTCTATTTACATGTTTTGGAAAAGTGCAAAATATTCTATTTACGTGTTTTTGAAAAGCGCAAAATGTTCTATTTACGTGTTTTGGAAAAGTGCAAAATATACTATTGGCGTGTTTTTGAAAAGTACTAAATATTCAATTTACTTGTTTTTAAAAAATACTAATTATTCTATTTACATGCTTTTGAAAAGTGCAAAAATGTTCTATTTACATTTTTTTTAAAAGTGCCAAATATTCAATTTACTTGTTTTGGAAAAGTGCAAAATGTTCTATTTACACGCTTTCAGCATCATAATATTTTAATTGTATTTTGTAGATCGTCCATTTTAATTCTAGTTAAAAATAGATATGGGTCATTTTGATTCTTCACAGATGATATGCTGCTACCCTGTCAACTATGAGCTTTAATAATATAAAATATGCACAAAATCTATACTTAATTCTTTCTTGCTTTTCAATTTGGTCTGGTTCAGGTTCAGAATTCAAAATTTCCACTTCAATTCGAAATTTAATCCTCAAAAACAAATCCTCAAGAAAATATTTTTCGTACCTATAGGTATAGCCACATATATGTACTAATAAGTGTCCATTCTGGGAGCATTTAAAAACCAAAACCAAAAGCGACCGGGACCGGAACCGGACAAACCTACCAGAGCCAAGCTAATTTCAATTTTTGCATTCAAAAGTTATAATTCGAAATGTGTGAAGGCGCATTATTTAAATTGAGTCATATAAGCTAGCGAGAAAGGTCATCTATAAATTCAATAAATCGTTTACGCAAAAAATATAAAAATTGCTGCCCCTAAAATCACCACCATCACAACCACTATACTCCTATATTCGATATATGCAGATATTATAAGCAGATCCTAAATAATATCCAAACGGAAAATTAATAGACTTGAACAGCTTACACTTGAGACTTGAGAACGTTTTTTAACGGCAGAAAAAAAAAATAATCGGAAGGCTAAACAAGAAACTAGGCCTTGCCACTCACACTATAAAATATCTAAACCTAACCTAATGCAAATGTAATGATAATGGGGAATGGTAATGATAGCACTATAAGAAGGATGACGATATAACAAGGAGCACCACCATTTTTCCATCTCTCAGTCAGTCTCACCAGTGTCAGCTTCTGTACTATAAGTAAGTGATTTCTATCACAATTTTTGTATTAAGTTTTTTATAAATAGAAATTTGAATATACTGCACCTAGGTATGTACATACTACAGCTCCAATATGCTACTCGTGATCTGGAGGCTACTTTAGGCTATGCTATGATATGATATGCATTTCCTATATGAGAGTCACAGTAGTAATAGTATATATATAATGTAACCTACCTACCTATTAACTATATAACAAGCAACCCAAAAAAAACGGAGCCTATCCGTAACACTGTGCAAAGGACACACACTGTACTATAATGTATTCCTAATTCATGGGTTACAATGTGGCTTTCATTTTGCTACCACACCAAAACAGAGAACAGATTAAAAGACGAGGGATGCTGCTTGCGCTAATATTAAATATTAATTTAGTTATTGCGTAAGTCATATATCGCGAGTGAAGAATCGAAATGAGCTATATCCAATTTTAGCTAGGATTAAAATAGGTTATGTGTTTAAGAAAACAGTAAATGAGATGCGTAAAATATTATTTACGACTTTTTTTGAAAGTGTAAAATGTTTTATTTATGCGTTTTTGAAAATTGTAAACTTTTCTGTTTGTACGTGTTTTGAAAAGTGAAAATATTCTGTTTCCACGTTTTTTGAAACATGCGAAATATTCTATTCACGCGTTTTTTGAAAGGTTCAAAATATTCTATTTACACGTTTTTTGAAAGGTGCAAAATATTCCATTTACACGTTTATTGAAAGGTGCAAAATATTCTATTTACAAGTTTTTCGAAACATGCAAAATATTCTATTTACACGTTTTTTGAAAAGTGCGAAATATTCTGTTTACAAGTTTTTTGAAAGGTGCAAAATATTCTGTTTACACGTTTTTTTGAAAGGTGCAAAATATTCTGTTAACGCGTATTTTGGAAAGTGAGAAATATTTTATCTACACGTTTTTTGAAAGGTGCAAAATATTCTGTTTACACGTTTTTTTGAAATGTGCAAAATATTCTGTTAACGCGTATTTTGGAAAGTGAGAAATATTTTATCTACACGTTTTTTGAAAGGTGCAAAATATTCTGTTTACACGTTTTTTAAAACATGCAAAATATTCCATTTCCACGTTTTTTGAAAAGTGCGAAATATTCCATTTAAATGCTTTAAGGATCACGGCTGACATTTTAATTTTTTTGTGTAGATATTGAATTTTACTTTTAGCCAAAAATAGATAGGATCTTTTTGATTCTTCTTCACTTACGATTTGTTCAGCACTATAGACAGCGACTGACACACTCACTGAATTATACATATGACTAACACTGATAATTCTATACTAGTGAGTAGAGTAGGTAATTGTAGGAAGAAATAACAATAATTAATAGGAGTATTATTATCAAGGAATTAAAGATAATTAAATGCAATATAAAACAAATTATGAGCCCATTGTAATGAGCTTGCTTACGAATAATAATCAGATTTGGAATAATAACAGTATTAGTCATAATTAGAATCGAAATCATCCTTCCCTTAACTAGACACAATGGGAATCAAATCCAAAATGGAAACAATAGTAAAGCACCAGGACATGGAAACGGTAGTACTGTGCAGCATTTGTAAGGCAACGACACACACACACACACACACAATTTATAACCAACTTTTGTTTTTGTCAGCCTTGTGTCTCAACAACAACAGTTCCTAAATGGTAACAGTACTAATATTAATGCATAAAATTAAAATTAAATAATATGTAACCATCACAAAACTATCACCATAACTATAATCATGTGCGTCGCAGCGGCCACAGTCTAATTTAATTCTACTGATGATTAGCTTCGAAATTTTGTTTTTTGAATATCGTCTGTGAAGAATCAAAAAGAGCCATTACCATTTTTTGCCTAATATAAAATGCACTATAGGATCTACAAATATTTTGAAATATCATCATTCTGAAAGCATGTAAATAGAACTTTGAACACTTTTTAAAATGATGTAAATAAAACAATTTGGAATTTAAAAAACCTTGTAAATGGAACATTTTGGAATTTAAAAAAAGACGTAAATAGAACTTTGAACACTTTTTAAAAAGATGTAAATAAAACAATTTGGAATTTAAAAAACCTTGTAAATGGAACATTTTGGAATTTAAAAAAAGACGTAAATAGAAAAGTTTGAAATTTGAAAAAAGATGTAAATAGAAAATTTTAGGATTTAAACAAAGATATATACATAAAACATTTTGGAATTTAAAAAACGAAGTAAATAGAACATTTTGGAATTTAAAAAAAGATGTAAATAGAACATTTTGGAATTTACAAAACGATGTAAATAGAACATTCTGGAATTTAAAAAAATGTAAATAGAACATTTTACACTTTTCAAAAAGATGTAAATAGAACATTTTACACTTTTCAGAAACATGTAAATAGAACATTTTGGAATTTAAAAAAAGAAGTAAATAGAAAATTTTGAAATTTGAAAAAAGATGTAAATAGAAAATTTTGGAATTTAAACAAAGATATATAAATAAAACATTTTGGAATTTAAAAAAAGAAGTAAATAGAACATTTTGAAATTTAAAAAAAGATGTAAATAGAACATTTTGGAATTTACAAAACGATGTAAATAGAACATTCTGGAATTTAAAAGAAATGTAAATAGAACATTTTACAATTTTCAAAAACATGTAAATAGAACATTTTACACTTTTCAAAAAGATGGAAATAGAACATTTTACACTTTTCAAAAACATGTAAATAGAACATTTTACACTTTTCAAAAAGATGTAAATAGAACATTTTACACTTTTCAAAAACATGTAAATAGAACATTTTACACTTTTCAAAAACATGTAAATAGAACATTTTACACTTTTCAAAAAGATGTAAATTGAACATTTTGGAATTTAAAAAAAGATGCACATAGACCATTTAACACTTTTTTAAATCAGTAAACAGAACATTTTACACTTTTTTCTAAGCAAGAAGAAAGAATATTTTGCAATTTTCAAAAACTCGTAATAAAAAACATTTTAAGCATTTTCCTCAAGTAGTATTATTTTAAATTGCTTGTACTATAGTTCTAGCTTAAATTAGAGATGGTTTATTTTGATTCTTCATTCACAATATTATGCTGGTGCTGGTAGTCCCATAATATGGCACTATACGGGATAAATAGTAAATTAGAGCGTCTCAATATTACAAGCATTATTACTATTACATAGCAATATCAATATTACATGGCTCCATAGGTGTCTCATATGTTCTGTACTATCAGTAGTAAGTCTGCACACACATTACGTGAATATCGTTTTATTTTTCTAAACGTAAAAGATCCTTTGATTACTTCTATTACGTCTGATTTTTTCCTGCATAAAGTGCCTACCTATACCCATAAAGCTGAACACACTATGTACAGGCTAATGGCTAATGTTGACACGGCGGTGAAGAAAGTAAATAAATCTCAAAATACGAAAAGTGTATAAAATTGCACAAAATTGCACATTCAATTTCCACGGTTTTTATAAGGCCGTCAAACACACACACACACACACGAGGGATGAAAATGTGAAAAAAATAACATGCTTACCAACACCAAACTATAATTTGCCTACCTTTGCTTGTGATTTTTTTTATGTTTTTTTGAGTTTTTGATTTTGACAAGCGAAGCAAATATTGTAAGTAATGCCTACATAATAGTACTATGTAGTAAAATATCTGTAGTATGTATACACAGGTGCTGCCTACATGTAGCTACATAATTAAATTACCTAAATATGTAAACAAAAATCAAGACAAAAAAAACAATGAAACACACTAAAGAACAATTACTATGATTATATGACTATTATTGCGATTACAACTACGCGACTGGGTCTCTAAATGTGCTGCTTACAATGACGGTTAAATCCACAGGGCCGGACGAAGAAAATTCTTTTAGGCAGCAATTTGTTTCCATATACAAAAAAGCCAATACTTTGATTTTAATGATAGTTTTCTTTAGTAAAGCAAAATGTTGTATTTACATGTTTTAGAAAAATGGAAAATGTTCCGTTTACTTGATTCAGAAAAGTGCAAAATAATCTATTTACATGTTTTGAGAAAAGTGGAAAATGTTTTATTTCCATGTTTTTGAAAAGTGCAAAATGTTCTTTTTACATGTTTTGAGAAAAGTGGAAAATGTTTTATTTCCATGTTTTTGAAAAGTGCAAAATGTTCTTTTTACATGTTTTGAGAAAGTGGAAAATGTTTTATTTCCATGTTTTTGAAATGTATAAAAACTTTAATTTGCATTTTTTTGAAAAGTGCAAAATGTTCCATTTACATGTTTTTTAAAATTCAATCATTCGGGCTGCCTGCGCTGGCCGCATTATCCGGCCCTGTAAATCTACACAGTGCTTCTACAACGTCACTCCAACATAATAGTATTATGTAAAATGTAAACTTAACTCATTTCAAAATTAAATCCTAATTACTAATTACTCACACGAGTCCGGCCATGAAAAACAAATACAAAAAGTAAAAAATGACAACGTAACGTAACTACATAATAATTGTAAAACGCAGCCACATAGGACATACAGGGTAGCCTTCACTTACAAAATACAAATACGCACACCCAAAGGAACCGCGCATCTATGTGCTATTTTACCTACGTTCAATTCTCCTAAATAAAGGCCCACATTAAAAAGAATTTCTGTACAGAATGTGTATAATATTATGAAGTAAAAATAATTGGCCTGTATTTATTTATGACACTCGCACATTTATTATTGTAGTCTGAATGAAACTGAAACTGAACAGAGGAAAAAAAGTGGCGTTTTTGCATTTACATGTGTTGGGACTAAACCATATCGTCTGTGAAGAACCAAAATGACCCATATATCCAATTTAAGCTAGAATCAAAATGAGCTATGTCCTAAAAACAAAATGAGAAACATGCGTCAAATGTTCATTACGAGTTTTTTAAAAGTGCAAAATGTCCTATTTACATGTTTTTGAAAAGTGTAAAATGTTCAATTTACATGTTTTGGAAAAATGTAAAATGTTCAATTTACATGTTTTTGAAAATTGCAAAATGTTCTATTTACATGTTTTTGAAAAGTGCAAAATATTGTATTTAAATGCTTTCAAGACTTGTTACAATATTTTTGTAGATATTGAATATTGTTTTTAGCTACAAATGGATATAGGTCATTTTGGTGCTTCACAGACTATATAGTAAAAAGTAAACGTAGCCGTAGCCGTAACCGTAGCCGTAAGAAAGGTTGTACAGTTATGCGGAGCTATGTACAGCACACGCATAATTAGTCATGATAATGAGAATGAGTGACGTAGTTTTTGTAATAATTTCATGTGTGTCTCCTGTACTACAGCGACAGTCTACAAAAACTTTCACTCACTTTGTCACTTGCCATTTTCCCCCTCCCCTTTAATATTATCTTCACCCTGCCTGCCTACTGCCTGCCTGCCCTGTCCAATAATGACTTGTATTATTTTTGATTCTTGAATTATTTTGAAAAATGGTGACTGAGTGCGAGTGCCGTGCCAGTTAATGAAGCTGATAGTGATGATGATGATGATGATTGGGATGCTATAAAGTAATTCAAGTGAAGTGACGAAGTGGATTTGTATCTCGCCTCTGAATGTGTTTTTTCCCCGTTTTCAATTTCCATTCAAGCTTAAAGGAGCAATTGCCATTCTTATTATAGGCACAGTGAGTAATTACAGGTATTCTTCATATTGTCTAAATGTCATGTCATATATATTTTCGTTTTCATTTTTCAAGATGTAATATCAGACTGAGCCAAGAGCACAGAACCAAATAATATCCATACAGATAATTATTATCTCGTCACATATCTAAAATAGAAATCGTTCAAAGGAATCCTTCGCCTATCTCACTCGCGTCTCGAGTCTTGCGAGCTCGCAATCTGCAGAGGTAAATGTGACACGCTCGCAGATTGTATTAATTTTTTCCCCTTCACACAATCATCATCATCATCATCTTCAATCTTCAACTACTTCTTCCCCCCCTTTTTTTCACTCTCACACTTTTATTAACAATCAGGATCGTCAAAAAAAATTCAGATCGTACACTCGTAATCGTATAACCGGCAGAGTGCTGTATGTAGTCGTGCGCTAGTTGTTCTTGTCTCTTTATTAGTAAAGGATATTCTCTCATTTTTTTTACAAATTTGCATCTCTTTAAAAAGAAATGTAACAGGACGACGGATGAGTAGAGTAGCTGGTACTATGGTATTGGTACTGGTACTGGTGAATTTTGCAATACTGTGTTAGTAGTAGAAGTAGTAATAGTAATAGGCCTATTACTCTCAAGTATTAACTGACACTATTACAATTATTATGGCAGACATCCCTGCGTACTCTAAATTAGCATCAAGAAATCGTCTGTGAAGAACCAAAATGACCCATTTCCATTTTTAGCTGAAAACAATATCAACTATCTACAAAAATATTCAAATATGTCTCGAGAGCATTTAAATGAGACAGTTTGCACTTTTCAAACATAATATGGAATTAGAAGTTTTTGCACCTTTTCAAAAACAAGGAATTAGAACATTTTGCACATTTTCAAAAACATGGAATTAGAACATTTTGCACATTTTCAAAAACATGGAATTAGAACATTTTGCACATTTTCAAAAACATGGAATTAGAACATTTTGCACATTTTCAAAAACATGGAATTAGAACATTTTACGCTTTTCAAAAACATGGAATTAGAAAATTTTGCACCTTTTTTAAAACACGTAATTAGAAAATTTTGCACGTTTTTTAAAACACGTCATTAGACCAATTTGCATCTTTTCAAAAACAAGTAAATAGGACATTTTACATTGTTGAAAAACATGAAAATAGAAGATTTTACGCTTTTGAAAAACTTCTAATAATTAACAGTTTACGCATGTTTCTCATTTCTTTTTATTACATAGCTCATTTTGATTCTAGCTTAAATTGTTTATGGGTTATTTTGGTTCTTCACAGACGATATATGAAACACAATGGGATTTCAAAATTGTTTTCATTTGAGTCAACATTCAACATTCAAAGAAAAGATTTAAAACTTGAAGACAAAGAAAATAGTAGTGGAATAAAAACTTGTTAAAAAGTCTCATCTCCTCTCACATACAAATTAAAGAATTAAAGTTAAACTTGGGTATAGCTTAGGTACATTTTTTCAAAAGTGTTGTGAGGGAGTGAGTCACATTTTTCAGTAGTAGTCCCATCAACAATAATAGAACAACTCAAGCTTAAGAAGAATTTTGATATGGATTTTTGTGGATGGGAGAAAATGTAGGATTTTTTTTAAAAAGTTGGTGTTATGCTCATATAGCGTGAATGCACTCCTAACCACCCTGAATATACGTATGTAAGTTATATAGGCGCAGATGTAAATTTGAATTTGAGACTCGAAATTAGTTCATGTTTTCATAGGTGACTAGCTACCTGTATTTTTTTTGTAAAGCCTACGATGCGATGATGGGAGTAAGTTTGGTTTTGGTTTTGGTGAAGGAAGAATTTAAAAATTTGTGTGTGAGGACTTTGCTTGGTTTATTGTCGTTGCCGTTGTTTTTGTTGTTAGTTTTGTATGTAGTTGGTGTTTGTTGTTTGGTGTTGGACGGGGAGTGCGAGAGGGAAATAGAAAATGTGATGGTTCAATATTTAACCACGTTTCATTTTTCATCACGTTTCCTTTCCCCACACAGTCGCCCAGTCAGCCGAGCTCATTCACAGTGTGAGTTTTTAGCTTTTAGTTACAGCAGCCGAGCCTCTTCGTCCGTCCAAAACCAAATTTAACATGAATTAAAATGAAGGAACGAGAGGAGTTAATCATGTTGGTTCATTTTCCTTCCATCTTTTAGCACCAACACCAGACATTCTGCCTGGCCACTATTTTTATTACTTGGAAGAAACGTGTACAAGTCTATGGACTGAGCTACAGGCAACCGTGTCAAATGAGTGCGCACGTCCTCAAAAAACGTTTTTCAAAAGTGATTGAAGAATTTTAAATTTAAATTAGTCACTTGTACTCAGGCTGTAGCCCGTATCCTTTTTCTGTACTACATACAGTATATTATGTACACACTATGCTATTCGTAGAGAATATCTGTAGCAGCGTAGTAGGGAGAATTGTACAACAGTCTACGAGTGCGTGGCTTTATCAGTATTTTAGTAAATAGTTTCCCTTCATGTATATGAAATATCATAGAAATTTTGGTATTTCACCTATCACCTATATATATCGTGAATGGAGAATAAAAATGGGACATATATCCAATTTAAGCTGGAATTAAAATAAGCTATGTTAAACAATAATTATACATGAGACAGATGCGTAAAATGTTATTTGCGAGTTTTCATAGGGTGCAAAATGTTTTATTTACTTGTTTTTTTTTTAAGTGTAAAATATTTTAATTGCATGTTTTTGAAAAGTGCAAAATATTCTATTTGTATGTTTTTGAAAAGCGTAGAATATTCTAATTGCGAGTTTTTAAAATTAGCAAAATGTTGTATTTGTAAGTTTTTTTAAAAGTGTAAAATATTCTATTTACGTATTGTACAAATTTGCAAAATGTACTATTTACAAATTTACATGCTTCTAGTATGATGGTATTGTTTTTCTACATGATGCATTTTATTTTTAGCTTTTAGCTAATCGTAAGAATGGATATTAGGTCATTTTGAATGTTAGTGGCGATATCAATACTGTCGACACAATTTCAAACAGTTAGATTTAGTTCTTTTTCAATTTTACAAAACAAATATTTCTTTTTTCGGTTTCAGTTTCGGTTGAGGTTCAATGAAAAAATTAGTTTTGACAACTGACATGTGAGTGGGGAAGAAAAGGACGTAAACAGTTTTACAAAATAAATGTAGAGCAGCGCACAAATTATGTCCCCGTCCCAACAGCCTCACCACGACAACTCCATTACACCATTAATAATTTGTGAGCCTACCTGCCTACATAGTATACAGTACATGGCAAGTAACAGAGCATTTTATTATTCTATATTAAATATTAATGTATCTGTGGTCTTAATAATAGTCAACAGTATAACTATAGAGGACAGATACCGAGTAATAATGTCAAAGTAAATTGATGTGCTGTTAAAAAAATGTTTCCAATTCGAAATTTAACCCTGCAGACTCCAACATCAGACCTATATACAGTTACAGTACTCCAGTGCGTCCCATAGGGGAGCCTGCATAAATTATATGGTACATTTTGGGGGTAGGTCTTCAAGCTCCCTATATCCTTTTACACTGGCGTAGTTATCAGAAAAGGGTGGGGGTAGGAGTTCAAAATTTCGGATTTTTGCACCACGTAATTTATGCATGTTCCGCATAGTCAAATTCAGGCTCAGACCGACCCCGAAGAAAATGAGCACACTTTAAGTTTTAAGTAACTAGGTATATACTCCTCGTGAGAGTAATTTTGGAGGTACGAATATATGAAATTTTGAAAATGTTGGGGGGAAAATTGTCGACAAAAATAAATATTAAAAAAAAATACTGACATATTATTTTGTGTTGAGTTAGTAGTAGAGTAAAAAAAAAGTCATATTAAAAGTAATAAAGCTATTGCGTGTGCTCTCGTGGATTTTTTTTTACCTATTGCTGTTTTTCTGCTCTATTTATTTTATGACAGAGATCACATATCACGTAGCAAGTCTGGGATGAGGACCAAGAATATTAGACCACGCATAGCATCCTACAGTCTACAGTCTACAGTACAGATCTTAGAACCTATATATCTTTATAGTCTCCTGCACCAAGCTAAATACCACTGATCCCCAATTTACTCCATTTATAGGTGTAGCCCCAAAGTTAATAACACATAACATAACTCAAGCACGCATAACCGAAACCGAATCTGTCTAATAACACGAACTACGCATATAGCATATGACGGAGTCTGACTCTATATATCGTCTGTGAAGAATCAAAATGACCCATATCCATTTGTAGCAAGAATCAGAATGAGCTAATATGTCATAACAAGAAAATGGGAAACATGTGGAAAATGCTAACTACGTGTTTCTGAAAAGTGTAAAATGTTCGATTTACATGTTTTTTGAAAAGCTCAAAATGTTCTAATTCCATGTTTTTCAAATTAGCAAAATGTGTTATTTGCAAGTTTTTTGAAAAAAGTAAATTGTTCTATTTACATGTTTTTGAAAAGATGTAAAATATTCTATTTGCACGTTTTTTGAAAAAAGTAAAATTTTCTATTTACATGTTTTTGAAAATTGTGTAAAATGTTCTACTTGCACGTTTTTTGAAACGTGTAAAATGTTCTACTTGCACGTTTTTTGAAACGTGTAAAATGTTCTATTTACATAGTGTGAAATGTTGTACTTACATCTTTTTAAAAGTGCAAAATGTTCTATTTACACGTTTTTGAAAAGTGCAAAATATTCTATTTAAATGCTTTCAAGACATGTTTCAATATGTTACTAGATAGTGGATATTGTTTTTAGCTACAAATGGATAAAAGCCATTTTGGTTCTTCACAGATAATATGGTATATAGTCTTATAGCCGACATCACAACCGAATGAATTACACTATACTCTCGCGAAAATAAAATAAACATACAAGTATTCAAAGTCAGTCATGCAAAGATGGTACTTACAAAAAACTTCTTGCGGGATTACAAAACATATAATAAAAAAGCATAATATATTTTTTAAATGGTAACATCCTCACATTTAACCTACAATATGAAAAATCTATAAAATCTTTTACTGCGTTTACAGGACACATTAGCACAGCGGAGGAGATCAACATCATCATCATCATCAACAGAGTCAAGTGACTGTTCAGCCCAAAAAACAAATAACGAAGCCGTGTGCCGTGTTCCCGTTCCCGTCCTGTAGTAGTATATAGCCTCAAAATAATAGTATTATTATGATGTTATGCTATACGTACACACACACACTCTGTGACGATGAGGTGAATTTCCTAATAAAAAACATCTTTAATGAACATTGACATTTCCTTAATAGGATATACCTACCTACCTAGGCTCATCGTCAGCCGAAGCCGGAGCCGAAGCCTGCCACGTTCCTATCAGTTATCAGTATTTTACGAGAGAAAGATAAGCATCTTCCTCCCTCTCTACTATCTCATACTTCACCAAATTGTTTTCTCATGTTTTTGTAAAGAAAAAAAATTAAATTATTTTCCCATTTCGTTGTATATTTTATTGTTCATTAAAAAACATAACGTTTAAATTTGTCTTTTCTCATTCCACATTATAAATTCCTATATAGTCGTTTCCACTTTTTAAACATTTCCTGTATTTTTTCTTTCCTATTATTCTGGAATCTTGAACTTGGAAATTCACACTAATTGTAAATAGTACACTACAGAGATACACACTTTTATATTTAGGCAAAATCAGAAACATTATTATTATGACTTTGTCAAGCAAAAAATTATGCAGAGATACGTAAAAATATCTGCTAAAAATCTGACGTCATTTTTGTACAGGGCCGGATAATGCGGTGGCCCGCTGCCTGAATTTTCAAAAAAAAAAAAAAGAATGGAACATTTTGTAGTTTTCAAAAATGTATTTAAAAAGAATATTTTGACTTTTCAAAAAGTTGCAAATTAAATGTTTTGTGCATTTGAAAAACATGGAAATAAAACATTTTCCGCTTTTCTGAAAACATGTAAATACAACATTTTGCGCTTTCTTGAAACAAGTAAAAAGAACATTTTGCAATTTTCTAAAAACATGCAAATAAAATATTTTGTATTGCCAAAGAAAACCATCAATAAAATAAAAATTTTTTTTTGTATGGAAACAAATTTCTGCCTAAAACCAATTCCTTCGTCCGGCCATGCGTTTTGTACTATTAAATTCCAATGTCGATTGCCGATACCGATACTGACGCAGATAATAAAGATCTTGACGCGCGCGACGCTATATAATCTACGGGAAAAAGATATTGAAATGAATCAAGTATTTAATAAGGAAAAAAAAGGTGTAAGATACCGCCACCGCCTCGTACAAAAGCTAAAGCGATAGATTCTACTCTGCAATCACATAATTTTACAGTAGAGTAAAATACATATTATGTACAGTGATAAAGGTCAAATGATTTCCTTCGATTCACATTTCCGACCAGTCCACACATCTCACAAACAAATTATATAGATGATACCTACACACACACACACACACGTTATGCTTCTGTCCCACTGCCTACGTAGAAAAAGGAAAATAAATGAAGAACAAGAACACCACATTATTAAGTGAGAAGGTACAGTTAGGCAAATTACAAATGGGGAGCATAGGGCCAAATCGAAATAATCAAATAACAAAACTATACTCGCTCAATTTTCCACAGCAGAACAGAACACTACTTTATATTACATTATTATTACAGTTTTCCTCTCCCTAAGTATAATAATCATTCCAAGAAATCTTTTTTACAATTAAATGAATTGAAACCCATGTTTTTGTTTGGCGCGTAGGCACGATAAATGAGAGAGACTTGCCCTATGTACATTATACAATAATACAATAATGTTCGTCCATTCAGAGATGGTCATATGGCAAAACTAACGCTTTAACCTCTGCCCACGCACCATAACTATTGTATATATTCTATGTAAGACACTGAGCCACACAGCGGAAGATACAAAATACAATTAAAATCCTCGATGCCCGACACAGGGCCGGATAATGCGGCCAGCGGGGGCAGCCCCCGCTGCTTGAATTTCCAAAAAACAATGTAAATGGAATATTTTAAAGTTTTCAAAAATATGTAAAAAGAATATTTTGACTTTTCAAAAACATGCAAATAAATTATTTTGTACATTTCAAAAACATGGAAATAAAATATTTTCCACTTTTCTCAAAACATGTAAATAGAACATTGAGCACTTTTCTGAATCAAGTCAAAAGAACATTTTGCACTTTTCTAAAACATGTAAATACAACATTTTGCATTGCCAAAGAAAACCATCAATAAAATCAAAATTGTGGTTTTAGTATGGAAACAAACTGCTGCCTAAAACCAATTCCTTCGTACGGCCCTGACGACCGACTCCGATTCCGATTCCAATACTATAATGCAAAATGCAATGGAAAAATTCTGTTCAGTCCAGATTGAAAAACTTACTACAGTAAACAAAAATCCACAAATTGTAGAATTTTATCGTAAAATCCCTACTACAAAACAAAATAAAATAATTTGACAAAAATTCAACTAAGTACTTGAACTTGGACTTGTCAGATCGGCAATTACCACTTAACTACCTATACAATTTAAACAACTGTAGTTTCGTAATTCGTAATCCTCATCCTACTCAAACTCCCCATCATTTGTTTTCGCTGTATTTAATATGGGAGAAAATAAGAGAGAAAAATGAAAACAATAACAATGGGAGTACAGGTATATCAGGGTTCGGACGGGCGAATATACTGAAGGGATATACATTGGTAAAATATACATAGGATATATGGGATATGGGGTGAATAATAAAATAATAAAAAAAATAATACACTTCTCGTAATACTGGCAATGCAATGCTGGTCGTATAAAGCAGTTCGTACTTTGTACGTTTTTTGGTTGTAATAATGCTGAGACAGGAGACAGGACACAGGAAACGTGTAATGGGAGAGACAGCATTCATGCTCACAACTACCTTCAAGTTCCTTCTTCCTCATCCGACAGCCACAGTCGCCGTCATAAATACTTACGAGAACTTTACTCACAAACACCAGTCAACCAATATACCAACCAAAAAATTAATAATCAAACTACACAGAGCCGGACGAAGGAATTGCTTTTAGGCAGCAATTTGCTTCCATACAAAAACCACCATTTTGATTTTATGGATGGTTTTCTTTGGTAAAGCAAAATGTTGTATTTACATGTTTTTAGAAAAGTGCAAAATTTTCGATTTACTTGATTCAAAAAAGTGCTCAATGTTCTGTTTACATGTTTTGAGAAAAGTGGAAAATGTTTTATTTCCGTTTTTTTCAAATGCACAAAAAATTTTAATGGCATGTTTTTGAAATGTACAAAATTTTTTATTTACATATTTTTGAAAACTGCAAAATGTTCCATTTACATGTTTTTTGAAAATTCAGGCAGCGGGGGCTGCCCGTGCTTGCCGCATTATCCGGCCCTAAAACTACACACACAACAACTCTACTTTAGTTTCTCTGTTCAAAAAAAAATCATTGAACAGATTTTAAGCATAGTGCAATGAAATGATCCAATGTCCAACATTTAACAAAAAGGAATGAAATGGAATTAGACAGAGAGAGAGAGAAAAAAAAACCCTCACAAACAAAATACATTACTGAATAAAAATGTACTTGACGGACGCGTGATAATGATAATGGGAAAAAAAAATATTGAAATTCATTAGTAACTCAGACACAAGACCAAATTTGGTATTAAATTCCCTATTCACATTACAAGCTTATTATGCTATTTATCTGTTAATGCAGGTCCAAATGGAAATGCAATTGATATTACACCAAGACGAAGACGAAGGTGGCTACGCCATAGTAATAATACTTTTGCAGTGTAATGATGTAGGTACTTATTGTACTTGTACATAGGTGCTTGGCTGTGGTATGGTGTGGTGATTTTTACTCATAATTCAAGATCTTAGCGGACAGTTTGTTTTTGTTTGTATTGTTTTCTTTTTTTTTTGGTAGGTAGGTAGGTGCTACAGTACAGAGTGTGAGTGACTGGGACTGGGAGTCCGACTGGAGTGTGAAGGAAGGAGTGTGTGGAACGGAGAAGAAATGAAAAGGACAGAGAGCGAAGAGCGACAAATTCTTCCTGTTTACTTGTGCACATCAAAACAATTAAGTTCTAATTAGCGACGTAGCTGAGAGGGTTTTAAATTCCATGCTAATTAAACACATGGAGAATGGAGAGCATAGTCAGAGACATAGTCTCTATTTGGGTGTCTCTCGCCCTTTGATGTTGATGGGTACTTGTTGTTTGTTCCTTGTGTGTGAAGCACGGAGCGGAATGCACAATTCAATATTAGGTCCATTAGCAGTAGCATTGAGAATTGAGAATTTTGAGAAGGAGCTATGGGTGTATTAAGTACCTACCTACATACAAAGTATATAGGATTTTATATGACCAGGAATTGGTATTGCTATGGCCAGGACTGTGACTGTGACTGCTTGGAATTCTGTAAGAATCTGAATGTTATAGTTAGTGAGAAAGAGAACACAATACAATTTGTTCACTCCTTCCCAATTTATTATCGTTCATTTCAGATCATTCCACGCATCACACTATCCTTTTAACCAGATGTGATCATATCGCCAGGCAAGACTCAAAAGGGGTCATCCATAAATGATGCCATCGGTAGAGCCATAGTGGGTCTAGTCTAGTAATGTATTGATGGCACGAAATTTTAAAGATAGCCGTTTACACGATACTAAATCGATGACATGAATTTGAGTGACATCATTTATGGACCATCGCAAATGACACATATCCATTTTTAGCTAATAAAAATAAAAATTCACTATCGACAAAATTGCAAAATATATATTATGATGACCCGAAAAATCATGTAAATAGAATATTTTTCACTTTTCAAAAATATGTAAATAAAACATTTTGGACTTTTTCAAAATCATGTATAAATTGAAAATTCTGCACTTTTCAAAAGACATGTAATATAATATATTGCACTTTTGAAAAAGACGTAAACAGGACATTTTACACTTTTCAAAAGGCATGTAAATAGAATATTTTGCATTTTTCAAAAACATGTAAATAGAATATTCTAAACTTTTTAAAAACATGCAAATAAAACATTTTTAGTACTTTTCAAAAATTCCCATTTAAAATTTTAAACATCTATCTCAATTCGTGTTTTTTGTAGTCATATCGCAGCAGGTTAATTCTAGCTTAAATTGAATATGGGTCATTTTGAGTCTTCACTCGCGATATATGTACGTCTAGCATCATTGGCCTATGTAGAGTGCGGTCTGCCTTTCCACGGTACCGTCCATCCGCAATCCTCATCCTGGCACTTACAATTACAGACGTCTTAACTGAATGGATTGTGAGAAGGAAAGGAAACCGAAGCAATGCTCCATTAATAGACAGTTAGCCCATCATAATATGGTATGATCCCTATATATACACTCTCATAGTTTACACAGGGAGATCCAGACGGCCACAGTACAGCAGATGGTAGGAGAAAAATACAGACAGTGCAATCCACGAGAACCAGCAGCCCCAGTCCCACGTAAACCAAAGGAAACTATTTAGAATTAGAAGAAGAAGTTTGAAGTGACTGATAGGAATCTGTAATGGACAGCGTTACCATAAATAGCTAATCGGTGATTGTCCTTATACACGTTACGTTCCATTCCAATTCCTGTACAGAATTCCTATCTCTCTCTCTCTCTCACATGTCAGTGGAGAACTGTGTCTGTTTCTGTTTCTGTAGAATGTCTAATTAGCCTCCGGCTAATCTCTCACTACACCTACTATTTTCAATAACAACAACAACACAACTGTACTTCAGACCAGACTGCAGACAGAATAATGATGCTACAGCAACAACCCTACCGTCATAACAACGTAAAGCACGTCCAGCCAAAGCAAAATCCAATGGAAATATATGAAGGAATTTAATTAATATGTTGTATGTATATTGCTGAAAAAAAAATCCAGACCCTCAGATTACAATGCAATGTTACAGTAAATGCGGAAAAGTATAATAATTATTGTTCCCTGACAACGACAACTATAAACAGAAGCTGATAACATCATAGATTTTTTTTTCCTGTCCATAATATTCAATCCAATGAATTCATAAATTCAAATTTAGCCTTATGCTAATAATATATACAGAAGCAGATATTTTATTCCGCTGCCATAATGTTCCACATTTTAAATTCTACATTCTGCACTCGCAAACTGTCCAATAAACCATATAGGAGGAGCAGAGATCCAGTACCAGTACAAGAATCATAATATGAAGAGATTTTTAGCAAAACGGGTCAAGTCCATCAAAGAAAATTGTACAAAACAACGAATTATGAACAGGGCCGGACGAAGGAATTGCCTTTAGTCAGCAATTTGTTTCCATACAAAAAAACACCATTTTGATTATATTGATGGTTTTCTTTGCTAAAGCAAAATGTTGTATTTGCATTTTCTAGAAAAGTGAAAAATGTTCTTTTTACTTGCTTCAGAAAAGTGTAAAATATTCTATTTACATGTTTTGAGAAAAGCGGGAAATGTTTTATTTCCATGTTTTTGAAATGTAAAAAAAACTTTAAGTTGCATGTTTTTGAAAAGTCTCAACATTCTTTTTACATATTTTTGAAAACTGCAAAATGTTCCATTTAAATGTTTTTTGAAAATTCAGGCAGCGGAGGCTGCCTGCGCTGGCCGCATTATCCGGCCCTGATAATGAATGAAAAGTGGCAGGATTATTTTTTCCAATTCAATTTTTTCTACAGGTACTGTAACTGACGAAGCGTTATTACAAGTGTAGTTTCATAAATCTAGACTGACTCTGGAATCTTTTAGAAAATTTTGCAAAGTTTTAATTTGTGGACTTTTTCCGTTTTGCCTCAAAATCAATAACTTAACGTGGAGGAAAAAGTCCGTGGGATGAAATTTTAATCGTTGAGAGTGAAACCAAACTTTTTTTAACTATAAACTTTTTCTAGAAAATAAAAATGTATACGCACGGGAATTATCTTGAACAAACTACGAAAACACTTAAAATCCAAATTTAAATCAGAAATGCATGTTTTAGGTGGACTTCTCCCGTTTTTGCCAAGCAACTCTTCATATTTTGCAGAAGGAAAAAAGTAGGCGGTCATAGCATGGACATTTACATGTTGTTCTAAATATGTTAATGCTGTTATTATGTCGTCCATCGTGAGAGTGAGCACAAGTGAGAGAGAGTGAGAGGAGGGACGGACGACGGACACTTTTCGAGAGTTTCAGAGACGGACCGAAAGAAATAATGACGTGAATTGATTTGAACAATTCCGGCATCTCAAGTGAGCGAGTCATTCTCAATCATTGACAAATATGGTCTGCTTGTCCATTGCTGGGAAGAATGGAGAATGTGAGCCAAATGCCAAGTCCAAGTCCAACTCTCCAACAAAGTGCAGGCAGAATGAGAACGCATCACATCAAAAGAAGCACATAAAAAAAAAGTCATCATAATTCAATTGGCTGCTGCGCGCGGCAACGGCAACGGCAACGGTAACGGCCAAATCATCATATCAGTATTGATCATAGGCAATATGATATGAGTAGTGTACCTTATGTAAAATGCAAAGTGATAATCATACAGGCTGAACAGCTTCCTCAGTAAAACCTCTACCATCACACACTCCTCTCATGGTCAAGATGACAAATAGGAAAAATAGACAAAAAAAATATTTGACCAAAATTTGTGAATGTGAGTGGCGAGTGGGGAATCCAGTAATTCACATTTCCATTTCCTCTCAGGCCAAAAAATCAAAAATCAAAGATTTGCAATATATACAATATGCACTATGCGTTGGCTAATTTTTAAATTTAATCATCTCTATGTTCATGACACCAATAACAATAACCAAAGCCATAGCTACGTCTACGGCAACCGCAACGGCAACGGCAACAGCAAGGACTAACGGATAAATAGCGGGGAGAATGCTAATGTATTAAACATGTGTAATTTTATAATTATCTGTAAAACTATGAATTTAAAAGAAATTGACCATACACTTAAAAAATAATAAAAGAAGTTAACTGTGTTCAGTGTACATCCCTGCCGGGCAGAGATTTGGCTTTGGATTTGGTTTTGGTTTTGGTGAGCTGCTGGTATCACTCGTTCCTTTTGGTATATTGGAAAGTCGTGTATCTGTAGTAGGAACTATATATCGTCGGTGAAGAACCAAAATGACCCATATCCATTTTTAGCAAAAAACAATATCCAATATCTACAAAAATACTAAAATATGCCTTGTAAGTATTTAAATAGAGCATTATGCAATTTTCAAAATACATTCAAATCGATTATTTTACGATTTTCAAAAGCATGTAAATACAACATTTTACACTTTTCAAAAATATGTAAATAGAACATTTTACACTTTTCAAAAACATGTAAATAGAACATTTTACACTTTTCCAAAACATGTAAATAGAACATTTTACACTTTTCAAAAAACATACAAATAAAACATTTTACACTTTTCCAAAACACGTAAATAGAACACTTTAAACTTTTCAAAAACTCCTAATTAACATTTCAAGCATGTTTCTCATTTTGTTGTTATGACATAGCTCATTTTGATTTCAGCATAAATTGGATATGGGTCATTTTGGTTCTTCACAGACGATATGACTATTATATTTAATTTCTTTTCTTCTCCAAAAAATAAAAAATAAAAGCCACACGGCTGTCAGTATATCATTATAGCCATCCAACCCGCCGCTTATCCCTCCATTATATTAAATATGAACGTTTTCCAAGGAACAGTGTGTAATTTGAGTCTCTGCATGAAAATTATATTAAAAGTGATGAATTAAATTAAATGATTATAGAGGCCCATATCATGCCCATATCATCCCATTGCACCACCCCATCCACGTACATATTATGTCTCTCTCTAAATTGTCAAGTGTAAATAAAACAGCATCAATTCGTAATGGTGATTCTACTGCAATAGTAATCGTACTTATAATAATTCTCAAGTAGTCTCCCTCTTCATAGACACTCATCGTCATCGTCAGTCTCATAGACACTCGAACAAGATATATTTTCAGGACAAAACAGAAAGGAAAATAATAGAAAAAAATTATTACTATGATGATGATGATTGTGAAATTGTTGTTAATTTACCAGACCGAAATGGATACGATGAGTACGAGAAGGGATACGAACGAGATATACGATATTTTTCAACTACTAAACCAAAAACCAATGTGAAATGAATGGAGAGCTCTGTTCCTATTTTTGTTGTGGATAAAGTTTCTGTTTCTAATATGGTACCACTGCACTGCACTGTACTGCCATTGAATTTGCTTGTAAAACTATATGAAAGGATCCGTTCCTCCACTGCCTACCTATTTGAATGGTACTGTCGAAATTTGAATTCGTACTCAAAAATTCAAAAAAGAAAACAAAACAAAGTGTATAGCCAGGGCCGTATAATGCGGCCAGCGCAAGCAGCCCCCGCTGCTTGAATTTTCAAAAAGCATGTAAATGAAACATTTTGAACTTTTAAAAAATATGTAAACGAATATTTTGACTTTTCAAAAAACATGCAAATAAATTTTTTTGTACATTTCAAAAACATGGAAATAAAATATTTTCCACTTTTCTCAAAACATATAAATAGAAAATTTTGCACTTTTCTGAATCAAGTAAAAAGAACATTTTGCACTTTTCTAAAACATGTAAATACAACATTTTGCTTTAGCAAAGAAAACCATCAATAAAATCAAAATGGTGGTTTTTGTATGGAAACAAATTTCTGCCTAAACGCAATTCCTTCGTCCGGCCCTGTATATAGCTACATACATACTGGTACTGGTATAGGGGTAGCAAACCGTAATTTGTACCAAACGCTATAACCTTAATTTAAAGTTAGCTCTAAAAATAAGCGATAGTATTACGTTACCCTCAAGTGAACAAACAAAATAGAAATCCACAATAAATTTCCTCTCTCTTTCTCTCAGCTCTCAACCACTCCACTCGCACTGCCGCACTGTCCGCATATAGCACACAGTTAAAGTTTTAGTTTACAATTTACACTATATTTTGCCTCGAGTCTCGTGTTACTCGAGTACAATACGCGTTACTATTCCAAACCTGTGATACTGTGGTCGTAGTAGTAGTAGTCGTAGTAGTAATTTATGGATTCTACAATTTACAGTACAGACCATAGACAGAGCGTACATATGAGACTCTGACTGAAGTGGTGGGGCTGCGAGGCAGGATTCCATGATTGTAAATTGTGCGTAAAAATTGTAAACAGGAATTACTCGACCCAGGAGAGTGAGTGAGTGAGGATGAGGATACAATTAGACGAGAGTCCTGCATGGTTCTATCTCTGTGTATGTCTGTGTGTGTGTGTCTTTATTTTCATGTATTTTCCCCATGTTTTCCACGCGGCGCTGGGACAAAAATGACGATTATGATTAGCCAAGATAAATAACATTAAAAGGGTGGAGATGAGAGGAGAAGTCATTGACAATGCGAAAAGGAACGGTGAGAGGGGGAATCATAGGAAATAGGAATTATAATCAGAATGACAATGACAAAAGGATGGAATATCAGTAGACACGAACTGCATTTATTTTAGTACGAACATATCGTCTGTGAAGAACCAAAATGACCCATATCCAATATAAGCTAGATTCAAATCGAGCTATGTCATAAAAATAGAATGAGAAACATGCGTAAAATGTTAATTAGGAGTTTTTGAAAATTGTGAAATGCTCTACTATTTACATGTTTTTGAAAAGCCTAAAATTTTCTGTTTACAGGTTTTTGAAAAGTGCAAAATATTCTATTTACAAATTTTTGAAAAGGTGCAAAATGTTTTAATTCCATGTTTTTGAAAAGTGCAAAATGTTCTATTTTCATATTTTTGAAAAGTGTTAAATGTTCTATTTACACAGTTTTGAAAAGGTCAAAATGTTTTAATTCCATGTTTTTGAAAATTGCAAAATGTTCTATTTACATCATTTTGAAAAGTGCTCAATGTTTTATTTAAATGCTCTCAAGACTTACTTGAATATTTTTGTAGATAGTGGATATTTTTTTTAGCTACAAATGGATATGGGTCATTTTGGTTCTTCATAGACGATGACGATATGTACGTATGCCAGTGTATAAAGTGCACTGAGGTTCGAAATTTGAAAGATGAAAACATCCAGCAGCCGAAAAGCAACTACTAATTGACAGTCAACACAAAATTTTGTCATCAGCGTCAGTGTTACTTTTATAGTATTAGCGCCAGTACCAGTACTAGCGGCCAGCCCCGTTGTACTGTGAATTGAGAATGCAGCAAAGTAAATAGTAAAAAAAATATCAAATATCAAAAATATATGTGTAGAAAACTACCAACTTCGAAAATACGAAAACAGGAACGAAATTACGTACGAAATTAGCAGGAGGATGTCGAAATCGAAATTGAAATCTACATGTTATAAAGCGAAAGAGAGAGAGAGAGTGTGTGTGCGAGTATATAGCTTATAAGCTATAACAACGCTCGCCCGTGACACGCAAAAAGAACATCTCATCACTGTCACATCAGTCAAAATGTCTCGTGTGTGGATACATATCCACGACGCACATTACCTAGAGAGAGATAGAAAATCAACAAGCTACATAACAATCTATACACAAACAAAACTGGAAACTTGGAACTTAATGTTAAATCAATATACCTGTACTGAACTGCACTCCTCGCTGACTGCCTGGCCAAAAAGTCTACTCACTCAATCTACAGAGCATCCGTCAGGGGCGGACTTGGGACACCATAGGACCTCGCCGGCCTCGGGAAAATGTGGCCATAGTGCCTCCTAAAACGGCGGCAGGAGCCATCTTGAAAAAATTTTTTGAATGCTTTAGCATTACACCCAATTAAAAAGGCCCCCGCTTGGGTCGGGACCAGGACCAGATGTCGAGAACGAGAAAGCCTCTCGGGCCCGTATTGCCAGTCCGCCCCTTGCATCCGTTTCGGTTTGGGAATTCGGACTCGGATAAAAAGTACCAATGTGAAAACTTCTCCTTGTTTTACTCCTTCCCATTAGTTTCTCTCTCTCTCTCTCCCAGCTGTTTCATATTCAGAAAATTGGAATTGATATATGAATATTCGGAATCAGAATCGGAATTGGAATTCGGGCTCAGCCTGCGGATCTGTCTGCATCTCTAAACTGGAATATTAGAAGGGAAATTTTCGTGGATCCGCGTGGATCGTAATCGTATGTAGAGCCATGGACCGTGCAGTAATATTTACATATATCCCACTGCATCATAATTATGATTAAGAAATTTATGGGATGGATGCACATGAGTTTATTTTCTATGATTTTCCATATAATTTCAAGAGTGTAATTATCTGTAGTAAGTTGGCTACATGGGTGGGTACGATTTTGCCTTAGCAGTAGTAGCTATACTTTAAGTCCTATTAAAATTGAAGGCATTCAAAATGAAGATACCGAGACCAACATCAGAATCGCAAATCCGAGAAAGGGTCATTATATTATGCTCCTGCTTTCTGTCTCATAAATTAGGAGGGAAGTATAAAATTATAATTGTAAATGTATGTGTATATTTTACAGCGTAGTAAATTTTGAACAGATATAATATGGATATATGCAATTTAATCTAACGTAAGTTTACATGCATATGCTTAATTTCATTATATTATATGGCAAGATACGATGAAAATGAGATATTTAGAGATTTAGATGGGGATCACTTTATAGGTGATCTATCGATTTCTTGAATAAGTAGATATAGTTTTAAAGTCAAGAGAAGAATTTACTGTAGGGCGGACATATCCCTTAACAGGGCCGGACGAAGGAATAGCTTTTAGGCAACAATTTGTTTCCATTTACAAAAACCACCATTTTGATTTTATTGATGGTTTTCTTTGGTAAAGCAAAATGTTGTATTTACATGTTTTAGAAAAGTGCAAACTGTTCTATTTACTTGATTCAGAAAAGTTCAAAATGTTCTATTTACATGTTTTGAGAAAAGTGGAAAATGTTTTATTTCCATGTTTTTGAAATGTATAAAAAAATTTATTTTGCATGTTTTTGAAAAGTCAAAATATTCTTTTTACACATTTTTGAAAAGTGCAAAATTATCCGTTTACATATTTTTGAAAAGTGCAAAATGTTCCTATGCGCTTGCAGCATTATTCGGCCCTGTATCGCTATTATGCTATTATATGCACTTATTAAACATGAATTATATTTGTAATAGTAAATGATGCAAAACGCGATATAATATGGAGCTTGGTAAATAATGAGAGATATTATTCTACATATACGTAATTACAGTAGTAACATAATAATTATTATGAGTACTAAAAAAATCTACAGAAAAAGAACAGAGTATAATATATTTTCGTGTGTGTGTTTCTTGTGGTAGTAGTGTGTTTTGTGACTCACAAAGAAGAACATTGATAGTAAATTTGAATAAATTTTTATTAAAACAAAGAAAAAAAAATAATAATAATTAAAATAATGTATATAGGTAAATATAGGTAAAATAATAATAAAAAAAAATTAAAATGTGTGATTTTTTTTACTTGCCTGATTCGATTCGGAATTAAGTCGAGTCAAAATGGAGTAGAATCGAAAGGCTATGAATTATTATTAGTATGAAGAAGTGGTAATTTATGAGACTGGACACGGAGGGAGCCAGTTGAATTAGTGGTTGATACGGGTTGACCATTGGAGAGGGGATGACCACCATGACCATTGGTGAGGGCATGACCGCCATGACCATTCGTGATGAGCCCATTGACTGAACCATTGAGAGTGACTGTGCTCCCATTATTATTCCCCTCCTCCGAGTTCCTCATGAGGTTGTGACGTCCATTAAGCGTAGAAGTGCCGTTTGAGGTGCTGATCGTGATGCCGTTTGAGGAGGTCCCATTACTGAGTCCATGATGATTATTGGCCAGACTATGTCCATGTCCATTCACATGACCATTAGAATGACCACTGTGTCCATGGCCATTGGTCAGTGTGGAACAATTCCCGTTCGTCGAGATCCCACTCGCACAGGATACTCTCAGTTCACTCTTCGAGTCCCCGCTCGACGTCCCATTCGTCGTCGTCCCCGTCGAGGAGCCACTATTCCCATTATGAATGTTCGTTTTTGAGCTGGTCCGGAGCGCATTGGACCCACTCGGTGGAACTGAGGCACTGTCATTCTGTAAACAATCAACCAATAAACAAAAAACATTAGTAATTATTTATCTACTATATTTAAAAGTCAACAGTTTTACGCAATGACGTCAATAAATTCGAATTCAAAAAGATGCCAGTAACTAAATTCCCTCATGTTATTGTTTCACATAAAAATACAGTAAACAAACTTGTCACATTTAGTCCAATATTTTATTTCTTTTTGTTTGTTTTTGAATTCTGATTCCACCGGGAAACCGTCAAAATACAAAATGGGTTATACAACTAGTAGCATATCGTCTATGAAGAAACAAAATAACCCATATCCAATTTAAACTAGAATCAAAATGAGCTATATGTCATAAAAACAAAATGCGAAACATGCGTAAAATGTTAATTAGGAGTTTTTAAAAAATGTAAAATATTCTATTTACATGGTTTTAAAAAGGTGTAAACTGTTTCAATTCCATGTTTTTGCAAAGGTGTAAAATTTTCGAATTTCATGTTTTTGAAAAAGTGTAAAATGTTTTATTTACATGTTTTTGAAAAGGTGTAAAATGTTCTATTTACATGTTTTTGAAAAGGTGTAAAATATTTTATTTACATGTTTTTGAAAAGGTATAAAATGTTCTATTTACATGTTTTTGAAAAGGTGTAAAATGTTCTATTTACATATTTTTTTAAAAAGTGCAAAATATTCTATTTAAATGCTTTCAAGATACGTTTCAATATTTTTGTAGATAGTGGATATTGTTTTTAGCTACAAATAAATATGGGTCATTTTGGATCTTCACAGACGACATATGCTCTGTTACACATGTCAAAAAATCCTGATAGAAACATCAATTCTTTTGTGTGTGTGTGTGTAGCAAATCATGCCAAATGTCTACCTCCAGCATTTGCACCAAGACACTCCTACCAGTGTCAGTGTCAGTGTCAGTACCACCATACATATAGGCATAGGTACCTACATCAATTTTTGAGAGACGGATGCCCCAAAAATACAAATACGAAAACAAACCGTAAAACCTACAAAACAAAAAACTACGTATATAAAATGTACCTAAGAAACTCAGACTGAAAGAAACAAGGTGAAAACTAAGGCAAAAATTTCGATTTGGATTCCGATTAGGAATTCTGAATTCAAACATCTCTCCAAGAAATTCAAATCCCTCAACATGAAAGATCTCCCGGCGCCCCTCCGCTGTCTCACTGAGCTACTACAGACACTGACACACCGGTACCGGTACCGATACCGGTACTGTAACAAGTCAAAGCCAAAGCCAAAGCCAAACCAAACTAACAAAAAATGTACCTATATATTAGTATGTAGGTAGGTAAGGCCCACACACACACATGGACTTTACATTAAAGTAGAACATCACGTTTCAAATTTTAAGAAAACCAATTTTGTTCAAGTTCCAAAGGAGCCAAACACACACCTATACCTATATTACCCTCATCACCATCATCACTTTAAGTACATAGCACGTTACATACTACAGACATTTTACTACAGAAAAAAAACAAAAAAAAATAGAAGAGATCTTTTTGGTGAGGAAAAAAACAAACTTGCCGAGGGACCTTAAGTTAAGAGTTGGAGAGACGTGGAACTATAACCGTAACCCGCTATGTGTCTGTGACAGTTTTTAGTTTTAGGAGCAGAAGCCATGTAGCATGGTAGTTAGAAGATTCTGCTTCTGCTGCTACTACTGTGCTTTTAAATGTACCTACCACCTATACCATTACCATCTACGCAGTGCTACACAGTCCAATAACTAAAACTCGACCAAGTTCGTCCAAGTCAAAGTCAAGCTCAGGACCAGGACCTTTGCATTGCAACAGGAGAGATCTAAAACCAAGAAGAATTTCACTTTTTTTGAATTTTTTTCCCCATCACTTTTTGAGCCCATCTTTCATTCTTCCCATCTCCATCTCCAGAGCCATCAGACTCCACATAGCTCCAGTTCTATTAAAGAGAATGGGAGGAAGAAAATCAATGTCTCAAGTCGATTGACATTCTCTGGCTGATTTTTTCCCCAGTAGTAGTAGTAGTAGCAGTAGTAGTAGTAGTCTTTCAAAATCCTTTCGTATTACACATCATAAAAATAGTGGAAGATAGAAGTGAGCTGGAGAGATAGGCGAGTCGTCGAGATCCAGATCTCGGAGATGTAGATCGGACAGGGGCGGATCTACAAATATTTTCTGAGGTGGACACTACAGATGTGTAGGTAGGTAAGTTAGAATTAAAATGAGCTGTGTCAGAAAAGCTACATGAGATAGATGGCTAAAATGTTAATTTGGGCATTTTTTGAAACGTGCAAAATGTTCTAATTACATGTTTTTTGAAACGTGCAAAATTTTTTTTGGTGTTTTTGAAATGTGCAAAATGTTTTTTTTTGTGTTTTTAAAAAGTGCAAAATGTTCATTTTACATATTTTTAAAAAGTGCAAAATGTTCATTTTACATATTTTTAAAAAGTGCAAAATGTTCATTTTACATGTTTTTAAAAAGTGCAAAATGTTCATTTTACATATTTTTAAAAAGTGCGAAATGATCTATTTAAGTCCTTTCAGAATCATGATCTAATGTTTTGATTATGTTTCTGGCTAAAAATGGATATGTTTCACCTTAATTATTCACTGTCTATATAAGCCGGCCATCTTGGTTTAAATGCCCATATGTTAGTAAGCCTATATTAAAAAACTCATTTTGGAATGAGCAACTGCCTTATGTTCCCTGTCCACCCCCTGGCTCCGCGCCTGGGATCGGAAATAAGACAGACAGAAGGCAGTCGTAGTAGTGAATGCTTGCTACTTACTATATACCCACATTCAGAGATCTGTCTGCCTCCGCAGCTCTGCAGTCAGTCTCCAGTGTGAGTAGAACAAATTTTGGAGTCTCTAGTGAATATCGGATGTCGATGCCGATAAATACATCTGTATGTGCGGTGCATAGTCTATTCTATGTCGGCAACTCGCTACACTTTGCCCTCTCTAATACATATAACATACCCGCACACCGGCCCTGTATGCTGCAGATTCCAAATTCCAGAACTCATGTGCTCTCTGTTTCTCTTGAAGCATGTTTCACAAATTCGTAAATTCGTCCCAATAATGTGGAACATACATATTATTGAGAAAAGGAACTGGCTGACGATGTTCAAGAACCGAGTCTCTAAAAATACAACTTTGAACAAATTTGGACTCATTAAAATTCTACTGTTGTCAATAGATGTAGGTATATAACTTGTATAACTTTTCCAACCCCTTCCAAATCTGAAGACTCGAGACGAAAACGAAAAACGAAAACGAAGATCGACACTCACATATATTATGGAGTCATGTTGCGGACGGTGGCAAAAACCTTTAAAATGTAAAATAATTTTAATGCATGCATCCTATATGCAAGCAGTACAGACTGCACCAGTGCTTTTAGTAGCATTCTGAGAGCATTCTGAATTTTTGAATTTTAACTCGCTAAAAGGCGCCTCTGGTAGATTGATTTTTAGCATTTTCAAATCGCATTCTAAAAAGCAGGAACCTCGCTTGTCAAGTCATATGTTAATGTTATGTTATAAAATTGCAATAATTGCAACTGCATTATTGGTACCTATAGGGGCACCATTATTTTTATTACCATAGACATATATAGGCTATGGGCATAGTGACAATCAAATATATCGTCTGTGAAGAACCAAAATGACCCATATCCATTTGTAGCTAAAAACAATATCCACTATACACAAAAATATTGAAACATGTCTTGAAAGAATTTAAATAGATGATTTTGCACTTTTAAAAAATATGTAAATAGACCATTTCACACTTTTCAATAATATGTAATTAGATCATTTTGCGGCTTTTCAAAAACATGTAAATAAAACATTTTACACTTTTCAAAAACATGCAAATAGAACATTTTACAATTTTCAAAAACGTGTAAATAGAACATTTTACAATTTTCAAAACTATGTAAATAGAACATTTTACGCTTTTCAAAAACTCTTAATTAACATTTTACGCATGTTTTTCATTTTGTTTTTATAACATAGCTCATTTTGATTCTAGCTTAAATTGGATATGGGTCATTTTGGTTCTTCACAGACGATATGTGAGTAGAGACTATACAAGGTATGTATTATAATCTGTATCTATCATCTCCACCAACTCTGCCGCAGTACTGATAATTGTAATTTGCAAAGAGGAATATTTAAAAGCTATTGGCTTCAAAAAGAAACACTGTAGCGTAATTACGGCCTTATTATATTACGACTAAAAACACTACAGTAAATTAATTTTACTCGAAGAACAACTACAAACAGCACCTTACATGTTATTACAGTCATTACCATTATTATTATTATGGGCTACCAGTACTAGTACTCCACTGTAGAGACAGTCCAATCAAAATCACACAGAGAAATAATAGCATAGCGTGAAAATGAGAGTGCATATCCCTGACAGTGGAATTCATTCAAAACCGACGCTATGCCATGCGTATAGCTATAGCACTATATGAAAATACTTGAATTGTAACTGTAATAGTCGAAGAAGACAACAACAACAAAAAATAATGTAAAAAGCAAAAGTGTCTGCTTGTCGTCGTGGCTCCCTAACTATTCCTCATCACTCACTAATAAACGTTAATAGCTACTGCTAATTCTATGATGATTTGATGATGATGATGTCTACGATGATTTGCTGATACAAGTTTGTAATAATTGACTATAGGAACAATATGGAAAGCTACGTACGATGTACCGGTACCGATACCGGTAGTTACTTGAGTAGTGAGTCTGTAGGTAACTAGTTACTTGTTGAGATAATGATACAAATTTTGATGGATGTGAATGTAGGAACATTTTATGGATTTTAAATGAGATTTTTTGAATTGGATTTGGAATTGAAATCTCAAATAAATCCTCGCCTCGCCAAAGAGACATGAGTAAATAGTGTAAATAAACAGTAGTAGTGTACCCTGGCTATGGCAGTATGGCATCGCCTATACCTACAGCAGTAGGTACATAACATACAGGAAAAGGTGCACTATTTACTCTGTGTGAGAGTGAAATGACAGGGAAGACAGACGCACTACAACTACAATTGCTACTACTCCTCGACTGGTCTGGTCTGACAGAAGCATGACAGAAGAAAACAAAAGTAAAAGATGGGACTCTATTACAAATACACTGATATCCCACAAAAAAACTTGTAAATTTAAAAATGTGATAACTAAATAGTATGAGATATATACTTTCCATCTGATTGTTAAAAGAATTAGACAAGAGAGCATGTCGTGTCATTATTATCTGTAAGTACCTAGTCAAATAATTATTAATGTAATTTACGTGTGTACATGACTGAGGAAGGAAGGAGCTCTCTCCCTCTTCCCGTCTCTCCTTGTTTCCTTCAAAATTTGTACATTTACATGGTCGTTTACATTGAAATATTCGACTACATATATCGTATGTGAAGAAGCAAAATGACCCATATCCAATTTAAGATATGTAGAATCAAAATGAACTGTCATAAAAACTAAATGCGAAACATGCGCAAAATGTTAATTAAGAGTTTTTGAAAGGTGTAAAATGTTCTATTTTCATGTTTTTCAAAGGTGTAAAATGTTCTATTTTCATGTTTTTCAAAGGTGTAAAATGTTCTATTTTCATGTTTTTCAACAATGTAAAATGTCATATTTACATGTTTTTGAAAAGGTGCAAAATGTTCTAATTCTATGTTTTTGAAAAGGTGCAAAATGTTCTAATTCCATGTTTTTGAAAAGTGTAAAATGTTCTAATTCCATGTTTTTGAAAAGTGTAAAATGTTCTAATTCCATGTTTTTGAAAAGTGTAAAATGTTCTAATTCCATGTTTTTGAAAAGGTGCAAAATGTTCTAATTCCATGTTTTTGAAAAGTGTAAAATGTTCTAATTCCATGTTTTTGAAAAGGTGCAAAATGTTCTAATTCCATGTTTTTGAAAAGTGTAAAATGTTCTAATTCCATGTTTTTGAAAAGGTGCAAAATGTTCTAATTCCATGTTTTTGAAAAGTGTAAAATGTTCTATTTACATATTCTTGAAAAGTGGAAACTGTTCTATTTAAATGCTCTCAAGACTTATTTGAATATTTTTATAGATAGTGGATATTGTTTTTAGCTACAAAAGGATATGGGCCATTTTGGTTCTTCACAGACGATATGATTCCATGTAATATATCCACAGAATAGACATATTAAAACAATGGAAAGCATTTTACTACAGTGAAACTGTGAGTGAGTGGGCAGACAGTGTAAGCCTATAGCAATGGTATAGAGATGCCATCAAACTTATTTGCCGCGTCGACAAGTCTACAGTTCTACAGTCTACGGTCTGCAAAGCACTGTTACTTACAATTATTACTATTATTATTATTTAAATGTGGTCGAAAGTGAAATATATGTAATTGGACTATTGGTGACTTAGTCACTGAGGCATGTTCCCCTTATACCGTTATACAGCATTTATCTACATAATTTTCATTTCTAATTCCAATTCGACCTCCAATATGAAACCTACTGATATTCTAATCTCGTAACAATTATTATTGTACTGTATATTATTTATTATGATGATGATGATTATTACTATTTGAGAGATTTTACTTCTTTACCCCCGTTCATTTACATGTCTGCATAGTCATCTGCATGCACAAGCTCTCCTGGAATACTCATGCTATATGGTAATGTACACCTGGCAATATGGTATATGGTACTCTTGCACTACTGATATAAGCCTGTTTTTAGTTTTAGGAAGAAACCATTCAATGCCTAATGTGAATTATTATCATTCTTCTCGCAATATGAAAATTCTCCCTCTCCTTCTTAAGCGTATCTGCGACCGTATCTGTGTTTCCACCCAACTTGAGGATAAGTGTGAGTGCAATACTCTATATACTACGTAATTATTATAGGGAAACACATTTAGCACCTAAGAGCCCTTCAAAAATTAATACGGTGCTTTATAATAATATACCAAGTATTATGCACGTGCCGCGGACTTATAAGGGAAAAACCAAAGATTATTATTAACCGTATATATTGCGCTCCAGATTCCTAATGGTGGTGCAATAAATACTATCTGGCAAGAGTAACAACATAAGTTGAAATCAAATTGCTTCGGTATCAGAATCGAAATCGGCTCTTACGGTTAGAACTTGACAGAATGTATGACATATAATTATGGAAGTAAATAAAAGTCCGTCCAAAATAAATCCGAGAACGACGAAACGTGCACACTACCTACTTTTACTACGCCTTATGCTTGCAGGGCCGGATAATGCGGCCAGCGCAAGCAGCCCCCGCTGCTTGAATTTTCAAAAAGCATGTAAATGAAACATTTTCCACTTTTCTCAAAACATGTAAATAGAACATTTTGAACTTTTCCGAATCAAGTAAAAAGAACATTTTTCACTTTTCTAAAACATGTAAATACAACATTTTGCTATACCAAAGAAAACCATGAATAAAATCAAAATGGTGGTTTTTTGTATGGAAAAAAATTACTGCCTAAAAGCAATTTCTTCGTCCGGCCCTGCTTACTTACTATAGTTACAACTTTCATTAAATGGTCCCGTACCATGTGGTAATATATTATGACTTTACTCTCATTTTCCACCGTGACCGTAGTTTACAGTTTTGCTTAAGTTGGTTTTATTAAGTCTGACTCACTAGTGAGAAGTGAGACAGGGACTTTTGGTCCAATTTATCCGAATCTGGAGCAACAAACACAACAAAGTCACGTCAACGAAATTTTTCCCTTCTGAGTTTGAGAGGTGACGGAAATCAACATGGACATGGAAATCAACAAATCTAAGCCAGTGTAGTAGTGCATTGCCAATAGTATAGGTATGTACCCAGTGCAAGTGGCAGGGAGGCGGAAACGCCACGTACACAGTATGTACTACGTGCAGAATATAGAGTGCAAACTTATGTAGGTACCACCGTTAAAAACCGTTACCGTAGGTTAAGTAGCTTTTAGGCTTAGGCACATATATTGCATGCAGTAGATGCATTATATTTTTGATATTAGTTCTTAGGCTTCGTCATAACTCTGTGTGAAGCCCGGGAAGGCTAAGAAAGACCAAGGGAAAGAAAAGATGCAGTCTCAGCAAATGCTGAAATGAAATGGAAATCGAAGAAGTGAAACTTGGGAAAGACGCGACGTTAGCCAATTCAGTAGCAAAGTAGGTACTTATATTATGATATGAAGGACGAACTGAACTAGGTAGGTAGGTACGTTTAATATGAAATATGAAGTCCTGTAAGACGGGTACGACGGGCATGACGGCCAACGGATGTCGTACTACTTACAGGACCAGGAGAGGAAACTACAAAAATGAAACTCTTGAACTTATAGATTAAGTTATGTCATCGGCAGCTGGGTGCAGATAGGAGATAGTCGCAACTCATGTCTTCTCCTACCTACCTACCTAGGTACTTATATAATTACTCCACGAAATACTGTAGACGTAATCCTACTTTTGAAGTGATGACGACGGAGGTAGTATCAGTAGTAGTTGGTCGTAATAACCTGGAATATCAGTAGTAGACTCAACGAAAACAGGGAACAAGTGAGTGAAGAATCAAAATGAGCTACAAGATTCAATCTTAGCTAGAATTAAAATAAGCTATGTTAAAAAATACTAAAGTTGGGATAGGGACTCAAAATGTTAGTTATGAGTTTTTGCAAAGTGCAAAATGTTTGATTTTCATGTTTTTGAAAAGTGCACAATGTTTTATTTACATGTTTTTGAAAAGTTCAAAATGTTCTATTTACATGTTTTTGAAAAGTGCAAAATATTCTAATTCAATGTTTTTGAAAAGTGCAAAATGTTCTAATTGCATGTTTTTGAAAAGTGCAAAATGTTCTTTTTACATATTTTTGAAACGTGCAAAATGATCTATTTACACGCTTTCAGGATCGTGATTTTATTTTAATTCTTTTGCATGGGCAAATTGGTGGTACATTTTGCAATTTGCCAAAAATGAACATGGAACATTTTGACTCTTCACAGACGACATGTATACTATGTGTACCTTCCTGTCTAGGCATATCATATTTACACTACTATATTACACTTCCCCGTGACACAAATACTGATGGTCAATAATCCCCCTGTCCCTTCCTTCCCTTCTTTAATCCCTACACTTGCACTTTTCTGATTTATAAGCCATATTATGAAACTCATAGTTTTTTTTTTCTTGCCTGTAATTATTTTTATAAACAGAAACGTACACAGATTTTTTTTCAGTGCAGTGTACTTACTACATATCGTTAGTCTTCTTTTTGCCACTGGACATTGGAAGGAGTAGATAATGACGTGTCAACAAATCAGAGCCAGAACCAGAACCAGCCAAAACCCTACTGTAAAGCTCTACTGACATTCTGTAACTAATTTGACAATTAATTTCAGAGTTCCATTTTGTGACGGCTTTAAGAAACTGCCAGCCAAAATTCAAAAGATTTTTCAACTTCCCTGCTCCAGTTAGACTAATTCCTGAAGCGTGGCTGAATCTATGATGACGGTATCGTTATCGTTGTCGTAATTGTCAATTCGTATTTTCTTATGTGTAGAATCCCCGCGGTAACTCTCTCCAATTTATGACACACATTTTACTGCCTTTCTTCTCAAGCAGTTGAAATCCACATATGTACCACAAATCGAAATGGAAATATTACTGCTGGCAACTGGTATTACTGTAAACATAATGTGTGAGTGAGCTGTCCCAAAATAGCGACCCCGAATCAGTGTGCACAAAAAAAATCAAAAGGAGAGACACACATTACAGAAATCCTGCTGGCTCGGTATCGGTACCGGTGCGGTACCGGTATCGAGCTCGTCGGGCTCAACTTCAAATTTCGAGTAAAGTATAGCAGAAACTGTCTAAATAAGAAAATTACTTTTACTCCTGTTCCTGTTGTTCCTACTTTGCTCTGCACGTTGTTAAGTACATAATACCCAACGAATTTTTGAAGAGATATTGTTTCTTTTCTCGTTTTTTCCCCCTTCTCACTCACTCTCTCTCCCTGTGGAATTGGGAGCGCAGCAAGCACATCATCATCATTTGTTACTTTATCTAATTTCCTTGGTGCAAAAAAAAACTGAAAGTACCTTACATTTTTTTAGCTATATGCCCTATTACTGATATATGAATGTTGGTAGGTAATCTACTCAGGACCAGGACACACAGGAGCTCAACAGCCCTTTACATATAGGACAGAGAAAACAATGCATTTTTTTGTGCTACAATTTCGTATTATTATTATTGTATAGATAGGTATACATGCAGGCCACAGGGGTATATAACAGTAGCCATGTGTGTGTGTGTGTGTGTGTGTGTGTGGATTTAAATTTAAATTTGAACCTGTAAGAGAAAATTTTGTATTTACTTGATTCTGAAAATTTCAAAATGCTCTATTTACAGTTTAAAAGAAAAATTGTTAAATGTTTTATCTGTATGATTTTGAAAAGCACAAAAATATTTATTTGCATGTTTTTGAAATGTGCAAAAACATTTATTTGCATGTTTTTTAAAAGTGCAAAATTTTTTATTTACATATTTTTGAAAAGTGCCAAATGCTACATTTACTTGTTTTTTGAAAAACACCAAAAAAGAAACCGCAATAATTATGTCAAGTTTTAAATTCAAAACTTCCCCAAGCCGATTACAAGGGACGATTATGACATTACAAAAGTTTACATGTAATCTGACCAAAATAATAGACAAAAAAAATGTATGGCCTCAAAAAGTTGTACCTAAGTAAATTAGCATTAGAAATGTACGCCACAGCGTTTCTGAACAATTGAATAAAATTCTGAAAGAGTACAAGACTTAATTAGGGAGGTACATTGTTTAAAGTATCTACCTGGCTTTCGCCCCATCTGTATCTGGCTGGACTGTTCCTGTTTATACATATGACACTGGCTGAATATATATTATACAGGATAACGATAACGATTGTGACTCTGATTCCATTTCAACTGTCACATCAGTCCAACAATATTAGAAACTAAATAAATCAGTCGTCAGAACGTCTCTTCTTCGTATATTTGTACGATTATACGATTTATTTAAACAGCTGTGTACTATACTTTACTACGCACACACACACACAAAGGCCCAGCCAGGATGATTTCAATGAAAATTATGAGGTACACAAATGTTCAACTTTTCACATAGTATGAACTGAACAAATGAAAGTTTTCTTTTATTTTTTATCCTCCGCTAGCTTTCTTTCACTTTTCTTGTCGTCAAGTCGCCGAAGTCGGTGTCGGAGTGGTAGTCTAATCGTAAGCTGACATACCTAGTTTGTTGCCGAGCTACAAATAGACCGTGTTTTTTTTTGAAGCAAAGTTAAAAAGTTTTTCAACTCCCTATATACTTACGAAGTTTTTTTTTTCCTCTCCCCTTGAAAATTTATTTTTTATTATTCTTTGTCTAATTCTGACTGAAGTCAACTCTAAACTGAGAGAACTAGATCTAAAAAATAATTTATAGGAAACAACAGAGCTCAATTTGAAACCGAAACCGAAACCGACACCGTTCTGACAGAAAGAATTGTAATTGTGTGTGTGTATAAAATAGAAGAAAGTTCAAAATGTTCTTTTTGCTTGATTCAGAAAAGTGCAAAATGTTCTACTTACATGTTTTGAGAAAAGTGGAAATTGTTTTAATTCTATGTTTTTGAAATGTACAAAAAAATTTATTTTGCATGTTTTTGAAAAGTCTCAATATTCTTTTTAAATATTTTTTAAAAGTGCAAAATGTTCCATTTACATGTTTTAAGAAAATTCAAGCAGCGGGGCTGCCTGCGCTGGCCGCCTTATCCGGCCCTGAGCAGAAGATGTTTAAATAAAAATAACCGTTTTTGATGACGAATTTCTATACATAATACATATTATATTTTAATTTTTCAATTTTACCCGACATATCGTTTTCGTCTTGGTCCAAAAAAAACAAACTTTTCCATAAATACTCATTCACGATAATACAGTAGTGAGTCACTATAATATTTTCTGTATAATTATGCCAACGAACACGATGTGTAGGTAGGAAAAATTAAAAAAAAAATTTCAAAGGCGGACCGCTATAGCTATAGTACTATACCGTCTACCGTATGGATTGCCTATTCACTATACTAGTTCAGCTATAACTTGGCACCCTTTCCCTTTCTTCCCCGTCCTAATTCTAATAATATTTACTACACAAGATTTTACAAAGACGCGACGATCTTCTTTCTTTCTATACAGTCTACACAGTGTCACAGAGCCAGAACTTTCAATGTCTCATTCGACTTTGCTTCGGATCTAGGAGACAACCAGACGCCGGGGAAAAATTACAGAAGATATATAGTAGATATACTGCACTATATACGGGAAGATAGACTACATGAAGGAAGGATCTAGAAATGTTGAATAGGCTAAAATGCGATAATGGATGACATCCACAAGTTTCACAATTCTTCTATCTCTTCTTCTTTTTCCATCCATTTAAATAATTTACTCAAGTTTCCCTTCAACAAATCTTCCAAAAGTACAAATCATCCCAAAAAATTCTAGTGTCTTCTCCCAGTTTCTGTTTCTACATTCTATCAACTCACAATTATTCTCAAAGCTCCAATTTAATTACATAATTATTCTCTGGGTCTGGATCTGGATCTGGAGGAGTGAGAAAAGACAGGCTAATACTGTCACTGCTTCAGTCAGGGATATATACCTATACACATGAAGAGTTTTTTGGCAAAAAGGGATAAGCCCATCACAGCAAAAATTATACAGACGAATAATGATTTAAAATGAGGACAGGGTTATTTTTTTAACCCAATTTTTTCTACAGGTACTGTGCAACTCACGAAGCGTTATTACAAGTGTAGTTTCATAAATCTAGACTGACTCTGGAATATTTTAGAAAATTTTGCAAAATGTTAATTTGTGGACTTTTTCCGTTTTGCCTCAAAATCAGTAACTTAACGTGGAGGAAAAAGTCCGTGGGATGAAATTTTAATCGTTTTGAGACAAACCAAACTTTTTTTTAAAACTTTAAAACTTTTTCTTGCATAGAAAATTTACGCACGGCAATTGTCTTCTACAAACTACGAGAACACTGGAAAACTAAAAAATCAGAAATGCATGTTTTAGGTGGACTTATCCCAATTTTCCAAACAGCTCTTCATATATGGTTTTAGCACAGATATGACTACTACTACTGCTCCTATTAAAATGCACTACCATCTTATAATGAGGAGCACTGGGACTGGGACTCTGAGACTCTGGGAATGGTCCTATGCTACAAGCTGTAAATCATGGTCATGGTAAAAATGTTAATGTAAATTCTAATTTTAATTCAAATTCTAATTCTACACTTCTCTCTCTCTCTCTCTCTCGCTAATTCTTTAATACTTCTACATTATCCGTATAGCTCATCCTCGTAAATCAAAACTGTATATTGTATAGGGCTTTTTCTACATGTATCTCTGTCTGTACATAGTTTCAGTTCGTGTTCCATTTCGTAAAGTACGAGTGTGTCACCAAGTCGTAGTCGTTTTCCCCACAACTTTAAAGCAACTTCCTTTCCATTAATAAAGTGAATTCTTTATTTTCACGAACATGGGTTTTTATATGGAGTGGCACAACTACATAGTTTGATGGTAACTAGCTAAATTAAATTAAATTCAACCCTATAGAATCTTTACAAGTGTACATTTTGACGTATTATATCACGCGTAGTTTACACACTTATAGTTTATGAATATAGCAATTAATTAAAAATATTTATTTCAATTCCCCCTCCCCCACCGTCTCATTCTTATCTAATTTAAATTGTACTGTAATTGAATACTGCATAAAGAAGATTGAAAATTGAAAGGTTCTATACTATCCCATATATAAAAGGCACTTTCAAAAAAATAAGCCAAGTATATGTATAGCTGCAGGGCCGGACGAAGGAAATACTTTCAGGCAGCAATTTGTTTCAATACAAAAACCACCATTTTGATTTTATTGATTGTTTTCTTTGGTAAAGCAAAATGTTGTATTTACATGTTTTAGAAAAGTGAAAAATATTCTTTTTACTTGATTCAGAAAAGTGCTCAATGTTCTATTTACATGTTTTGAGAAAAGTGGAAAATGTTGCATTTCCATGTTTTTGAAATGTACAAAAAAATGTATTTGCATGTTTTTGAAAAGTCAAAATATTCGTTTACAGATTTTTGAAAAGTGCACAATGCTCCATATACATGTTTTTTGAAAATTCAATCAGCGGAGGCTGCCTGCACTGGCCGCATTATCCGGCCCTGGATAGCTGTAGCATGGTATAGGTGGCTATATATTTTTATATTGATGTAACTAACTAACTGTCTCAGTGATCTCCTGTCTGTAGATTGATTGTAGATAGAGAGATATAAAACATAAATAATTTCCTCACAAAAAAAAGAAGAAGAAGAAGATCTACCCCTCCACTCTATTTCATTTCCAAGTACTATCAGAAAAGTTAAGTACCTATATATGTATTGAGCACCGACCGAGAAGAGAGTTGAAGGAGATGAGGGAATCTGCAGGGATGTGGAAAAATTGAAAAGCCCGTGTAGTAATACGTACGTACGTACCTACGTAACCGTATAAAAGATTTTAATCAAATAAGGACAGAGAATGAAAAATGGAAAAATAAAAATAAAGATCCTAAGCCGGTCCGGGGCTGGAAGCGACTGCCGGAAGAGTGCCTACTTGTACATACACGATTTTACTAGCGCATGCAGACTTTTGAGAGTTTTTAATTAAGCTCTAGATTCCCGAATAAAAGCCTCACGATGATGATGATGATGTCGACAGTCGACGTCGACATGGAAGACAAAACGGACGACTTCATAATAAAAATGGTGAAATGTCTAGAGCTTGAATTTGACTTGGAAAAGCTCGACAACGTTTCAGACATTTCTGTCTGTAACACTGCCATCTGCCATATGATATGCCTATGGTCCTATAGGTACAATTTCTACACGCATATAGATGCTTAATAAACTAACAGTGTAAATAAATACCCAGGCTACTAAATACATAATAGAGACCCCTTCTCCTACTGAAATTCAGTCAAGTACGGACGTACGGAGCGTACTACGTTAGTTGAATATAATTATATTGAGCCTACGTGTAGAATCTATAAAATTCTGAACATGGTACTAGAGAGACACAATCTCAAGTCTCAGTCAGGAGACTCGGTCAACGAAACCAAGCCAAATCAATGGGGGATCTCGATTCTGGATCTCCATCTCGATCACTGAGAGATAAATAGGATGAGGAGGAATTCTCTCCTTCACTTCACTCACATAACTGGAACTGGAAACGAAACCCAGAAAAGAATCAAGAGGAGATTCAAGTAAGATTCGATCAAAGAAGACATGGTACACGCATAAAAAAAAGTGAAAGGTTTGTTGAATTAAGATTTTAAGACACTTATCATCAGGGCAATCACACAAGTCTCATCAATGAGCTGGCGCTGGACAAAGACAAAGACCTATGGACTGGATACGAAGAGCAGTAGATTTGAATTCTGAATAATTGATATAGGTATCATATAGTAGATAGACAGTATAGGTATGTTTAAAAAAAATTGGATTAAAAATAATTATTTTATTCTTTTAAGTGTACGAAAGAAGCCCAGTGTAAGAAAATATAACATGGAAAGTAGGTAGAAGCAGCATCGTTTCCTTTTTGAATTCTTATTCGACTAAAAATGTGGACTGTAACTCCTGTCAGAAAAAAAAATTTCAAAATACATCAAAAAAACGAACCTTATCGGCGGGAGTTCGAGGGAGTCGTCTCCGAAGCCATGGATGCCGAAGAGCAGCTCCAGGAGTAAGGCGAACACTTGGGTCCCATTCTAAGCAGCGGCGAATGAAATCCACAAATAGAGGATCTTCACAGCCTTGTAGTGCAGTCTGAAAAAATAGAAATGTACATAAATATATATACAACTAATCCAGCATTATCATTATTAAAGACATACCTATATGTTTAAGACAAAATCCACTCACAAATTCCTAACATGGTTCTACTTCTACACTCATTGCTTTTTTTTTCTACATTTTTTTTTATTTGTCATAAATCTTTTAGCCTGTCTGTCGTACTTGGTCGTATTCTCGTAGTAGTAGTAGGTACTTACTTAAACAGTCTATACAAAATACTGAACTTTTAGGTAATCCTTTATTACTATTACTAAACCAGGGCATACTACTGTTAGCCCAGTGATGGGTCGATCCTGGATCTGGATCTTATCCCTAGTAGACATCGGTACGGGTATAAAAGTACCAAGTAAAATTGCAATTATATACTCACAGCCTGTATGTGTATAAAATCCACTATTTAATTCGGATTTGAATTTTATTTCACTCTAAAGCTCTAAAAAAAAAAGAAGGACAAAATTCAAGAAGACTAATTTGCTAGAAAGAGAAATTACAAAAACAAAAGTAAAAAGTTTGTTGTTAAAATGTTATGTACGAATCCAAATATCGACTGTGAAGAGACAAAATGACCCATATCCATTTGTAGCTAAAAACAATATTCAGTATCTACAATAATATTCAAATATGGATTGAAAGCGTTTAGATAAAATATTGAGCACTTTTTAAAAACATATAAATAGAACATTTTGCACTTTTCAAAAACATGTAAATACAACATTTTACACTTTTCAAAAACATGTAAATAGAAAATTTTGCACTTTTTAAAAACATGTAAATACAACATTTTACACTTTTCAAAAACATGTAAATAGAACATTTTACACTTTTCAAAAAACATGCAAATATAACATTTTACACTTTACAAAAAACCTTAATTAACATTTTACACTTTACAAAAAACCTTAATTAACATTTTACTCATGTTTCTATACGTTAGTTTTTATGACATAGCTCATTTTGATTCTAGCTTAAATTGGATATGGGTCATTTTGGTTCTTCACAGACGATATGTAGCTAAAGCAAGAAAGAGACAATTTTGAAATTTCGCCTTTTTCGCTCCTTGTGTACTATACATAATATACTATAGTACCTAGGCACCTACTTGACTTCTAAATAGCATAAGAAAAAAGAGAATATATCACCAGGACTCGCAAAGTACAATGTACTGATATGTGTGAGTTCCGCTACACAACGAATGTCATTGTTTTCTATATACACAACACACACACTCGACACTCGACATCATCAACCTAAAAATTAGGTTTCATTCTTCGCGTCACTTTTGTCTATTTGTTTCCACAAAGAAATGCAGCGGCAGCAGCAGCATAGCTTCTGCTCTGATTTTCTAACTTCCCACACGAAAAAAATAAAAATCCTATTTCAACAAAATAAACGAAACTTTGAGCATTTTCCCAATCTTTCTTCTGTCTTTTAAATCCCAAGAGGTTCCATACTTCATATGCACGTCAAGCCGAGTTATTTGTATGCTCATATATATTTTTGTACCATTGAGGAATTTAAATGAAGATCTGTTTTGACGAAAGTACTGATTCACTCCAAACCAAAACCCAAGAGGACCAAAAGACAAATACACCCCAAAGATGAGTGTTTTTAAAGCCTTCATCAGAAAGTGTTTATTTAGTATGTAGTCTCTCATACGGATGTAGAATGTGGGTAAGTGCACTACAGTCATTCATCTCCTGTTCTGTAGACTGTGTCGAGAGATCGAGAGATCCAGATCGAGAGAGAGAGAAAGAACGTAATAACTCACGCCATTAAATTTAAGATTACATTCAAGAAAATTAAAGTTCGTCACTACTACTACTACTGTCTTTTTAATTCTTCCGACTCCGACTACTGTGTGGTAAAACTCTTAAGGTTACACTTTCCACTACTACTGTGGGACTATCTATGACTCCTGAATGTGCACTGAAAATGTGCGATAGGGGCGCATTAAACAGGAGCAGAGAGAAGATCCTCACATCCTTTTTCATTTATCCTCCAAAGAATATAAAAGGAAAGTACCTTACCTACATTTAAGAATTTTACAATTTTAACACTATAACAGCCCTATATACAAATAGACATAGGGAGATCAGACGGGCCACTGTCTGTGCTGTACAGTGTGCAGTAGCTATTACAGATATTGTCAGTGAAGAACCAAAATGACCCATATCCAATTTAAGCTAGAATCAAAATGAGCTACCTATGTCATAAAAACAAAATGCGAAACATACGCAAAATGTTAATTAAGAGTTTTTGAAAAGTGTAAAATGTTCTATTTTGATGTTTTTGAAAAGTGTAAAATGTTCTATTTACAAGTTTTTTGAAAAGTGTAAAATGTTCTATTTACAAGTTTTTTGAAAAGTATAAAATGTTCTATTTACAAGTTTTTTGAAAAGTGTAAAACGTTCTATTTACATGTTTTTAAAAAGTGTAAATTGTTGTATTTACTTATTTTAAAAAGTGGAAAATGTTCTATTTACATGTTTTAAAACAGTGCTCAATGTTGTATTAAAATGCTCTTAAGACATATTTGAATATTTGTGTAGATAGTGGATATTGTTTTTAGTTACAAATGGATATGGGTCATTTTGGTTCTTCACAGACGATATCCTCTGTTGTTTTATCACCTCTTTTTTATGATTTCTCTCTCGCACAGTCCAACCCTCAAAACTGTTTCATGTTCTTACACAGAAACTTGGTCAAAATCTCAAAATGTGAAGAAAATGAAACTTAATGTTTCTCTCGCACTTTCTACGAATCGACACACGTCGTTTTTTTATCATTTAATTTTAGTCCGTATTTTTATTTGAGTCCGTCTCGGTCTCGGCGGTATAGCTGGTGGATCTTTAACTGTTTTTTCGTAAGTCTCTACAGTTGATAGCCAAGTTTATTAGTACAGTAGTAGTAGTGGCTTCTCTTTGGCTTTGTCTCGTTACTTCCAGATTTATCATTACGCGCGGGTATCTACATTACGCGGGATTATGGCGGGAACGGGAACGGGAACGGCTCAAGAAAAATCTCATATTATGTTGACACGTGGACGACGGACGGATGGACGAACGGAGATGCGGAGAGAAAGTAAAAATGTATTTTTGTCACAGAAATTATCCCCTCATAAATAATAATGAATGGATGGCTTTTAGAAACAATAAAAAAAACTGTAAAGATACATGTCATATTTATGCAAATTACCTACAGAGCTGGATTTTTTACAAGACATAAACTTATACAGACAAGTCGAACGTCTTGCGACTTGAGACAGACTCATAACGCATATGTAGGCTTTTCAATTTCACTTAACAGCACTGTACAGAGTGTAGAGCTAAAACTCTAATTTCTTTTTACTATATAATTACCTACACAGTACAAAAGTACGAAGGACATAGAGAAGCTCGGAGCAGTAGTAGAACACACGTTGATATTACTAACCTAATTTCCCCATAAAGCACGTTGCACATGTTAATGGTTTATCTCTTTCTGTCAAGTGTTTTGATTACTAATCAACTACCAAGTTAAACTATCGTATTGTATGAGTTTAAATAGCAACAAAACCCAATTTCAATAGTTACTACTGATAGTAGTGTCATTGACATTTTGACATCACATTTGAGATTCGATGAGCTATACATATATCACATTAATTATTATGTAGTAGGATGCGGGAATTATTTTTAAATGTGTAGAATATTTTAATCTGCTCGTAATTTCCAATCATCTTCCTAACGAAAACTTATGAGTGTAGAAAAGTAGAAAAACTATATCTAATAATAACGAAACCAAAAGTATTACCTGGAAGTCACGAGATCCAGGTGGCCCTCTCAGTTTCCCACGGCGGGAACGACCACCATTCAAAATTGTAGTGCCGTCAGCTAAAGTCTGTGCTTCACAGTAGCGAGGATAACCTTTCGAACTGAAATGCAAATATAGCAAAATTACAAAAGTGTATTAGTATTTTTTTGCCAAAGATAAACTTACAAATTCTATTAGAATTTAAATCGAAAATACATAAATTGTCAGACAAAAAATTACTGATATTTTAAAACAATTCCGCCACTCACCTAATAAAGTTTTTGGCCCGTCTTGAAATTTCTAGTAATTTAGGAGGAGGCATTCCTAAAAGTTCTATCATACAAGCTAATTGATCCGCTTCATCTTCACCAGGGAGGAGCGGATATCCAGTCAAAAGTTCAGCCAGAATACAGCCCAGACTATAAACAAAGAAAAAAAATTCTCATTAATGATTTCAATTTAAATTATACATTTGCCTATAGCACAAAGTACATAATAAGAATGCTATACAACTGCCAAAGCACCAACTCTGCCATAAAGATGATGATGGGAATTGTACCGCTGGAGAATTTTACCTCCATCATCATCCCACATATGAAATTACCCAGCACCAGCACCAAGGCTCTGGTTCTACATAGGTACACTTCCTTTTTTTTTCTCTACTTGCAGATTAAATATATAGACCTATACAGAGTAACGGGCAGTGAAGTGAACAGTGTAAACACACCATCATCATCATTACTGTATTATCATTTTAGATAAAGTACAGCTACACACACACACACACACACTCAAACTCGCCCGTAAAAAAAGTTAGTTTGACTCTTGGGACTGAGAAATCATTTTAGCACAGAACAGAACAGAGGCATCACATTATTACTATTACCTAAAGGCCCAAGGTATGTTATTATATGCACTCCAAAAAATGTGTGTGTGTGTGTTCTTACGCTACACATCGTATTCGTATTATCGTATACTGTTCCCGTTGCCACATGTGAAAAGTCAAGATGACTCGCCCCTACGCCTGTCTGCCATACTACCAACCAACCTTCCCTCACATTAATTTCCTCTTATATTAAATTCACTTATACAAAGTCACAAAATATTTTTTTTCTTTCCTTCTTTATTTTTTTTTATCTGATCATTCTCCCGGTCGGTCGGTTGGTTGGTTGGTCTCGGTGAACTACTATTATATTAAATTTGCATAATAATATATACCGTGTACAAGAAACTGCACAGTGTACAAAAGGGAGTCGAGAGATTCAGTCGTCGTCGTCGTCGTCTAGAAAGTCATACTATATAAATATGGTACTGTATATTTTTGTGTGTCTTAAATCATCACATAATCGTTTCAAAAAACTGTGCTTATGATGTAGGTACTCATCATCACCAATGGCAATAATGCTCCTCGCACTGCCACATTAGACATCGACATCGCCCTAAATACAGTTATGAAATTTTTTTTCCTCTCTTCCCCTTCGTCGCCCTTTGTAATATTTTCCTATCATCCAAATCCAATAGCAAGAGCAGAAGTATGCATACTGATAATACTTCTTTTTCTTTCTTCCCTCAATAGCACTCAAAAATTCAAATTCAAAAAGCTCAAAGACACATTCATGAAGATGCAAAGCTCAAGCTCAACTAAGCTTGAAAAATTCATCATTGATGATTTTGCATAAAAATACCACACACATAGACATAGGCAGACACACACACACGGTCTATATACTTTGACTGTCTACACTTATGTGGTGGTCTTTATCTGGACGCTTCGGTACCGGTACCGGTACCGGTTACATCCTACATCTACCTACGTGAGATACATATGGGTATAGGTACTTCACTACGGCAACACCTACTACTACTACTACTACTACTCCTGCCACTCACTACCATACCTAAAAGAACGACAAGTTGCCTCGTAAAAAAAATTCTAAAACTGTACATGAACCACCTGGCTATAAATTTGCATAGCGTGTATGTAATATAAATTTAGTCCAAGTTTTACACACACACAGAGACAACTTTAACTTTAATGTAATTAGTGTCTCGTTATTTTCCTATGAGAAGACCAAAATGTTATGGACCCCGCAAAGCCTGTCAGTGCCGGACTAAGGAATTGGTTTTAGGCAGCAATTTGTTTCAATATACAAAAACCACCATTTTGATTTTATTGATGATTTTCTTTGGTAAAGCAATATGTTGTATTTATGTGTTTTAGAAAAGTGTAAAATGTTTTTTTTGCTTGATTCAGAAAAGTGTAAAATACTCTATTTACATGTTTAGAGAAAAGTGGAAAATGCTTTATTTCCATGTTTTTGAAATGTGCAAAAAAATTTATTTTGCATGTTTTTGAAAAGTCAAAATATTCTTTTTACAGCTTTTTTAAAACTGCAAAATGTTCCATTTACATGTTTTTAAAAAATTCAAGCAGCTCCTTCTGCCTGCGCTGGCCGCATTATCCGGCCCTGATGTCTGTTGTTCTCTTGTAGGTAGTTGTATAGCATTCATTATAATACACATAAAAACGACATAGCGACAAAAACAAAAGGCAAAAATAAGAGAGAGACTAACAATAAAAGTGAGACACTGATAAGACTTTTCAAGAAGAAGAATTTAAAAAAAAATCTCACCTCCACATGTCAATTGGAAGTCCATACTTGGCTCCTAGAATAACTTCAGGGGCTCGATAGAAGCGGGACTGAATGTAGGTGTATACCCTTTGATTCTCATAGCAGCTTGAGCCAAAGTCAATCACCTGGAAAATACAAAATAGTAAGGCATATTATTAGTATTATAGTACATATTAGTTTACATGCATTTTATCGCTCAAGTGGCCTGTAATAAGTTTACTGATTGAACACACTGTGTAAAAAGCACAGGACGGCGCAGTACAAACCAGTTTATTACACACAGTTACTTCGCAAACGTAATTGTTTCAGAAAATTACTTAATTATTTAGTAATACGAGAGAGAGAGAGTAATACAAACTAATAGCTTGGATATTGGACTTTGGATTTACTTTTTTTTTTTAGAGTTGGACTCGAAATCGGAATCGGAATTGGCCATTTAAAATTCAATAAAATTCACTCATTGTACAGACATGCTACACAAACAAAATTCGTACTCAGTAAATGCAAAAGTACGACATTGATGTCGACGTCGACGTCGACTTGGAAGTTGGACTTCGGCCTCGCACACAATTGCAAAACTAATTGACAACCTATAAGAACCTTATGTAGGTTGGATACTGGCACTGGCTGGCGCTGGGCGGATGGACTGTAAAAAACCCTATACTAGTACCTACATAACCTACTTTCGTAAAACAATAAAATTATAGAATTACGAACGAGCGAACCGAAATATAAAAAAAAAGCCCATGTCAGAGAGACATAATATATTTTGTATGTCAATCCCGCGCGCTATTAAAGTCTACGACGCAGATGTAATGTTTTATTATAGAATCCCCGTGTATCGGTTTGGTGATCCGTCTGAGTCTGACAGACCAAGTTCGAGACCAAAACCAGAACCAGCACTGACATGATGGGGATGGAAACCCGGAAATGGCAAGGCTAATACTCATACACAAAAAACTCTTAATTATTATAGAACAAGAACAAACATGGGATTGGTTGGAATGGAATCGTGAAATTTTTATATATAGTGATTTTTGTCCAATTTTTCCCGTTGTTTCCCTTCCTATACTTTTTCTTTTCCAAAATAATGGAAAAATGGAATTTTTTTGTAGTGTATACTGATATTGTGTAAGAACACATGTATTTTTAGCTCATTTGTAAGTATACATACAATTATATATGAAATTTATAAAACTTTCCAAGTAAATGAAAAGGTCACATTCTGTCAACTGTATAGTAGTATAGTAGTAAGTAATTACACCTTGAATTTGATTTTCTTTTTTTTTCCATTTCCTTTTTTTCCTAGCTCAGCATCAGCACACACACACGCAAACCCTCTCAGTTTTAGATTATGATAAAAATCATATCATAATATTGCACATATAGTACTAAAACCCATAACCATAATCAGCAACAAGAACCATATTATACAGCCCGACCTAAATCCGAAGAAAACCTACGCTAGCTAAAACGTATACTATAAAAAATCCAGGTACAAAATGTCATTCTCACTCAGTAGTGGGTCTCACCAAAAAATAGTCGCAAAAGTCCAGTCTCCTATATGAACATCCAATGGCCTATGCAGCCATGTTAAAAATATCATAAATATATACCGTGCGAGAAGTACAGTACAGTACATAGCGTAGTAAAGGGCACATTACTACACAGTGTAGTTTAGTATTGTCAGCTAGACTAAACTGGAACAACTCACAGTGGCAAAGGGAAAGGATACTGTGATAGTGGCAAAGAACCAGACTGAGCCCTGTACCGGTACCGGTACCGGTAAAATCCGAGCGACAACAACAACAATACATCATTTCATCAAATTATAATTACATTGTAGAACACATTACGTAGGTAGACCCACCACTGGAATACTGGATACTGAACTCTACTCCTGATACGCTCCACGAGTTCGTTCGTGCACTACTCGTTTCCGCTCCCTCACTGCTACATAATTACACTCCACTATCACAAATGTAAAAGCAACTTTTCCTCACAGTTCACTTTTAGTCCACATTCCCCCGTAGTAGTAGAAAATAGAAAAATTCAAAATACAAAAACAAATGTGATACGAAAAAAGGAATAAAAAATATATCGGATATGACTGACTGTGAGTGAACCCAAACCAAACCGAAACTATATAAAAGCCCAAGTTGAAAGTATGAGGCCAAATAAGCGAGCACATTATAGCAACATTCTGGAATTGGAATTGGACCTGACAGACTATCAAAAATTTATGCCGCCGTGGATATGCCTGGGCAATAATCCATAAAGACATTGCAGTTCTAAATTCACAATTTCTCATATATCAAAAAACTAAGGCCGAGCCGACGGACGGATGGGACTGGAAATGGAATTTCGTAGTTGGATATAAAAAAAAATGGAGCAGTAGTGCAACCATTTCCATGAGGAGAATCAGGATCACTACCAAGAATCGGGCGTAGTCTCTGTAGACTGTAGACTGACTGTAAGAGAATTATGTAATAAATAAAATAAATTTGTATGATATCGAAATCTAAATCGATGTGGACGTGCTGGGCAAAAGCCTCACCAGTCACAGTCACTCATGGATTCCACGAATCGGACAATTCTGATTCCGATTCCGATGCACACGCCTATGATCAACGGCACCGGCACCGGCACCGGCATCGTGTAATGTAATCTGTGCAGAATATTTCTAAGTAGTAATAATCATTTATCAGCTTCACGGAAAAAAAGATAAAGATAAATGAATGCAATTGCTGCCATACGGATACGGACAAAAAAGTCCACACGTCTAAACAACATGCACCACCACTACTTACAATTTAAAGGAAAGGTAAAGGCTGGGCATCCCATTCTTGTATATTGATTTTGGTTCGTGGAAAACATAAGGTACAATATAGAAAAAAACAAACTTGAAAACTTGAGTAATCTTATAAGCACCACATAGGTAGGTTACATATTTGTGTGTAACTTGTTGTAGTTTGTATGTTTTTTCTTTGAATTATTGAACTGTTCCATTTTTTAATGTCATGTACCTCTCCTTAAAAAGTCAATCCCCAAAAAAAAAAGAATGGAAAATAAAAAATTGAGGAGGAAATTTTTCTGCAATAATTTTGCTCCAACATTACAAACCGTTTCCGATTCCGACCGTAACCGTATGGACAGTATGTATACCTACGCAGATGAGAGTCCGTTGCCGTTTGCCGTGCCGTTCCCAATCCTCCTAATGTCAGTTTTTAAACAGATGCAAAAATAATTAAAGGAAGTAATTTTCTCCCGTGAGAAGAAAAGGCACAACAGGAAAAAAAAATCCTGGAAACTCTTATTAGTCATCGTCATGATCATCATCATTAGACGAGACGAGACCAGTACCAGAGAGCGAGACTTGGGATTATATTAGGGATTCACCTCGGACGTTTATACCTCTCAACGTTTAGCTCTCACAATACAAGGCACAGAGAGAGAGAGCATTAGCTTTGAGGAGATCAAACACATTTATTACAGAACTGATACAAAAGGAAAATAATAACAATAATTATATATATGATGTAAACTAGGGATCTCGGTAGAACTATACAGCGTCAGAGTTTTTGTAGGTAAGTGCATTAACCCATAACGTTTACTGAGGCCGTCCTCTGCCCTTTGCCTTTAGCTTTTTAGTCGTTATAATATTCGCGTTGTCGTTTAATTCCTTGTTTTGTTATTCACTTGGACTGACGTGGAAATGGAGAATGCAGTAAAGTGTAATTTCAATTTTCAATTCCTTTACATGTGTAGGTAGGTACTTCTATAGGCAGTACTGCTATAAGCAGTATATATCCATTTTTTGCACTGTACAACTTTAGGCTATATATACACAGCCAAGCATTGCTATTACTAAGGAAGTTGCTGTATTTGAAATTGGGATTAAAAATGGGAATAATTATATAAACATAACTTTTTTTTATTCTTTTTTTTATTTACGAATATTTTTTTAAAACAGTCCGAACAGTTTAACAGAGCTTTAAGGCTATTTATTGCAAAATTGTGGAGACCAACATAAAAAATTACCAGTGCCAGTCCCATGACATAATCGACAACCCACCCTCCCCTCGCTTGACTCAACATCAATTTCAAAACATGACATTTTAAATTATGAAAGAAAATTTGCCATTTTTCTTACAGCGTCATCACCATCACCATCACATCAGCCTCATCACCATCATCATCATTATGATTACATGATGAGTCCCATCGCTCAAAAATCATCACCATACATGAATTTAGAATTAGAATAATGGTCATCTTCCGTCTACGTACTATGACGTACCTACCTACTACAATGTAATAGAGGAACAAAGTTTGTCCTAGGAACTAACATATAGCAATCGGACGGCGACGGCGACGGCGTACCATTCAACGAAGGGACCTTTTAAGTTTCCACGAGAAGAGACACAATTTCAATTAGGAGAACAACACAACTGGGAACATATATCTACAAATTGAACCAACGACAATACTAAAAGACTGTTGAAAGCCAAAGATGAAAGGGAAAAAAAAACCTTGGAAAATCATAATCATAATCATAATCATGGCCTAGCGTAAAGTATGTACGTAATTATTGTATGTGGAGATACCTACCTACTACCTACCTACATAGTTGGAATTGGAATTGGAATTAGAAGGGCTTAACAATTTGCAAGTAAATAACTCTTAAAAAAAATACTCAAAACTCTCGAAATTAACATGTATTGATATTGATTGTGGAGGACTTATAGGTATAGCATGTATGTGTTATATAATGGACGGAGACGGATATACCTATAGCATACCCATAGGTCTATATGACTACACAATTCTTCAGTCAGTACTAACTAATAAGGATAATAATCCTCGCAAAGATTTCACTCATGCTCAACTCAATAAAGCACGCTCACAAAAACTGTGGCCTCTCTCAGTCTTGACCAAGCATTGACTCTCAATAAGTACCTAATTCCGTCTTGCAAAATGTACTAACTAAAAGTATACATGGTCCTGATCCATCTACAAAAATGGAGACACTAATACCATACAAAGTTCTAAAGTAGGTAGGTAGGTACTTTTGCAGGTAAGTGCATCGCATCGCATCGCAGATTAAAATTAAGTCCAGATCGAGTTTTTATTCTAACATATTTATTTTAGAGTGGCCGTCGCTTCGCTTTTTATAATTCCCTATGCCACTCATGTTTAACATGGAAATGTAACCTGTAAGACACGATTATGTGCGCGGACTGTTGTTGTAGTCATGTATGTAGTAGTAGGGTCGGCGGTCGGCATCGGCAAGGCCATGAGTAATAGTAATAGTTACCGATTATGTAATATCTATCTGTTCACACACACGCAAGCCGAGACCGAGACGGACCGAAGCATTATTATTGTCTACATAATAATTTTTAATCTGTTCTATTTTAAAATTACCTTACGTACCTACAATGTGCTATTAGTACAGACACAGACGTAGGTAGGTACATTACATGGCGGTAAGTGGAGAGACCGAGACCCAAACCGAAACTGACAACGACACAGGGCCGGACGAAGGAATTGCTTTTAGGCAGCAATTTGTTTCCATACATCCATAATTTTGATTTTATTGATGGTTTTTTTTAGTAAAGCAAAATGTTGTATTTACATGTATTTAGAAAAGTTTGAAATGTTCCATTTACACAATTCTGAAAAGTGCTCAATGTTCTATTTACATGTTTTGAGAAAAGTGGAAATTTTTTTATATGCATGTTTTTGAAATGTCGAAAAAAATTTATTTTGCATGTTTTGAAAAGTCTCAATATTCTTTATACATATTTTTAAAAAGTGCAAAATGTTCCATTTACATGTTGTTTGAAAATTCAAGCAGCGGGAACTGCCTGCGCTGGCCGCATTATCGCCATTATCCCGGCCCTGCAACGACAAGCGACCCACACACACACTCTTGACGTCGTAGTCGTACTCGTAAGTGGTCATGTTATTCGCACAGAATATTTGCATACTTGCAGTTCTATATGCTATGACTATATAACTCTGGGAATCATTATGGAAAATGCAAAATGTACATATTATGGCAGTTGGCAGGACTTGTTGGATATTGTGTATTCCTCACTTCTATAAATGAACATGTCTCTAAAGGTTAAATGCTATGTAATTATCTGATTCCATAATAATATTTTTATTTTCATCTCTACACAACACATACAGAAACTCACATCATCTCCAAGATGTTATACATCTAGCAAGGAAAATAAAATTCAACATGTCCATCTAAGGATTATTTCAGGTTTCACAGTCAGTCAGCCTTTCCTATATTGAACTGCAACTTGGAGATTTTTTTTTACAAACTTCTTCTTGTGACTTGAGTTGAGTTGGTTTGGTGCAATGGAAGAAATTATTATCTGTTGTTACAACCACGTACCGGCACCGGTACCGGTACCGGCACCAGCACCAGCACCCGTACGTGGTTGGCACTGTACACTCTCCTCCAATAGCAAAAGCTATATAATATGTTAGGTACTTAAACTGCAATTTGAAAGATGACGATAAGTGCAACGACTGCATCTCTCTCTCTCTCTGTCTCTCTCTCTCTCACTCCCCAACCGCCCATATGCAAAATGGTGTGGTGGTAACGTGTGTCGCCTCATGCAGCGCTATACTGTCTCCTATTCTCTAAATAAAAAAGTGGTCTTTGAAGCAGAGAGTTTACATAACAGAGATGTAATTACAGTTAAAAGAGATAACGATATCCCATAATAATATTGTACTTTCCGTCTTGAGCCCGTCTATAAATCCCGTTGCTTTAGGTTGAATTTCGATTTCGATATTTTTTATGTATTTTTTTTCAATATCTACCTAGGTACATTGCTGCTAAATTGCACAGATTAAGTTTAAGTCAAGTCAAAGCCTGGATGAATGACTAGAGTAATAGCTCTTTTCTTTGACTGTAAATATGGGATATTTAATTTAATAATATATAACTCTAAAGGACTAAATGCTGAATTTCACATTTCACCGCCGCGCCACACCACCGCCATTATTTATCCTATAGAATATAAATAAATGACTGTGGGAATATTATTCTAATGTAATGTACCACATTCATTTATGAACACCTAATTTAGACAAACTATTAACTCTTAGCCAACAACACAACTATTATTACCATACGCCAATCTACCTGTGTGATTACCTCACCTCCCATAAGACGTCGAAAAACGAAAGATGACAATGCAACCGACTGTGCACATCAATACTCGTCAGTCAGCGAGAGCAGGGCCGGCCGGACGAAGGAATTGTTTGCAGGCAGCAATTTTTTTTCCATATAAAAACCACCATTTTGATTTTATTGATGGTTTTCTTGGGTAAAGCAAAATGTTGTATTTACATGTTTTAGAAAAGTGCAAAATGTTCTTTTTACTTGATTCAGAAAAGTGCAAAATGTTCTATTTACATGTTTTGAGGAAAGTGGAAAATGTTTTATTTCCATGTTTTTGAAATGTACAAAATAAAATTATTTGCAACTTTTTGAAAAGTCAAAATATTCTTTTTACACATTTTTGAAAAGTGCAAAATGTTCCATTTACATGTTTTTTGAAAATTCAAGGAGCGGGGGCTGCCTGCGCTGACTGCTTTATCCGGCCCTGAGTGAGTGAAGATCGGAGCTGAGTGAAAAAGAGCAAAAGGGAAATAAGGGAGTTTGTATTCAGTTCGTACTGCCAAGTATATAACTATATACCGTTGCGTACTCCAGCCCATTTTCACTTCCATATACATAGCGACCATACATTTTCCCCAAATTTCGTGACACATCTTTGTCAATAAAACGTAAGAAGAAGAAGAAGCAAGTATAACAGGAACTGTGGCTGATGCCAATACGTATATGGCATCCATACATCCATGTAAGCCCATAGCCACCAGGTCCCACTAACTATAAAGGCAGTTGCAGTTACTGTTCGTTGTTCGTAATATTGAATACAATGGAACTCATAAAATAAAATGCAGATTGCAACTCCACACATAACCAGTAACCAGACAACAGAGAGAAGGGAGACAATACACTCTCTCAGATTTCTTGGAATATAATCCCTTTCATCCCCTATCTCACTCCTTTCAGCTATTCAGCTAAACTGCCTTTCTTCTTCCCATTCCCCATTTAGCACCATTATTCTATTACAAAATCCTGCAAAAATCCTCATCATGATCAGGCAGGCACAGGAGCGAATTTCCTTGGAAATTTTTGCAAAAATACACAATACAAAAATCTAAATGCAAAATATTACAATGTGGTCTACTACTACAACCGTCACCCTCTGCCTCTGTTGTAAGTCTGTCAACCCAACAGGTAGGTAAGGTAAAGTACATAGCATACAGAACGCCAACGCAGCGTGGGGGAGTTTGTGGCTATGACTGTACATATCTGCTACTACTACCTATATGGTCAATATGAAAACGGTCACAGAACTGACCGTCTCATGAAACTATACACTGCACTATGGTATTAAAGAATGCATATCTGCAAAAAATACACAGTATAAATAATGACAGCAAATTTGCAGATTCTAATTGTAATTTTTTTTTCACTACTTTTAGCCGATGCGGATGCCAAACTGCAGAACTAAGCTCCTGTTGTTTGCCTGTGAGTGATGCTCCTAACATTACAGTGTATCTGGTGTATAGACAGTCCCCTGTTGTGACTTGTTGTTGTGTTAGCTAAAGAGGCTCGTTAGAAATTATTGTCATTCTATTTTAGAAATGGTAATCAGTTCAGTGAGCAGAAAAATTCTTTCAACGTAACTCTATGGGATATAAGACCAAGTAGTGACAAAAGACAAAAATAACAAGATGAAACCCCAAACTCAAAAACCTAAACCAAACCAGAATGGAAAATTTATACACGTACAGAGAGAAAGACGACACTAAAAAAAACTCGAAAATAAATTCAAGTGACTACATATAGGTACCTACTTACAAAAGTAGCTCCGGTCGGTCTGCACAGGAAATAATTCATGTATAGTGTACATATCATAACCATACCATATACCGTAGGTAGGTGCAGGAAAGTTATAGAGAGAATTGTTAAGAAATGGATAATATAGCGTGTGTGTAAAAAGTCATTGAACGTTCTGTCTATATGCTATTATACTGTAGGAGTCTTATAGACTGCAGACATGCACACAATAAACTGACAGATTATAGAGTGCAATTTAAAATTGCAATAATATACATATTAAGTACCTACCTACGTTACCCATCGATCCTTATATTTGCTTTGTAATAATGATGCAGCCTATAACTGCGATGAAGGTAAGAAAGTATGAATGCTTTTTTTAAACATCGGTAATCTCATACGGAAAATTCATTTAAGTTTTGTTGCATTTCGCGATCTTTCAATTCCAAGTGTAACCTCCTCAGCCTCCTCCCATCATATACGTACAGTATTTTAAAATCAGAATCATACTACTGCGTCCGAATTGGAATTTTCCAAAAATTACTTGTTCAAGTAAATATCAAGTTCATTGGTTTATTTGTATTTTTTTCAAACTAACTCAGCCTCCTGTTGTAGTACAGTAGTAGTAGAAACAAAGGCTAAGGCCCTTGGAAACGGTGTAGTATCACGTCTCAGTATTTATTTGTGTAGTAGTACGATTACGATACGATTCACATCGACATCCACATCCACATCCACATCGACGCGAGAAGAATTGTTTTTTTTTCTTTTAAATTCTCACAAGTATATAAACACATTGAGAGAAGACAGGAGCAGGAGCAGGAGGCAGACTCAACTTTACGAATTTACGATATCAACTCCAACTGGAAGACTTCCCGTCACTCAACAGCCCATACAGATGTAATAGAATCACACTATACTACATACTATATGCTATATAGTCAAAAGTGTAGGTATACCTACGTAACGTGACATATAGGGAAGACTGGTAGGTATCTCTACTATCTACTATCTGGAGCACTTCTCGTATTATCTCTGAGGAGACGGACGAGATTATTCGCAAACATTATTTGTAAATGTCGTTTGTCGTTCTCGTTCCTTGTATTTTTGTAGATTGTTTGTGTAGAGGTAGCGTAGAGTGTATAAGGTATATAAAAACAAAATAAAAGAAGGAAGTGGAAATGACTCTTGACAATTCCCTATTTATCTAATCTACTGTCTAAAGCCTACACTTTGTCTGTGTACTGCGTAGACTGTAGACCTTATGCCTTATGCATGTCTCCCTATCTATCTACATATCTGCGGGAGAAGAGCCTTTGTATTTTATTTAACGTCATACCAGTACTACTAGTTCGTCCACACTATATTCACACTTAACTGCCCCTAATCGCAATCATTCCAGTTTGAACAATGACTACTAAAATATAATAGCCACGTCCTATACGAAGATTCTATACGTAAGCCTAAGCCTAAGTTCAATTACGATCGAATTCCAATTGGAAATCAACGTAGCGTGTACAGACAGAGCTGCTGATGCTACAGATCCTATAAGTAGGAAGCACACACACTCAAAATCAAAGGTATACTGCTGCACTATTACATAATCTCGATTTTAACATATCGTTGGCGGACATGGCATCCACACAGATGGACATATCGACCTGCGCTCATGGAAATGGAAATGGGAAATAAAGGAAGAACTTAAAAGTAACAGTAATAAAATTGTCAATAAATCTACGCGTAATCTAACGCATAAAATTGTCCTTTCCTTGTCTCGCTCAGTATTACCGGCACCGGCATCGGTACCGGCACCGGTCCCGGTCCATTATCACACTATATACGCGTCCGTCCATTCAAACTTCAAACACACACACAAACAGACACTTCCTCTTCGACTCGAGCGAAATGGAAATGTCAAGTGTGTGTAGTCGGGGGAGAGAAGAATGACAATATCACACTTAAAAACTGTATCTGTTTTTTTTTGTCTAGTTTACATACTTTACTCATCATGTTGACACTGGAGACGGAGTCAATAGCACACAAGAGCAGACGTTTCAGGAAATTTACAAGTACCTGTCTCTGTGCACCAACTTACCAGGAAAAAATATACAGTTTTTCATTAATTTGATAATGTTATCACATACAAGAGTATCAGTCCCATAGTGACAGTATCTAATCAAAACTACGGTACCTACTACAGTAAGGCGTAAGGATGGAAAGGAGAAGTAGGTGGTACTGGTACAGCTGCATAATATATTAACATTGTCATTGCCACACTGAAACCAAAGCCAAAACCAAAACCATCCCGCGCCTCGTGTCCTATCATATCATATCGTGTGACATGGTATAATGTACCTACCTACCAAAATTAAAACAAGCGTGTGTTTTCCCTACTAATAATAATTTTTTTTTCTAGCTCAGTATATTACTCGGGAAAGTTCCCATTATGCTTCCTATATACATGGATATTGATATTGTAAATAATGGCCGTTTATACTGAAGCGTAGATAGGCCCACGCCCACAGAATGAAAAAAACAAAACAGGACAAAATTGTACTACGTAAAGATATATCGTAATTTTAATTGTAATTCATCAGTGTGTGTAGTAGAAGTAGCAATGCAAGTTGAAAACCATACAACTGTGAGGACAGTGGGAAAATCTAGGCAAATAAAGTACCTAATGGGATAATGTCCAGGTAGAGATATTTTACTATTGGCCGAAGGTATAATTATTTGCATTTGGAGGTGCAGTACGAACGACTACTGGCAAGTAAAAAATGGTACTATTAGTAATTCCAACTCTCTAACATAATTTACGTAATATGCACTCACTGATTGTCACAAAGTCAAAGTCAAGCACCATAAGCTAAGCCATAGGCATTCGATACACTCTACTGTTGGATTGTTGGCACGAGGTTTCAAATTGTATAATTGACTTTGAATTGACTTTTTCTTGGGCTGGGTCTGGGTCTGGGTCCTTTGATCCTGAGTTTTAGCTTTTAGAGTACAGGTACGTAGGTAAGCTGATCCAATTTGATGACATAAATTATTACACAATGCAAACGACCATAGCACAGTAACAGTAACCAGAGCCAGAAATACTATACTGTTTCAACGAAGGACGATATGTGATCATAATATATTCGTGTTTGGAAAATCATCATAATTATATTAATTAATAAATTGAATTATTGTGAGGATAATGGTAATGGTAATCAAGAAGCCTTTTTTTCCCTTCTTCCCTCACGTGTCTTGTTTACCTTCCCCATTTTTGAATTTTAGATTACGACACACATCATTTTTTTGAGGTATACAATCCCCGCCCTCGTGTCTTCCCGCGCGTCATCATCATCATCATCATAATTATCATATGCATGCGGCTCCATACTTCCTAATTTCCCCTAATTAATCCAATCCAAATCGATAATTGTACTGACTGATAAAAAAAATACTATGCAAATATTTACAACTATTTGCAAACGTACACACATGTATATAAAAAACATAGGAAGGTTTATATCGTTTGTGAAGAATCAAAATAGACGTAGGTTTATTCGTTTTCATAGCTAATAATAAAATTTACTATCTACAAAAATGTTTAAATAGGGTGTTTTTTTCAATTATGTAAAACATGAATATTTTGCACCTTTTAAAAACATGTAAATATAATATTTTGCATTTTTCAAAAACATGTAAATAGAATATTTTGCATTTTTCAAAAACATGTAAATAGAATATTTTGCATTTTTCAAAAACATGTAAATAGAAAATTTTACATTTTTCAAAAACATGTAAATTTAATATTTTGTACTTTAAAAAAAGTGTAAATTGAAAATTTTACACTTTTCAAAAAACATGTAAAAATACATTGGATTGTAGTATAGCTGTAGGTACTGAGATATACTTGGCTGATGCTATGCAACATATATGAAATTGCGTATAGAAATGACATTAATTCGGTTTATTTCGTATTTAGTTTCATAGTAAGCTTCTAACATTTAGCAAAAGACAAGAAGTCATATGCAAAGACATTATAATTACTATCTTATCTTATTTTAACCTTATTTTCCATTCTAAATGTGAGCCACACGAATAAAATCTGAGTCATCTGAGTCACAGTAAACTAGGCACTAGTTGCAAATACAAAATACAAATAGATAATGGCCGTCATAACTTATAGCATAGCTATATAGCGTCATGCTATAGCTATGTACTGCCTGCCATAGTTGTCGTTGTCTCGTCTCAACTCCGTCATTTAAAAAACACTGCTGACTTAGCAGTCAGATTCATGATCGAAATTCCCACTGCACACTCACACAAAAATAATTAATAAAGAAAGTGTACTGTAAACTGCACTGTGGTGATCATATTGCACGGTGGGTGTGTAGTGGGACCTTCCCCACATTTTATTTAACTCTGCATTTTAACATGATGGCTAAGGGGATTTTTGAAAATAGCCAAAAGTGCCACAAGAAAAGTGTGAACTTCTCCTTTTAGTTTGTTATTATTACTCTTACTCATTGGCACATGGCTAAAAGCTATCAAATAAAATATACCTACGCGACAAAAATAATAATACTGTAGTAATAATAGTAATAATAATAATAATGGTATTCGTACAATTATAAATACATGGAATGCAACTGAGTCTAATTGAAACGTTTTTCATATATCTTATCGTGAGTGTTTTCACTTTACATCTTTAGCATCTTCTTGGTTAGTCAGTGTCAATGATAAATGATTTTGCAACAAGCTTATAGGCAGAAGAGACATGAGAGATACGCGGAAATCATCCCATCCAATCACATCACATCTCATCTCACAACAGAGTAATATAGTAATTGTCACTGCTGCTGTCGTCACCCTCTTTGAAAAATTACGATTTACAAGACACAGTGTTGCAGTGTCAAGTGCAAAATAGATGACGACAAGAGATACGACGGAGACTTGTTGTGTGAGTCAATGAGCAGCAGTCAGCAGTAGTCACATTCGCAATAATAAAAAGAAATGACAATATTTTTTTTTCCCTTACGGATCTCTCTGAGTCATTTTCAGTTTTACATTTTTTTTATGTGTCTTCTCCCAACGGACACATAATAAAAAAAATCAAGTCAACAACTCACTATCAGTAAGACGACAACCAGTCGAACAGTACCAGTACCGTATAACGTTCCGACTTTGACAAAGTATGTACCTACCATACATCATTTGATTTGCATTTTTGAGGACTGCCTCCACACAATTACTATAACTATTATCACCCTGTCGTCTTCGTCTTGGCCGTTGCCGATGCCGATGCCGTTCAAATGCTGGGAGTTGGAGTTGCCTTTGCTTTGTCGTGCCGGTCTCGGTATACTTATTTCCCTTGGCAATCGCACATAGGTACCTACATGTAATAGACCATTTAGGATAGAAGGTAAACAAAAGGTAGAAGTGAATATAGGTAATTCACCGTTATAGTGTCTAACTGGACAATGGGAAATGATGATGACTCGTGAGCCAGTCAGTCCTTCTTTTCTTTCAAAATAAATTATAATACACTTAGGCATGGGGAGTAATCGGCGACCATTTAAATACCCTATATGATGTCATCCTACCTACCTACCTACGACTACGATTATTGTTGCCGCATAATTTTGGATGGGAGTTTTTTAAAATGAGGTTTTAGCATTAACTTGGGTAAGATTTAAAATTGAAAGTCTACAATATATTTCATCATGTTTGTTGAGAATTTTTATGCACCCTACAATTTCCGTTTAAAAAAAAGTCTAGACTCTATACAGTCTACAGAAATAAAATTGGGACTAAACACAAACACTGGAAATTGGAATATCTCATACGATAGCCGAGCGGTTACATTCTAATTTCCTTATATGTAGAAAGTGCAGAAAAATCAAAACAAAGTTGGCTCGTTCGTAACTCACATGTACCTATAGGCTTGGGCTGAACATGGAATAATGACTATGCTTATTCTCTCGAGTTCTCAAGTGCGAAAAATAAACACGAGGGAAGATCTATAAGAGTAACGGTATGCTGATCACGAGAAGGAGGCACTTTTCACACCTGTCCTGTCTTCTTCCCATATAGCGAAATTTCAAACTGCAAACAATTTGAATGGAGAGGGGGCTCTAAAATTATATAGAAACTCTTTTTTATTTTTAAATATGTAACACTAGTCTTATTTTTCAGAGATTCTGCTGGCACTGGTACTGGTGCTGGTATACTAAACAAGGACGTGTCGCATCTCTCTCCTCAAAATAATGTAGACTACACACACAACACAAGAGACAGACTTTCCTATTTCTCCTTCCACTCACCGTCACCGTAACCGTTCACATGGAAAGCCTCATCTCATCATTGCAGATTGCAGTACAGTGTGACTGTACGAAAGTTACACAGACAGCGTTGTAATATAATTTGCAAAAGTCAAAGGAAAGATTACAGATAGGAACCTACATAATACTAATCATCATCAACATCATCATAATCATATTGCAAAGATTTTCCAACCATACAATCAGAGTCATGAAATTTTTGCAAATTTCTATATACCCCTCTGCTCTGTTCTGTATGTTCCTGTCTTTTTCATTTCTGTACAAACAATTTTTGAGACTAACAGGATTATTATGATTGTATAGGAGAGTAAGCACACACACACACACACACACACAGAGTCACACACCTACTTGTCTCGTTTTTTTTAAAGCGTTGTATGAGTGAGCATATACAGGACAGGCGGTTTCATCAGATAAAACACATTATCTCTATGATGATGTAGTTTTCTATTTTTACACACACAATCAGCTGTTCGCCTATTTAGCCTCAGCACCAGCACCAGTGCCAGTGCCAGTAACGCAGTGCAGTGTCGATGAGCAAGATCTTCTACATGTATGTAGTCGAGTTTCCTCACACTTGACATTATATAGAATAGAATGCAATATAATGACGCTATGCTCTGGGCTCTGGGCACTGCACCCATCCCTTCACCTTAACAAGGAAAATGAACCAATTTCTAATTACCTATTATAAAATTGAATTAATATACACTGTGTATTATTTTGTTCTTTTCACCAAAAAAATTGTATGATTTAAATCGAAATAAAAACGAAAGTACCGATCTCGCCGGCGATGACATTGTTTGAGCAGTGTTATATAATAAGTTCCCATTTTTGTTTTGTTTTTCAGATTTTTGACCTTTTGTTGTTGACGTCATACATTTATAGCCTAACTAGGTAGGTAGGTAGGTAGATTAGAGACTGCATAAATTATTTTGGATTTTGTGCAAGTCTGACACATTCTAATCGGTATCGCATCGCTAATCGGTATCAGTACCGGTACCGGTACAGGTCTCGGTGCCAGTCTCGGTGTAACATTATATTATGTTGTTAAAAGATATTATGTGACGTGACAGGGATAGTGAAGGGTTTACAGTTTCCCGCTCATGAATTATTTATTGAGCTTAAACTTTTTTTCTGTGCCTATGGTATGGTTATACCTATATATATATAGTTAACTCCACTACAGATTTATTTTGTATATTGGGAATAATATCTGTATATGATAAAATACAAAATAGATAATAAAACTAACTGCACGCTTTCATTCCCTCACGTTTGACACTTTCCTCTGCTATCTTCTCTCAATGTTGGATGTAATTTTGTTATGTCTCTCTCGCTGATTGCAGACTGTGTTTCATATGCTATGCTAAAATGCTAAGTATGTTCCTGTCTGTCTGCCTGTCTATATGATATCCAGATGCTTTTTACTTTTCAGTCCAATCCTCCACTGCGTTGTTGTTTACGTTTCAGGATATTATGTATACTACATGTAAATGGAGTGTTTCATTCATTATCTATATTTTTTTCTGTATATAATTTTCATATTATTATGACATGTAATAAGTAATAATTAGTTTTAAACAGCCCTGTCACTCACATTCAGTTTCAACTTTTGACTATAATATTTAGCTATATACTGCGAGACACTATATATATAGACGTATCGTGAGTCTCAAATTAATGATCTACGAACTACAAGATTAGAGATGAAAATAGAAACAACGACGACGAACAACAAGGCGGAATGAGCTAACGACTTTTGGGTATGAGGGATGCTGCTTATCTGTATCTGTACTGATATATTCTATAACTATATTGAATCTGGCTATTGAACCTTTAAACCTACAACCTACCTCAATAGTAATGCTTGCTTACAAACGCAAACGTATCACCATCACCACTACCAAACGTTGCACAACAACCACAACCACCAACACAGTCCATCACCTCCACAAATAAAATACCTACACAAATATATTTTTGGCCACGTTTCCACGTACGTTTGAATCTCTCTCTCTCTCTCCCTCATGATTCATTTCCCCTGGAAGAAGTACCGTCCGACGTCAGAAGCCTTAAAGATAAAAGATGAGTTGTGACCTTTTTCGTTGTAGTTTGTCTCTCTTGAAACAGTAACGGAATTTTAGTATTCTGTTCCCTTTATAAATTATTTAGTAAATTGCAGAGTGTATAATATATCACACACGTGTAGACATATCGTCTGTGAAGAACCAAAATGACCCATATCCAATTTATGCTAGAATCAAAATGAGCTATGTCATAAAAACAAAATGAGAAACATACGTAAAATGTTAATTACGTGTTTTTGAAGTGTAAAATGTTGTATTTACATGTTTTTGAAAAGTGTGAAATGTTCTATTTACATGTTTTTGAAAAGTGTAAAATGTTCCATTTATATGTTTTTGAAAAGTGTAAAATGTTCTATTTACATGTTTTTGAAAAGTGTAAAATGTTCCATTTATATGTTTTTGAAAAGTGCAAAATATTCTATTTGAATGCTTTCAAGACATGATTCAATATTTGTGTAGATATTGGATATTGTTTTTAGCTACAAATGGATATGGGCCATTTTGATTCTTTACAGACGATATTACCTCCCCCACCTGTCTCGAACGCTCTCCGTTTTATCAGAAGTGTTATCAGTGCTCAGTGCCCAGTACCCAGTACCAGGACCAGCGGGATAATCAGAATCACAGAAAACATTAACTATAGGAAAGACTATAGCACGTATACTGGTACTGGTGCTGGACAGCGAGAGAAATTGGAATGGGCAATGCGATGGCTGTTTAGTTTAGTGGGAAAATGTACAACTTACATCTTTGAGATGAAAATTAAAGAAAAGGGAAGCTACAACAGTGTTGTACATATTTTGTATCTCCCACTATACACGGAACTGTCCAAGAAATTCGAGGAAAATAAATCTAATTTTGTGAGTCTACTGGAGAAGATCCCATCTTTTGAGTAGGTACAGCTTTGTACACAAAAGGGCAGTTTATTAGTTATTTACCCGGGCACAAGAACAAACATGAGTGCGGAAATTTTCGTATACATATTAACATGCACCTAGGCAATAGGCAACCATCATGATAATCATTATCATTTCTACTTTTAAGATCCTCCCCACCACCACCACCACCATTTTTGATTTCATATTCTATCTCCGTCCCACAGGTTCAGGTCCCACCACCACCACCACAGTATTTCTCATAAGTAGGAAAGCTTCATTTCATTTTATTCTTTCCCTTTTTATATTTTTTTCGTTGTAATAATTGTCATTTCAGAAGCGAACATCATACACTATAAAACTAAAAGAACCGATTCTACTCCACATTTTATTACCCACTGTACCCTCAACGTTTCAAAAATAGTAATAATGCTAAAGACGTTAAAGTACCTAACCTACCTACCTAAACACAGTAGACTGTGAGGATGGGAGTAAATTGGCGATGGGAGAAAACAATAAAATTACGCGCTAGTATGAAAAATGAGCCAGTAATTTTAAACTAGGTTTTTTATTAAAAGACAAGATAAAATTAAATGTGACATCTTTCACATTACGAGAACGACTCTGTTCCATAGGCCCCGCCACAAACTGACTCTAATGTCCCACCACCACCACTCACTTGACTTATCCCGTTTTTAAGAAGGAAAAAACACATCATATAAAATACCATCATGATTTTTGTTTCCTTGGCCCCACTGTCTCCTATAATTCCTTTTATTTAGCCCTTTACTGTTTTTTTCTGGCTTTGGATAAATCCTCCAGTTTTTGGGTTGATTTTGATCTGTTGTGCTGTACAAAGGACAGACAGGGCCGGACGAAGGAATTGGTTTTAGGCAGCAATTTGATTCCATACAAAAACCACCATTTTAATTTAATTGATGTTTTTTGGTAAACCAAAATGTTGTATTTACGTGTTTTTAAAAAGTGCAAAATTTTCTTTTTACTTGATTCAGAAAAGTGCTCAATGTTCTATTTACATGTTTTGAGAAAAGTGGAAAATGCTTTATTTCCATGTTTTTGAAATGTACAAAAACTTTTATTTTGCATGTTTTTGAAAAGTCAAAATATATTCTGTTTACATATTTTTAAAAAATGCAAAATGTTCCATTTACATGTTTTTTGAAAATTTAGACAGCAGGGGCCGCCTGCGCTCGCCACATTATCCGGCCCTGACGACATAAGAAAACAACCCAAACGTTTTCCGGTCCAATAACACAGCTGTGCTAATCTTAACCATAATAGCAGAGCCAGGACCAGACATAAGTACATATGCAGGAAACCTCACAACATGGGAAACGTTCTAAGTGACACAGTCTCAAGTGCCCTGCAATGCAAAAACACACACTACAAAATATGTGTTATATATCTATACAAAAAGACTCTTCAAAAGCATCTCATAGTAGGTTTCCGTTACACACTATGTATTATTTGTCAGAATCGAAGAGAAGGAGCAATAAAAAGTGTAATAAATGCACTTTACGTCAGTTCAATGAAATATAAAGAAGAAGGAACTTGCATAACACAGATCGTCCCAACAAGTAATACGACAACAACAATGGAGAAGACGACTCTCTGACTCTGCAGTGCTGAGGTAAGTGGAAACATTCATTAAGTTTTAATGTGTAGTCAAGTGAAGTCTAAAAAGGAACCTACTTATTTTCTTGACAGAAATGGTTCACCGTGTAAAATCCTACAACAAAGAGACATGAAGATTCAAACCACACGTTTCTATAGTATCGCTTGCTACATTTTCATATCTCTTCTTTCCTGTACCTGTACATACTCATCTCCTCTCTACACACTGTCAGCATATAATTTGTAACAAATATACAGAGAGTGGACGTGGACTTCGATGCACATCACACACCACACCACAACATTACACAACATACAACAGCAGCAGGAGAAGAGGGAAACTAACCCAAGAAGTGGAAGGGAAAATAAAAGAAGACTAAGAAAACAACTGATACATTATTTAAGCAGTCAAGACAAGCCAAAAACAGGAGCAAAAGTCAAGTCAGCTGTGGACTGTGGATGCATATCATTGACTCAAAGAACCTTGCTTGACTACTTTTACGAGTTGAGATGAGCGAGACTCACTACGAAATCATCTTGTAAAGACTCGAGGAATAATGATAGCGAAGGGTATAGAGGCCCAGGCACTGGGAAAAGGTATACAGGATTTTACTTGGGATTAAAAACACTGCCTCATTATATGAGACATGAGGCAGGATATATGTACATCCAGATCCCATAGAATATTCGCAGGGCCGGATGAAGGAATTTGCTTTTAGGTAGCAATTTACTTCCACACAAAAAATAAAAACCATCATTTTGATTTTATTGATGGTTTTCTTTGGTAAAGCCAACTGCTGTATTTACATGTTTTTAGAAAAGTGCAAAATGTTCTTTTTCCTTGATTCTGAAAAGTGCAAAATGTTCTATTCGTATGTTTTGAGAAAAGTGGAAAATGTTTTATTTCCATGTTTTTGAAATGTGCGAAAAAATTTAATTTACATCTTTTTGAAATATACAAAACAATTTAATTACATGTTTTTTAAAAGTCAAAATATTCTATTTACATACTTTAAAAAATGCAAAATGTTCCATTTACATAAATGTTTTTGGAAAATTCAGTAAGCGGGGGCTGCCTGGGCTGGCCGCATTATTCGGCCCTGAATATTCGCCTTACTGACTGAGTAGGACTATATAGGCAGAAGCAGCCTCGTATCGTCATTATTACAATAGGTATTATACTCATTACCCATACAAAGTAATAGAGCAGAGTGTCTTATCGTTAGTTTTACATATAAAGATCAAACCATAAGACGAGAAGACGAAGACCAAGAAGTCAAAACCGAGGAGAGAGAAACAGGAGATAGAGTTGACTGGTTCCACGTTGAATTTCAAGTTCTGATGCTTACAACACACAAATAATATAGCCTAGGATCATGCCCTTATTTCTTATTTCTCCTTTGACTGCTCGAGAAAATTAGTGGATGGATAGAAAAGTCTTTATTTTCCTTGGGCTTCCATTTAGCTCCACAGGCACATCTTCTTCTGCTCAATCTCTGAATCAACACAGGTGAGTCTCGTTCAGACTTCGTTCTCACTCACTGACAGACAGACAGAATTTATTTAGTCTGCATAGGAAAATCCCGAAAGGCTATACATATTAACATGGATTCTAGATGCTTAACTGCTGCTCCTGCTTCAAAGGATTATTTTGTGCAGTTCCCTAAATAAAATCTGTAGGAAACATTACAGGAGAATATTTAAATCTGTCTTGAGAGCATTTAAATACAACATTTTGCACTTTTCAAAAATATGTAAATAGAACAATTTACAATTTTTAAAAACATGTAAATGGAGCATTTTGCACTTTTCAAAAACATGTAAATAGAATATTTTACGCTTTTCAAAAACTCGTAATTAACATTTTACGAATGTTTCGCATTTTGTTTTCATGACATAGCTCATTTTGATTGTAGCTTAAATTGGATATGCGTCATTTTGGTTCTTCACTGACGATACATAATGTATATAAACAGCCATGGGGAGTAAAACTGGGACCGGATTCCATGTTAATGCTTCTTCCGGGGCCAGTACCAGTACTCAGTACCACCGGTACCGGTACCGGTACCGCTGAACAAACAGGAGATGCGAAAGGCATATATAATAATATAGGGGCGGACCAGAACCAGAATACCAGAATATAATATGTAGCCAGACAATTGGTCTCCCACACATAATGTAAAATACGAAACCAAAATTACAATTCAAAATTCAAATGCAAAATTGTATCTCGTGTTGTGACACAAAAGGAAGAATAACAACGGTTACGGTACGGATGCTGAGTGCTGTGTTTTTTTTGCACCCTTTTGAAATTTGTGTAGGTATGTACTTTGCATAGATAAGCATATCTGTCTGTGCTTAGCATATAGAGAGAGACAAAATAAAGTTGTCATTGTTAGTGTTAGTCAAACATTGCAAGTACAAAAAAAAGGCAGGAGCAGTACAATCAAATTAGAACCAGAGCCAGGAGGCGGACAATTCTCAAATATCTGTAGATGGAATACAAACCAACGCCAAAACCAAAGCCAACCACTTGACTCAAATTTATTCAAGGGAGGCTTCACAACATGTAAAACAATAAGCCCAGCAGACAATACAATACATATGTCAAAAAAAGTCCCGGCAATAAACTGTAAACTTTTCTAAAGTTTCCAATCCAAACTAACCAAATCAAAAGAAACGTGTATCATAAAAGAAGAAAAATTCAATATCCAAATCTAAAAGACCCGAATTCATTTACCGAGCGAGCGTAGGTAGTTTAGTTAGACTCCCATTTTTTTTAATAGAATCATCATCATTCTTCTTCTTCGTCTGTTTCCTTTTTTACCACACGACACACTCAGCAATACAATGCAATGAAATGAAGCAAACTACTGCTCCTGCCTCTTACTTACAATTAGTTTTAGACCCGCACTGCAACTGCAACGGCAACGCACACAACTCCCTTAATAGACGAGCAGAAAGAGATGGAACGGGAATTGGGAGTTATGGCGAGTGCTAGAGAGTTTTCATTTTGCACACAAAAACATTTTTATGCTCACTTTTATTTGTTAAGTATAATGTACCAACTACACATAGAAATATTTGTCTATCTCTAAAAGTCCCAAAGGCTCTATATCTCTAGAAATAAATTTATATTTAAAGAAATAATACACCACGTACGGAGCATTACTACAACTAAGTACGAGTAGTGGCATCGGCATTTAGCGAGACTTTTAACTAGTACTGATACACCATTGTCTATAAACTAGACAGACAGATAGACGCAAACATAGGGATGTGTGTGGAGTAGGTAGGTATATATTTATGCACTTAATGAAATAAGAGTCGCATCATAATCAGAATCAGACTCATGGTTTCCAGGTCAAAGGCATAGCAGAGAGTAGAGAGAGACTGAATCAGAAAAAATCAGAGTCACGCTTCCCGTCGACGTCGTCGTCGTCTCATCATCAGTAGCCATTTTATACATGATATCTGAAGGATATACACACTATATCTAAAAATACCATATGCATCGTACTAAGCACTTTTGCACACACTGATCCCTCCGCCCGAAAGCCGAAAAGGACTGTGCAAATAGAAAATACATAGCAAGCTCTATATTTTTCCATATGTATTTAAATCACATGTGTAGGTAGACGAAAGCCAAAGAGCAACTAACTAAAAGGCAACAACGACGAGGTACCTTAGGGATGTTTCTATTATGTATGTAGCTATCACATCATCTCCCGTCTATTATACAGTCTCCCCTGTCATGCTTAATGAATCCAACAAGAGAATATTTTACTTCTCTCTCTCTCTCTCACTCTGTGCCATTTTACTAAATGCATGTATTTAAGTGTGTTTTGATTCTCTGTTTAGGTACAGAGTCACTCAGTTGGATCTGTAGGTATAGGGTAGGTGGTGGTGGTGGTGGGGCCGCAGGAGGGATTTACGTACATGTATTAGAGCTAAGCCTGTGTTTATGTGTTATCATTGCACAGTGGAGTGCACAATTCCTGAGGCACTGCCTAACTACTGTCTAACATTCGACACATAAACTAGACTAGCGATAGTTTAACTATGTACATAGTTTTGGTTATTATTCAAATGAAGCCATAGAATGTAAGTCTCTAAACTTTATCAGAATCAGAATGTTAATTGCTACGAAAGTAAATGGTGACATTTCTATATAGCGATAAGCTATCAACTCATTACTTACACTGTGCATTATAATGTCTTCCCTCAAATGCTAAATACAGAATACTGTACTAAATAGTAACAGCTCAATTTTAAACGTCAATTTTATTTTTGCATAAAATACGTAGGTAGGTACATGTTAAAATTCTCTGAATATTTCTTTTAAAAAAAATGTATAATGGAAATTGAAACGTTAGGAAGCGTGCTTCATTTTTTTAAACGATCCGTCCGGATCCCTCCCAACAAAAAAACTCCCAAAAAATAAACAAAAATATATAACAAAAAAAAAATTGAAATAAAAATCGCAATATAATTTGAAGCTCACACCCTAAAAACCTTTCAGTCTCATGTTTTAAGGATCATGCTGCTGATGATGATGATGATGATGATGCTTCATTAACAAAACACAGTAATCCAAATTCAGCCCCTGACTCTGACTGAGTGAGCTATACATAATGGGCTAAAATAATCAAAAAAGAAGTGAGGATTTTTTTTTCTTTTGTAGTATGTAACTTCCAGTGTTTTTTTTTGGTTCTGTCTGTCTGTCTCATACAGGAAATAAAACTCCATATTATAGTGCAGTTCATCTCCATAAAGCGCCATGCTCGCGTGAACGCATGGACTAAACTAAGTAAGAGTACGAGTACAGCTCAGTCAATAGATCATGTGGGTAGGGTTTTATTTTTTTGTGTGTATATTTTTCAGAAAGATATTTCGTGTTCCCATGTATTTGTATAGGTAGGTAGTAGGTAGGTGCTGTTTGCTTCGTCCTATAGTAAATAGTAAGGAGGAAATACCAATTCGAATTCGAATTCGAATACAGCTTCGGCTTCGATACTGTTCAACGGAGATGGAGACAAGTTGACTCAAAAAGGTATCAGAATTACTCTGTGACATGACATCCTATATGATATAGTACATTATAGAGTGGAAATAATTTTTTTTTCGTTCAGAATATTTTCCAGCTCGATCCCCCCCCCCCATCATCCCCATATGTTAAGTCATACAATAGAACAGTACAGGACCTAAGAATTAAAGGCTGTGTATAAGCTATGGCTATACACATGTATAATTAAACTGACGGTGCCTATGCTATAGGGAATGATGGAAAGTGGATGTTGACCCAAGGTTAATCTTACATGTTACATGGTCTCTCTGTCTCTCCCCTGTAATCTATAAGTTGTACTCTTGACTGTGTGAGAGCAGACTGCGTACAGGCCATTAGGCCTACAATAGGATGTAATCCCATATTTACGAATGACATTCATTATTCCGATCACTACACTTATTTACTTTATTGGTCAAGTCCAAGTCTCTCGTCTCTATACTGCACCACACTTACGGTTTTTTTTACGACGGTTACACAACTACGACTACGGGCAGAGAGAGAGAGAGAGAGAGAGAGAGAGGACTCCAAAATCTTCATTGCAATCTCAGCCCTATACGAATACGGCTATGGCTATGACTACGACTACGATCACTCTCTCAGATAATACCGTGTGTGAGGAATCAAAATGGGCCATATCCATTTTAAGATAAAAACAAAGTGCAGTATCTACAAAGATAAATATGATGACCCGAGAATCATGTAAATATAGAACATTTTTTTTACACATTTCTAAAGTATGTAAATGGAATAAATTTGCAGTTTTAAAAAACAAGTCATTAAAACATTTTGCACCTTTCAAAAACATGCAGATAGAATATTTAGCAATTTTTTGAAAGCAAGTAAAAAGAATATTTTGCAATTTTTGAAAACATGTAAAAAGAATATTTTGCACTTTTCAAAAACATGCAAAAAATGCATTTTGGACTTTTCAAAAAGTCGTACTTAATAATTTTACGTATTTACTCTATTCAGTGTCTTGTGGACATAAAGCCACAACTTAGCTCATCCCGATTCTGGGTTAAATTACACATATGGGTCATTTTGATTCTTCACTCACGGCGATATATAACCTACGAGGCCAAGACCGAGAACGAAAACGAATAGGCACATGGCAAAAGACACACACACACACATTTAGGGAGCAGAGCTGTAAATAATTTGGCTTGTGTGGTCGTGGTCCAAGATGTAAACGGAGAGTCTCTCTGTATTTGTAGGGTGTCGGTCCGAGGGAACAATTGCTGAAAGGTACCTACAGATATTCGGCTCCGTATGTATAACTATTCGTTCGCTCGAACTTTACAAGCGGCTCCTCACAAACAACTGTGATGACCAAAAGGAGCAAATGAAGGTGTGTAGGGTATTTGAGTCCGAGTGTGTGTGTGTCTGTGTAACAATAGGACATTTAAAATATGTAACATTAACATTATTATGCTAAGTTACCTCACCTCTCTAGAACTCAGAACGGTGTAAAGTGTAGAGTGGAATTTCAAATGGTAGACACAGAATAATACGGTATACTGTACAAACTATAGGATGTCCACGTCGAAAATTTTACAATAGCATATTTAATGCTAATGTCTGACATTGCTTCTTGTGCGTGAGAGTTCCCATTTTCCCTACTACAGACAGTCAACAGTCAGTCCAACAAGGAAATGTACAAATTCAAGCGCAGTATAATGCAATAAAAATATAAACTTTTCAAAATTTCTTTGTCCATGGAAAAAATGGAACGTGATTATTTAGCTTTAGAAATTATTTCGTTATTTGACTTTGCCCTTTTTCATTTTTGAGGGTAGAGAGAGAGAGAGAGAGGAAAAAAAAATTAGGGAAGAGATAAAACACATTAAAGTCAATCTGCAATTTTCGTTTTCTCTATAGGCAGTCTCTCTCTCTCTCTCTGTGCACAATAATAATAATTATTTGACTCCCGTTAAGGTTGGCGTACGTGTAGCAGTGGAGATCGCGTATAATGTTTGCACACACGTACAACAATTGGCATACGGAACAGACTAACAGACGCAGAGACGGATGATCGTCGCATTTTGGATGGAAATGGAAATACAATAAAGGACAGACAGAGGCAGGAGGTTAGGGAAAAAAATTCTGAATTTTTTTCGTGACTCTGATTATATACCTACAGTGAGTCTCGCAGTGGTATTGTGTGTGCACACACGCAATATGATTATTTTTATTTTGTACAAATTTTATGGTGCGAAACGATCCTTTGACTCAATTCCATTTCCATATGAAATAATTGCGATGCTCAAAAATGTGAGATCAGGACAAAAAAAATTCAAATAAGTTTGATCAAAATTTAATTGTGAATATCAGTAAACTGTCATGCCATAGATTTAGTTTGCCTATAGGCCTAATTTAGGAACCTTGATTTTAGAGTTATTTAGATTTGTTTTTTGAAATAGGAAGTTTTGAGCTTGAGCACGTGTGCTATTGGCGGTTACAGAAAAAATAATAATTATTAAAATTTCTAACTGTTTTAATTTTTCCTTCCAATTTTCTTAGTTAGATTAATTATTTGAAAATTACTGAGACACGTGCAGCTTTTAAAATAAAATCTACAGCCGCCTTCGTTTCGTCCACTGTCTGTGCTGGAGCCAAAGGGCGTAAATTAGATGCATGTAACTTAATGTTATTTCACTTTTATGAGCTATTAAACTGCCCCTATTACATATCGAATGTACCTAGGTATAGGCTTAAGAGGGGGAAACTATACAATTGATCTGCAGTTAATATTTTACATGCATATAAAATATTATAATTTACAATACAATACCCATATAAAAAAATAATATACATAATGTTAATTTTTTTTTGTTGAAAATTTATTCAATCACGCTCTCTTGCTAATAAAAGTTTTATTTCATACTACATATACGTAACAGATCATCAAGTTACAGGCAGACGGACTTTCCTATATTCGTCGTCTGGGTACTGGAGTGTGTAATTACTGTGTATGCATTCCTATACTGCCTATACGGACACATTAAATATATGGCATGTAGCACCTGCACAAAAATACCAATACCAATACCGAACCTACCTACGCACGTTAGCTATATGTAGGTACCTATACTACAACATCCCAGTCCCAGTGAGTGAGTGGTAAAGAGATTGAATTTTGAATTTTGAAATCAGAAAATACAAAAATCCGTGCCACGCTATGTATTAGGCCATGCGAATGGAGAAAAACACAGAACATTTAACACAGGACTCTTTTGAAGAAAAAACAAGAATTGAGACTGAGACGACGCTCGTGTACTCAAGTGCTGCTGAGTGAGCTGACTGAGTCAAGTAAAATATCTTGAAACAAATTCGTCTTCATTTTTCTTTGTATTCTTTCGTCTATGTCCTAAAAACTTTTCTCTGCTGAGCTGTGAGCTGTGTGTAATAATAAAAAAAGATCGTGAAGAAACCCTTTGGAGAGTCATAAAAATAAACGGTTGAGTGATTGACAGAATAAAATAATAATAATATTTTTACCATTTTTACACACACAGTCAGTGAGACTCCTTAGATTTAAATAGGTATATCAGTACACAAGGTAAAGGTACACCTACCTACCTACCTACCTACCTACTTACAATTTACAATTAAAAGGACACGGATTCATTTCCACGTCCACGTCGCACACCAACTCCCTATGCCCTATAATATATGCACATATAAATTCAAAGGCAATTCTCATTTAAATTCAAATTCAATTCCAAATCCAAATCCAAATCCAACACATGCCATGCCATGCCATGCCATACCATGTGATGGTGATGAGATCCGGAGATGAAATAAATACACATTATCTTATCATACTGCTTAATCCGCACAGCTTTAAAATTAAAATGTACAGACATAGCTTTTTTTTAATACAATCAAAAAAGACAAAAAACTATACAGAGCTTTCCAAAAAGAAAGAACTGTTTCAGCTTTGCATACAGATGTCTAGGTAGGTAGGTAGGTAGGTAGGTAGGTAAGAAATAATTAAGTAGGAGAAGACATCATTGTGAATTGTGATCAGTAGTGTGGACGTTGTGGAGTTGGTTACAAGGTCTCTGACAATCCACGCGGAGTTGACTGACGATGAGTTAAAAGAAAAACATGCTCTATCATCCTCACATATGAGATAATCCCCTTCTTCTTCTTCTTCTTCAAGAAAGTAAAGCAACTTACCAACTAACAAGGTAACAAGAAGGGGAGCAGATATAGACACCACTTGACTTTTGGAATTCTTTCTACTCAATCCTCTTGGCGATGGCAACTAGATCAGATGAGGTGATAAAGGCCCGAAACATGTGTAAAAGTCTTTGAGAAACAACAAGAGAGTGGCTCTCCAATAATTCTACATAATGTTGTAGAGATCTGGAGGCATGAGGCAGGTTACGAACGACAACGACAACGACTGACGAGATCGTATGAGTAATAGGCTGCACCTTATTGCTCACTAGTCAGTCCCAGTCCCAGTCCAAGAACCAGAAACAGAAACAGAACCAGTGCCATTGCATTGTCTCGGTCGCTTTGCAATCCACCAATTCATTTTAATGCTACACATATAGTTGAAGTTCGAATTTCAAATTTGAATTCGAAGAAGACAACCAAAAGTGCATCAAGCTGTGCTCCTCACATTAAGTAATACAATACATCAATATGCAAACTTGAGCGTCAGACGTCAAACGACCACTCGCCTCTCTCCGCACTACAATCTACAATGTGTGTGTGAAGGTAGGTAGGTAGGTAGGTAGGTAGGTTAGGTTCGTTTGGATTTGTGGATTTACCTTCGTGTCATGTCATCCCATATGATAGATGATGCGGGGCATGAGGTAAAAATTCCAAATCAAATTCAAAAATCACTTCGTGGTAAATAGTATGGACAGTCAGGACAGAGGAGTGTGAGTAGTACAGTGTGTCATCATGACACGTCTCTATGTCCCAGAGGCCACCAGATCAAACTGGCGTGTTTCGGGATTTGAGAGGCACTTCTAAAAATGCTTCATACTTTACTCAACTTTGATATAAAAATGGAAATGGAAACGGACGTGGGCTCAGGTGTAATGTCTGTCCCTATCTACTTCACAAATCTTTCCAAACTTTGAAAAAAACTGACTGACTACTCACAGTGCGGATACTATAGCTAGGTAATTAGCATTACCAGCACCACCCTCCCGATATACATATAATACATTAGGGCTCTAAACATTACTATTATTTATTACCACCACCACCATCATCAAATCATCATCATCCTTACGTAGAAAAGTTAAAAGTTTAAATTTTGACTTAAAAAAATCAAATCAAAATCAGATGCTATAACCTCTCTGCACCTGCTCCGTCAAGCCCGCCCCAAAATAATCAAATAAAAAACGAGAACGAAAACGAAGCCATCATAGGAGACAGATCCACCCGCAATAGAGGCCAATGATAACATACCTAGGTACGTAGTAATGGCAATACTTATAAGTTAAATGTAAAAGATAAAAACCTCTCCTGAACTTTTTTGTATACACGGGCAGACATAGAACTTTATACAAGACAGGAAATAAGGAATCTGTCTACATAATACCTATACTGACTTTTCCATGTCTCTGCCACACGCTATGCTATATATACGCTATACATATACACACTATGTACAGGTTCAAGGGCGAGCGAATTGCCCTCTAATTATAATCATGCACTATTCTAGTCTAGTAGTAGAACTGGCACTGCTACCTTTCAATATCTAAAAAAAAACTCCAACAATTTCAAAGCCAAAAACGGCTAACTACCGCACTCCGCTATGCAATTTACATACCCAGTCTCATGCATAATAGACCTACATATATGCAGATGACTACTGACTCTCAACACCAAGACCAAGACCAAGACCAACCAAGTAGCAAGTCCAAGGTAACGTATACCTATAACCAAGTGCAAATGCTAATTTAAAGGCAATGGCACTCTCCGATCCGAGTCTCATACACTCACACATTACATAATATTCTAGGATGGAGATAATAATGGAACGTCATCTACGTATACCTTCGTATTTATTTATCCACATCCACATCCACCCTGACACTCACTCTCATCCCCAGTCAGTCAGCTTGGACTTGGACTTGGACCACTGCTCACTCGTACTCGTACTCGTGAGCTCTCTCAAGTGGACTCTCAAATCTAAAAATCAACGCATAAACATCCTTTGAATTGGACGGTGAAACTTGGACTTGGAATGCACTTCTTGCTCCTCGTGAAGAACAACATCAACATGAGACACACACACACACACACGAGATTACACGCTTATGATTTCCGTGCAAGACTCGGACTGGAAATGAAAACAGTGAGTAGTGAGTCAGTTGTAGACGGATGGATACTCATCTCTGGCTCGATCTGCACAGTATAGCCACTCCACGTCCACAAAACAATAGGATGATTATGATTATGGGAAAAACTTGAGACATCTTCACATTTTTAGAGTCGACTCCGGTTTCTCCCACTACTACACTTCTTGGCTTCGGCTCCGGCTCCGGCTCCGGCCAATAACACCTACCCACTACTGCTACTACTACTACTACTGATGCTGATGCACTGACGGACTGATGGGTGAGTGCGAGATAAGGACTCCCAAGCAAATATAGGCAAGGCTACTGGTGGATATACACAGATATAATGCATATAATTATTACATACAGTAAAATATGCGTGCATTCAGTCCCCATTTCCCCTCCAAAATGCGATGCGATGCGATGTGATGCGATGCCATGTAATTCTGGATACTACACACATTTATTTTTTTTTGTACATTTTATATTCGAAATGGTTGTGTGCGTTGGAGTTGGAGTGGTGATGGGATGGGGATGGTAATGGTGCTGGATGGATACAAAATGATATGATGTAGTAAAATGAACGCCGTTGCCGTTTTGAATTTGCTACGGTGTCATTAGTCTCATCAGTTTCACACGGCTTCTCTTCCCTACCGTTTCTCAAAACTCCCACCATGTTAGCATGTTAGAATATATTTTTTTTAGGTGTACCTTTGTCATACCATACCATGCCATACCATATCAGTCAGTACTCAGTACAAAATGCCATAAGCCATTCTTGCATACTGTAGACTGTAGAATAGCTATGCATTTTTTTTTCTGTTTCTTTTTTTTCTTCATCTTATGTTCAGTTTGAGTGCTCCACTAAAGTACCTACCTAACTAATATTCATAAGCCAGGACCATAAGCACACAGCGAAGCACACACACAGAAAATTACAGTCAATTTGCTTGTTTTTCTCGATTTCTCGCCTATATGACTTCCAACTTTTATCTTTCGTGCAGTCAATTTTTGTTCTGTAAATCCGTCTTTAGTATATTTTTCATGTTAGCAAAAATCATTCTTGGTTTTTGTTTTCCTCGCTCATTCCTGAGACTTTATACTGAGATATTATATGCATGACTGGGACTGATGTAGTACAGTATTTCACCTATGCCCATGTTTTATAGTTTAATAGTTTCCCAAATAAAATTAAAGACCTGCTGAATAAGAACAGGGCCGGATAATGTGGCCAGCGCAGGCAGCCCCCGCTGCTTGAATTTTCAAAAAATGTGTAAATGGAACATTTTGCAGTTTTCAAAAATATGTAAAAAGAATATTTTGACTTTTCAAAAACATGAAAATGAAATTATTTACACATTTCAAAAACATGGAAATAAAACATTTCCCACTTTTCTCAAAACATGCGTAAATAGAACATTGAGCACTTTTCTAAATCAATCAAAAAGAACATTTGGCACTTTTCTAAAACATGTATATACAACATTTTGCTTTACAAAGAAAACCATCAATAAAATCAAAATGTTGGTTTTTGTATGGAAACAAATTGCTACCTAAAAGCAATTCCTTCGTTCGGCCCTGAATAAGAAGCTGAATATCAGTAATTATTATTGTGATCCCTCCCATAGCCCCAACAACAGCAGCAGCAGCAGCCGTCTTTATTTACTGAGGCTTTAATCACAAGTTTTAGAATTGTTACCAAAATCCGTAGATTTCCAAGCGTAGGAGAAGAACTTCATGACGATATGGGACTGAGACTATATAGAATAGAACTCGTTTTCGTCTTAGCTTAGCACAATATCTGCCAAAGACAATCAAGCTCACATTTGAGCTCAGGGTATAATTTTGAATTTTTGAGTTTGCATACACAGCTTCAAGTTATAGTCCAACTTTATATATAAGGAATTATACTGTATATAGGTAAACATAGCTAGTTGTATAGTTTTGGTCTTTGGCCTAATCGTCATGGGGGTTGTAATTGTTTATAAAGAATAATTTTTTGTCCCGACCAAACACATAGACACACACACACATGAGCATTAATCCCTTCTAGATTATAGGTTAGTAAATTCATTTATAAACAATAAATTTTAAAGGATAGCCATTAAAATGGTTTTAATGCTGGACGTCAAGTATTGTTTGTAATGGACGGGGAGCCAGCTGCGTCCGTCCGTGTGTCTACCAGAGCCAGAGCCAGAGCCAGAATGGGTAAGAAGTTTAATCGTATAATCGCCATCTCGTCATCGTCCTCGTAGGACGGAGAAGACGATAGTCCCATGGTGGTGTGGTGAACAGTGAGCAGAAGAAGTCACATAAACTTAACTTAATACTTAGCTACCTGTCCACGTCTCACTTTTGACTTAATTCGGCATCGGCATCGGCATCCACTTACTCCCATGAGGGAGCAGAACATCACACCAAAGACCAAACCAAATCCATTTCAAAGTTAAAATCAAACCTACCTAACTACAACCTAAGGTACTACAGATTATAACTTGCTGGCTTTATTATGGAGCAGCAGGTATATCTGTAGGCTTTATGACGTGGACCACTTGGTGTACAGTAGACGGACGTCACAATATCCCACATGCTACACAACACTACAACCACTAATCTCATGCATAAATTCCACTGTGTAAAAAAACAATCAAAAAATGACAAATTTGTGTGACTGCATAAATCTTACAAGTGAAGAGGCTTGTATGTACCTTACATACTAACTAAGTGGGCTACTTAGTACTTACGATTAGTCAAGTACCGCACTCAAATGTCCATCATTTCCCTATATAACGTCCCCAATCATTTATTTAGTTATTTAAAATACCACAAATGAATTGTAAGGCCTGTGCTGCAAGGTAATGACTCCTCTGACTAGTGGGATTAAATGGCTGGCTAATAGTAATTGAATTAAAATTATATGCTCTAATCTAAAGTGAAACGAGTCGGTGTCGGCATCGGCGTCGGACGTCGGCTCTGTGGGTTCTGCTATGCGTGTTACTTTTTCATGTGGATAGTTACGTACATCAGTAATGTAATTATTTAATTATTAATGAATAGATGATGCTACAAGTATATTATGTTGTGTGTGACCTGGAAGAAACCTTACTTGAGGTTATACCTATATGCACTTACTTATTACGGCTCGAGACAATGTAATTTAAGGTAATTAAAATTACGTATACCCATAGCGTAGGGATATTTAATAGACTGAAACTTGCTTACATAGTTAATTGCTGTAGTGCAAGTTAACTACCTAAATTAGGTATGTAGCCGTATGAACATTGTTGTAGTATAGGTTAGGAACTTGGACTGATGGTATGTGCTGAGGCAACCAGTGACCAGTACCAGCACCAGCTATTAACGGTAATGTACGCAGCATATAATACGGATATACGAGTCATAAGTTTTCTATTAGGAATTTGAATGAGGATATACTAAATAGTGTAGCAATAGTAGTAATAAAAATATTGCTCCACAGCATCAGCATAGCACTACTCTCTGCTGAGCGCCTCCAAGTCGTGAAACCTAAATTCCTAATTCCTATAATTAAAAATTAAAAAATCTTCGCTCAAAGCCATGGAAAAAACAGGCTGATTCTCGATGACTGTTTGACTTCCATATTACCCTACACCACTTTAGATCTTACTATTAGAATGTTTTGGTCTCGGTAAAAAATTACCAATCATCTCCCATCCCCTCTGCCTCTACCTGTGTGCAGTAGTAGTGGTAATAGCAGTACGTATTACGTACTCTCGTATAGAAATTTTGTTGCATTTCAAATTGTAAATTCAAACTGGCAACTTGTTTTGTTTTGAGTGAGTATACACAATGCAATGGGACGATATAAAAAGGGAAGAAATTGCCTTATTTTGGTGAGTGAGACAAAATGACGGACACGTGAGGCATCAATCAATTACTATATACGAAACAGGATAGAGATGAATATAATATATGCATTATTATAAATTACTATATAGTCAAACTATATATCTATATGGGACATGGGATGATACAGCTGCTGCAAATGCGGAAGAACTGTACTATACATTATAGCCTTAAATAACCTAATACAATCTACATGTAAATTTTCCAAATATATTATACTACCATTAAATTATAGCCTCATTTCCATCTATACAATTTATTACACTATACTTTAGACTTTGGAAGCGTCCATAAATTACGTACCACATTTTTGGTAGGGGAGTACATACCAAAAAAGGGGGTGTAGGTTAGGTAAGGTTGTACCATGTAATTTATGCACAGTTCCCTTTACGTACAGCAATGTAATAAATTTATAATTAAACTTACTATACAGTGCTAAATATATTGCCCTGTCTCAATCTCACCATAGTTCAGATGTTAAGAATTAAAACCTTGAATTTTTGATGAGTGTTGATGAAATATAAACTATACGTATATCAGAATCAGTTGGTATAGTTTAGTGACAAAATAAATTCTCAAGTATGACGGTTTTTTTTCTGTGTATGTATTTTATCAGTAGGTAGTATAGGTATAGGAGGTACTCGTCTTCTGGTTGATCTTGTTGTTCTTGTTGTCAGAAGCTTTTCTTCCCCGCGTCTCACCACACAATCGCAGTCTCAATTCTCAATACAATTCTCTCATAGCTCGTAGGCCCTACGAATGCAATGCAATGTGTGTGTGTGTATGTGCACTTTTTGTGTGAACGGAACTGAGCTGATGTGATGTGTGTACTGAGCCATAGCAGTCGCCTCAGAAGCTCATCCATGTGTTTACACTTTGTGTGTGTGTGTGGAAATAAAATAGCGTGAATTCATGAATTCAAATTCGAGCCTCAATTTAATTCCGAGTCCAAAAAATCCATGCATCCAATTCTTCCCAAAAAAACAAAACTTGAACAAAAGTGAAGGACACATAATAATATGAGCCAAGAATCTTCAACAAGTTTTATTTTTGTGAATTACATAGAATCAGAGAGTCAAATGACGACTATATGTTTGTTGTTCTTGTTCTTGTTGTCGACATCGACATCGACATGGAATTCGAATTCGAGTTCGACATCGACATCGAGATCCAATGCAATGCAATGCTCAGGTAAACAAAAAAAACAAATATTCCAAAAAGACATCAATACCCATATGTTGTTGATGTGATGGTGATGAGTTATCCTTCACTCTAATTTGTACCCACGTCTTTTTAATGTAAAGTACAGCCTGTAACAGTATGCATCAAAAACAGACAAAAAAACTACAAAGCTACCTCACTATTCCTACCTACGTAGGTACCTTTAGGTACAATTCCAATTATTTAATACAATTTACGGACACACAGACACGGATACGGAATTATTGTAAAAAAAGAAGAAAGAATGCAACTTTTAAAGCAGCAAGTTTACCAATTACCAAGCAAGGTAGGTTGGCATTGCATTAGTTTGGTAATGAAATGGGAAGATGGGAAAAAATCTATTATCTCCTTCTAATTTGTATAATACATTTTACATTAGATAAAAACGTTCTATTTACATGTTTAATATTTTGAAAATAAAACTAAAATAAGGAAACCGCATATAACTAAAATGGAAAACTTGAAAAAACGTTTAAAAATTATTCAAAACAGATACAAAATAGAAAGTTTAGTACTGTTTTTTTTTTGTAAATTTTAATCTTAAGACTAAATGTATTATTGAACAGGAAAAATGCACCTAGCATCTTTTGCATCCTTTCCACAACTTAAACAGAAAATATATTGGAATTCTTTAAATATATTAAAGCGAGTCTTTTGTGAATGTGGATATTTGGAACGCCGATGTCGACATACACACACAGTGATATGCACTTCTAAAATGGAAATATTTTTATTCTTGTTGTTTCCTGCATGCAATGCAATACATTGTAATTCAATGTAATGCAATCTGTGAGGAATACAATAATGCAATTTCGATGTTGATGTCGATGCAAGAGAAGAAATACATAAAACAGGACCAGGACCAGAGCCAGGGCCAGAGCCAGAGCCAGAAGCCAGGACGAGCAGCAGCAGATGTATCCACACTCCAAGAACTTGTGTATGTAATAAGCTATCAAGTCTGTAGGCAGTGCAGTGGAAGTAAAACTCACTAGTCAGAGATAGTGATGATACGAGATAGCATATGGCATGCCAGAGAGCGAGAGAAAACAAACGCCAAATTGTCACGGACCTGTGATGTTCCAGCCCTTGGCTATACAAACCCACAGTATTTCTGTTATGAGCAGACACAAGCACATAGACAGAGAGAGAACGAGAGAGAAAAAAATACATTTTCTACTCGAAATTTTAACTTTGAGGCTTGAGCCATTTCGTTGTATTTCTGAATCTCACAGGGCCGGATGAAGGAACTGCTTTTAGGCAGCAATTTGTTGCCATACAAAATCTACCATTTGGATTTTATTGAGGGTATTTCTTTGTAAAGCAAAATTTTGTATTTACATGTTTTAGAAAAGTGAAAAATGTTCCATTTATTTGATTCAGAAAAGTGCTCAATATTCTATTTACATGTTTTGAGAAAAGTGGAAAATGTTTTGTTTCCATGATTTTGAAGTGTACAAAGAAAAATTATTTTGCATGATTTTTAAAACTTAAAATGTTCGTATAATAGTAATGAAACAGCTGAACATTACAGCGCGAAACTTCAGTTCCAAATGATGGCGTAAACCGTAGACTACAATAATATTATTATTGACTTAAATATTATTTGCCATTTTATTTATTATTCTTTTATTACATTATTAACTTAAAAGATTTCAATATTGTGAACTAAAGCAGATAACGGCCTGACGAAGATGAATTAAAATAAACGAAACCGGTCGCCGAAATCAAATATTTTCAAAAACTACCATCCCGGCTACTTATTTATTCTTTCACATCATAACCGTAGTGATCAGAGAGGCTACTAGTTAGCAATTAACTGAATTGCATATTTTTGAAAAGTGCTAAATGTTCCATTTTTGAAAATTCAGGCTGCCTGTGCTGGCCACAATATTCGGCCCTGAAATCTCATAAGATACTCTCTACTGCAGGACTAGGTAGGTGCGTACATAAGTACGTCTCCACGTGGCTACCTACCTTACGTTTGCTACCACCACCCTTTCCCAAATTTCAATTTCAACTTTGACTTTTACCGATATAATCCTAAAATTTAGTGCTACTACGCATATATATATACACGAGCATTACCATTAATAGCTAAACTGTACAGTGGCAGACATAGCCATAGCCGTATAGCCCACAGTCGGAGACTGGACTAGAATAGATATAGAAATTATACAAGAACCCAAACCGAGACTCACAATGAAATCGAAAACTTCCGTATTCCGTATTCCGTGTGTTGGACTCGGCTATCTCCCTGATTCCTATTTCCCCCCCTCTACAATATAGAATTAGGGTCAGGAGCCATCATCATATATTATAATATACAACCTATCAGAACGACGACGACGGGGTCGGTGCCGGGGCCGGTGCCGGGGAACGGAAAAATAGACACACGGCACTCGTCAAATTCAAACCACATTCAAAATTCAAAAGGGAAATCGGGAAATCTAATTACATAAGGTGCATGTATAAAATACATGGGAACTCATATGTACCTACGTCAAGAACCAGTATTATAGTGATGGCGAGACTGTTTGTAAGACCCGAAACCGCAATCCAGCTCTTGATTTCCATTTCTGAATTTTGCCTAACCTCAAATAATCATTATTTTAAATGTAGCAGCATTGTACAATGTATTATATTTTTTTTGTAAACTTTTGCTTTATGCTTTTCTTTATATTCCCCCGTCATCATGCCACATGCCCTCTGTACTGTTGTACTTTGTGGAAGTGGAAGGTCACGGGAATTGGAAAATAGAATTAGAATTCTATGAAACAGGATCATCATATATAATGTTATAGTTAATTTTAATTTTCCAACTGCACTCCCCAACTACTAGTACGACTACGGCTATGGCAGTAGCTGTGGTCTTGCTATATAGCAAATTGCTATGCCTATAGGTCGGCAACTCACACAGAGTATAGAGAGAATTACATGAAATGATGCAAGTTAATGACTAGCCACGTCATGAGAGAGACAGATGTTGCCTTAGAAGAAGACCAGCGTAGACTGTAGACTGTAGACATTGACTAAGCTAAAATGTTGTAAAAATGTTGATAGTTTGATGATGCTAATCTAAAACACTACCTTCAAATTCAGGAAAATCTTGTAAGATTTTGAAAAGTTTCCAGCAAATAGAATAAATTTCTATTATGTATACAAAATGCAAAAATCAAAACTACCTACCTACCTATCTTAGGTACTACACATGTAGTAGATAGGCCCTAAACGCATACTAATGGCCAGAAAGAAAATATAGGTACAAACAAGTCAAGAAGATTGAGGTTTAATGAGGAATAATTGATTTTTAATTTCAATCTCCCAACCTCCAATCAACACCATGAAAGCAAGATCAAAATCCCCACCACACATATAGCAATACATATTATATATTCAAATTATATATCTTGATCTTGAATTTGTGTGTGTGTGGATACAAGACTTGTCTCTCGTCGACACAACACACAAAATTCAATGAGATGTAATAATTAAAATCCAAATCCAAATCCAAATCAACTTTAATATTTTGCATTGAATTTTACATATAACATTTTATTATTACAACATCACAAAACATCTCACTATCATAATATAATATCTATATAACCCTTGGCGTTTCCCTCAGACTCAGTTCTGTTCCCATACATTTTTTCTTAACCCTACTACGCATGTATTCACATCCACCACGGCCATGGTAACAATAATATTAGTAGTAGAGTGGACCTATCCGCTCCCGACCGCCTAAGACATATTAAGTACATAGCTATACATGTCTCAGTTTAAAGGGGAGGATCATCTGATCAAGTTGAAATTCTGGCTTTTGAATTTTTGATTAATCATTATAAAGGGCCTACACACTGTATTATACGATCATATTACATCCTACATAGTTCTCTGGACCAGGACCAGGACCAGCACTGTCTATATAGCGCCTCTGTATATCCTATACCCCATAGCATATGGAAAAATAGTTTAAAAAAATAAAATTAATGGGTACACGTATTTATTGCATAAAATACAGTTTTTTCTTCTTCGCTTTTTTGACTCACAATCATAGTTTAAAAAATCCTTTGAAGTTTGAATTTGAGCTCACACACACAGTTCTCTCACATTTTCTAAAGTGTATAATTATATACAATAAAAGGAAAGAAAATATATTATTGGCAAGAGACAAGTACAAACTACAAAGTAGACCGTAGCCGTAGCCGTTGCCGTAGACACTATTGATACAGATTCAGATAACTAAGATTACATACTACTACCTACTTTTTTTGTATTTCCAACTTTACCTAATCATATGATTATTATGACTATTATGCCCGTAGAATTTTGTAACCAAGTGTACCGTGAAAGGATGAAACGACTCATAATAATTTCATAAAGCATAATTAACTTGTCCATGTGCATATTGCAAACTGCAGCATACTATATACAGTGCCATGTCAAGGCACTATACACTGACTCCTGATATACGCAGCACACGGCACGGCATACAAATCTGTCTAAAACAGTTAACACACCATTATAATAATGTGTACATAGAAATGTATAGAAATGGGGGATGGGATTTTTTTTTGAACATTTTTCGAGTCTGGTGTAAAATCCAGATAAATGCACCTTGTCTGTCTCTGTCAGCCGAGTCCGACTCTACAATATTAAAGCTATAAGCTAACTGTGAAGTGAATTACAGGAGAACAATAAAATGTTTTGAGCCTGTCAAAATACGTTATAGCTGTAGTGTAGTAATTCTAGTAAGTAGACTGGTACTGGTACAGAATACAATACTATAGGCCTATCTATATGCCTCCCGCCTGTGTCTGAATTTTTGGGAAGAAACTTTTGGTCTACAAACAACACCGAGAATTATTGGAAGCGCATATAGACAGAACAGCGGAACAAAAAGTAAAAAACATCTTAAATACGAAAAAATTAAGAACGAATTACATATTATTATTTGTTTAACACACTTAACCTAAAGCCAAAGCCAGAGCACGATTGTTTTAATAATCCACTGTGTGGTATTTGGTGCTATATGGGACTCACTCCATGCAGAGTAGTAGGTATAGCAATTGGAAATTCAATGAATGCTGACTAGTGAGTCTGCTAGTATATGCAGTAGTGTACTATATACGTCCCAGGTATTTAATCGTTCCCTTCGATAAGGCTTTATTAGTCATGCCACATGGCAGAATTGGGTGCTCTGTACCTTATGTGTACTTATGATTAACGTGCATGATTTCCTATGTCCACACTAACTCAGTCGAATCAAAGCCAAAGCCAAATCCAAGCAGAGCTGCCCTCCTCCCAGTTTAACACAACACACACTCCTCTCTTGTTTTCATTCGAGATCTAAAAAGTACGTAGGTACGTACATAGGCATATCTTCAATCTACATAGTACATAGTACATGCAACATACAAGAGTTCCTAATCAGAATCAGAGCTCACGACATCAGTGTACATTACATATAAGAATGCACCTACCTACCTACCTACCTACCTAGGTACTATAGCTACCCCTAGCCTCACAATTACAATGTATAGCAAGGCATGGCCGCCCCATTTGACTCTGTAACTATATAGTAAGTATAATATATATATCTAATGTGGTTCACAAATTGGGATTTGGAATCCTATGACTCTGATTCCTTTCTGTGAGTCTGACTGACTGACGAGAAGGAGAGCGAGAAAGTTAACGAACGGATACGCTATATTACCAGACGAACATTTTATGATTTTTTTCCCCTACCTACTACTACTACTGTGAATAACCTAAAATATATTTTTTTTTTAAATAATAGCATGTACCGATGCCGACGTACCTATAGGTAGACCTATAGATATACTGCAGCCTTTATTAGGCATATTACATATGTAAGGTACATATTTGGGAAAACCCACTCATGTATTATCCTGTCCATGCACTAACTGTGGTGTGGTGTATGGTGCGGTGTAGTTCCTTTAGTTGTAAGAAAAAAAAATATCCAAAGCAGAAAGAAGAAGAAGAAGAAAACCCATGAAAATCAGTTGACATCTCTAAGAAATGACCGAATTACTTTGACATAAGCTGAGGCTAAACCTCTCTGATGGTGGTGGTGGTGGTGGGGAATATATTGGTTCTGTCAAAGAGCTGTAAAGCTTGTAAAAATAAATGGCTCCTCCTTGACGCACTCACTCACTCACTCGCTCACTCACTCACTGAGTCACCAGTTGTAAATTGTAAATTGTAATCCCCTTACTAAATAGGAGTACTCATGCAAATGGAGCATCAGTCTACTTTCCAGCCTTCCAGCCTTCCTTATTTACTTATTGAGTGTGCCCCATTTAAAATGGAAATAATTTTACTACAGCAACTTGGAAGGCAACAGTGTGTAGAACCGACAAGCAACACAGTAAAGTGTAAAGACTCCGACCTTTTTGTATTGTAGGTAGGTAGGTACTTTGTTATGTATTTTTTGTACGTGTTAAAGGTCGTGGATCGTACACGCTAAAGAACATGTGTCTCATTATTCACAGGTCATCCGAACTTTAGAACTTGTACTGAGAAAGTCAAGTTAGTCCAAACGCCGTTACAATTACGACAAAGATAACAATGACAATAACAATGCACTTGCTTCCCAATCCCAATCCCAATGGAAAAATTTTATAAAGAAATTAAAATGTAAAACCATAACCACCATCATGATTTTTGTAGGATTCCTCTCTCCTGTCTCCTACCTACCTACCTACTTGACTAATGTATCGAAAATTTTGAGCCCCCTCCAAAACAGTTTCACACAACTGACAACGACAATTGTGTCGTTGTCTTCATCAGCTTTTCGTTGGATCTGTTTGTAAAATCTTGGTCGCAATTTAAATCTGAGATTCTGTCTGACTGACGAGCTCATTTTCAGATCACACGATGATCAATAAGAATGTAGAAAGATTCTGGTCACTCATGGATGAGCAATGCTGCTATGATGATGTTGATTAATTTCGTAGAAGACGGAAAGCAGGACAGTGGATCTACTCATTCGAGTAGTCGTAGTCGTAGTCGTACTGCCTCCCGATACCTGTACATATTATATAGAGATTTCTTACATGAATCATCCTGTGGTAATTTTTTTTTTCTTTTTCTACTTCTTCAGATCATTGGTCATTCAGTCCAGTCAGAGACGAAGCCGAAGCCACCAACAGATAGACACACAGGGCAGGAATAATTTTAAGATGACGAAAATCCACGTGAGAATTATGTATTGCAAAGATATAAATATTTTCAGAAGGGGAAAAGGCAGGAGCTATGAGCCATTAGAAGACCCATTAGATCACCAACTAAACTGATGACTCACGAAAGTTATTAAAATGTATTCAAAAATTTTGTATTAAATCTAATAGCGAGTACAAAAACAAAACAAAAAATATTTCAACTTTAAAACTTGAGTCAGTTTAGTGAGAATTGAGAGAATTGAGAATTGTGTGAGAGAGAGAGAGGCAGGCAACAAGTACGAGGCGATGGTGAATGATGGAAATCGATTTCGACTGCTCTCTCATGCCTCATTGAGGCAGACCATTAACCATCAAGAGTTAATTTCTTTTATATAGTTCCTTATAGCTCTATTATACAGAGACTTTGAGATCGTGACTAAGACATGGGAAGCGCGGCCCTATATAGCGTCAATACAGTTCATATACATGTTAGTATGCCTACGAATACGAACAAAGTATGGAGGATGGGGGATGGAGCAACACTGTGTATCGCTGCAGCTTTAAAACCAAGGCAAAGTCAACGTGGAAATGCAACAGTAGAATATCTGTGTAGTATGTATGGCCATGCTCATGATCCTATGCTGCATCTCTCTCTCTTGTTTCTCTCTCCTCTTTTACCGTTCTGTTCGACTAATCAGTAAAATCAGTGCTGAATTCATTCCCATGCGGATGACCTCAATAGAAGAACAGTCTCTGCTGAACATCCTCCTAAAGGCTTTTTGCACACTATCAGCTGTACTCTACTCATAAACCAACAACAACCCAGCAACCAATACCAATGCTGCATGTGCTGTGTGCACTCCAATGGTATGGTATAGCAGGAGCTTCTATCACAACAGGCCTTTTTTGACGGAAAAAAGAATATTCAAAGACCATAAGACGACCAGCAGACCACTGCACTGCTTACTTGTACGAAGTACGATACTTCCTTCAAAAAGTCTTTTGAGTCTTTTGACGTGCTTTGAATTTCTCAATTTTGAATAATAGTCTGAATATATAGCGCATTTATCAGAGGCAGAAGAGGAGTGAAGCGGTAAGTAAAAAATGAAGCTTTTTCAAACTTTCAAACTGAAAATATTGATTTGGTGGTCGGTCGGTCGGTCGGTCGGTCGGTCCTCTTTCTTTTTTTATACCTGACTTGGAAAGTCTGAATTCGAATTCGAAATTCAAACGGACACATGCTCAAAAAACACTCACTCGATGGCTCGATGGTCAATGAATACGAAGGCTGGTACTGGTGAATGACGGCGACGGCCGCAATGCTATGGTAGTAGACAGACTTGCACAGATTTTTGTATTAAATATTTAATCTACATTTTTTTACCAAGTCATAACATTGGACATTGCTGAGTAAAAGTGAATTCTTATGCACGTACCTAAGTACTTCTTCAAATGCCTTTTGAATTTAGTTCATAGTTATAGGAATGAATAGTGCAGTGCAATGCACAATCTGCAGAAGAATGTACATAGTACTGTCATGGTGAAGTAGTAGGAGTAGATAGGTACGTAGGCACTGGAGTGCACTTTTGTGAGTGTCTACAGTTTATATTACGGTGACCGTCCGTCGTTCGTAGCTTGGCAAAGTAGGTACCTAATCGAGAGAAACAAAACGACAACTGAATTGAGTCGCTTTGGCTCGTCGCTCGCCCCGCGTCACAAAAAAAAAATCTTTCTCTCTTCTCTTCATCGTTCATCCCTTCTCAAAAGAATATAACAATAATAAAAATATATAATGCTATCCCATGCCATGGCTCCTCGTGTCTTCTAATTTAATATACCTCCAAGTATGTGGTGCTACAGTAATATTTACTGATATGTAGGGAGAGAGAACAGAGACAGAAGAGCCCATAGCCGCCACCGCCCTTCCATTCCATTCCATACAATACCGTGTACCGTAGGAGATCTGTCAGGCAAGAGAGAGACTACTACTACGACTACGAGGAGATACGAAACACAAGAACGAGCCATCAATAAATCATACTCTCTGAACAACATAATAATAATATGTATGCCTTCCCTACAATATTAAGGTAAATTGATAAATTCAAATTTAAATGCACAGCTACACACAACTCTCCAGCGTCAACAGTGAACAGACATAGGCAGACAGCGGCTCACTCTCATACGTAGGTAACAACAACATGGAAAAATATTATTACATAAAATGTGCATACAATTCACGACGACGATACAAAGTATTATTATCAGAGGCGGATTTAGATGTATTTGCAGAGGTGGGCAGTGCATATATCGTGAGAGTGAAAAATCAAAATGGGTTATGTACAGTATTTAAGGTAGAATTATGAACTACCTCATAAATGTAGATGTTCTATTTTTACACGTTTTTGACAATTGCAAAATGCTCCATTTACAGGTTTTTGAAAAGTGTAAAATTTTCCATTTCCACGTTTTTGAAATGTGTAAAATTTTATTTTCACATGGTATTTGAAAAATTCAAAATACTTTGTATTTACATGTTTTTGAAAAGTGTAAAATTCTCCATTTCCATGCTTTTGAAATGTGTAAAATTTTCTTTTCACAGGTTATTTGAAAAGTGCAAGATACTTTGTATTTACATGTTTTTGAAATGTGTAAAATATTGAATTTACATCTTTTTCAAAAGGTCAAAATGTTCTATTTATATTTTTTTTTGAAAAGTACAAAATATTCTAATTCACGTCCTTTTAGAATTGGATTTTAATTTCTGTTGCCCACTTTCTGGCTCCGCGCCTTATTAGTATGAAAGTACGGACACGGCACCGGCACCGACACAGCTAAAAGGCTATCTGTATTTTTATCCTTACAGGAAAAATTCCTCCCTAAAAACTCGCCCGACTCAACTGTAGTATAATACGCAGGGGGTATACTGTATATATCGCACCGCGTACCGTGATCTACAGTCCTACAGACTCACACTGAGACTCCCAGTTTAAAAAAAAATCACAACTCTCTCAAATATCTGAATTTGCATAATATACAACACACTACAGTGTATACCACTCACTAAATGGTAACAAACTGATTTCATGTTGTGATAGTGAATAACCTTTGAGCCGTTGTCAAACCACACGGAATTAAAATTAAAAAATCCCATTTACCCATAGCTACGAGCTACACAAACACTGCGCGTCTGTCTACCATGTGTGTGTGTTGTTGCTTGTGTATAGTAATCTCAATCTAATCTTTGAAGAAAAAAAAACTCTGGGACTGGGACTGGGTGACGGGTGACCAAGGTTACAACTACACTATGCTATGGAGCCAAAGAGTGAGCGAGCGAGAGCTAATAAAAGAAACAAATCAAAATCAGGAACATTTTTTGACTTTAAGCTACCAACCGCCAACGCCAACAGCTCTGTCGCCCAGTGTGTGAGCCTTCTACACATTATGTAATCGTACTTGATTGACCTGATATTGATTGCATTGTTATTGCATAATACATTCAACATTCACATTGAAAATGATTAGTGACTTACACATAAATATTAAAATCGCCAAAGGATGTTAAACTGTGAACTATTAACTGTAATTTTTTTTTATACATCTACTATAGGAGGGATAACAATGATTAAAATCAAATCAGATCAACTCTCAATTTAAAATCCATACATTACATACCTATTATGTCCTCCTTTAAAAATCCTACTATGTACAACATTCATAAATAATGGTTTTTAATTTATTAAACAAAAACTGTGTATAGAGTGTGAGTGTAATTCATACGGTAAAATTAAAAACAATGAAATTAGCACTGCTTCAGAAATTCTTATCTCTGTAAAGAAATCAGTATATAATAATATCCTCCTCCCATGTATTTCCCCATCATAATCCGTTTGAACTTTGATTGAACATTTTTTAATCAACTTTTTTTTTCTTTGTTATTTACGCACGATGTTAAATTCTGTTTTATCCAACGAGCGGCCTTTTTCAAAAAATAATTAGTACATAATATAATATTTATTACATGCTAAATAAATATTTTAAAATGTAACACGTTTTTTTCTTTTTTCTACAAGACAGAAACTCAACCCCTGAACATTGAATTCAAAGTGTTCACATGTGGAATTTCAAAATACGGGGGGAAAAAAGCCGTCACTCTACTATAGGCACTATACACAGGTATATAATAGCTCTAGTTACAATATGATAATTATATACACTGCCTGTATATAATTATGTCATAATATTATACGTAAACTGGATATCTGCTCACTGCTCAAGAAACGAGCTTTTTCATTCAACTTTTGTTATTTCCATGAATTTCTGTTTTCCTTTTTAATTTCCTTGAAATCCAAACGGCGTGAGAGAGAGAGAAAAGTGCAACTAGAGATACTCCTATCCATAGAATCTCCATTCCCTAGGTATGGTATAGGGTATAGCCTTAGGTATACCTCAAGGTAAAGATTCCACTCCGTGACATAATATACGAATATACGGACAAGAAAATCAAATGCATAATTCCTTCATAGATTATACAAAGTCACATGGCGTAACACGTACGACGGACGAAGGCCGAGACTCTCTACTGTATGTACAGTCAATTCAATTCTCAAACTCTCAAAGTGCAATTCCATTCAATTTTTAGTGAGTTTTTTTTACACCCCCAAAAAATTTTGTGGATACAGAAAGAAAAAAAAATACGAGCATAAAGGAGAACAATAATGATAGACAAAAGAGAGCGAAAATTACGACAGCAGAGCGTAAAAGACATCGTTTTCCTCTCGACTCTCTATCTCTCTCTCTCCCTCACTATTTAAAAAAAAAAGTAAAACTAAAAAATGAAGCCACATATACAAGAGACCATCTTCTGTCTTTCAGCTAAGTCGCTAAATGCAATGGCATCCAAATCCAAATCCAAACCCAACCAAATGGCAATTGCCAATCCAAAATGAAGACGAAGACGAAGTCGACGACGAAAATGAAAACGAAGAACCAAGTCCAAGAAAAGGAGGATAAGATAACACAAAAAAAAGCCAAGAAGAAGAAGACGGAGACGAAGACGAAAAAAAGCTATCACCAAAACAGCCGGAGAGGTCGTTGCCGTTGTCTTGAGCTCTCAACTTAAACCAAGAGAAAGAACCAAGAACCAAGTCCACAACTTAAAACTAAACTAATACACTATACTAGAACTAGGTAGGTGCATATCTATAAGGATGGAGCGAAAGAAAAATAAAAAGACGACTTGTAGTAAATGGAAATGGATGGACGAGAGGAGGTGATCCCATCACATCACATCACACCGCTCACTACGACTACGACTACTACTACCAACACCAACACCAACCAAGTGCACACAGTCACATCACCACAGTGTTGGTAGGTAGGTATGTACCTATATCAAGGGAAGCGCCCTATGGGTCTTCTTCTTTTTCTTCTTAGTTAGTCTTTGAGTGAAATCTAGAGCTTTAAGAGCGTTTCAGACCATGTCTGGAGTTAGACTGAGCGACAATAACATGGGATGACATAACCCTTCCTTATCATTTCCATTCCATTATTCTTCTCGTCTCCTTCATTATGTTTTTTCTGTCTTTTAGTCTCTCGCCTATTTTTTTGTGTGTGTGTGGATTGTAATCACCATACCTCTCGTCTACATGAATCGGAATCCGCATCGGTATCGGCACTCGGCATCGGTCTATTTCGTTAACAATAATTAATACTAACCTGTGTAGGATTATAGTACAGCTAACTGCTCAAAAATTAAGTCAAGACTAATTAAGTTAAAGCAAGAAAATAATTTCCAGTTCCAGTCCACCATTTGATTTAAAATGACGAGCAGATTCAAATTTAATCCTGAATTAATTTATTTAATTTTTGATTTTTTGATGTAAAATAATAATTTATGATTATTAGTAAATAAGCTGAATTTGAGCTATGATTTTGTACATGTAGGTTTATATGCAATCATTATGAGGAATTAAAGTGGGCTTGGCTGGTTTATTTAAAATATTGAGTAAATTAATTTGGAAATTGGAAATATGAATGCTATATGCCGTTGACGTGTTTCAGCTATATATACAGTATTTAATGCTTCTGGTTGGTTCGTTGGTGTTGGTTGATTATGCTCACGTTGGTGCCCTGCATTGTTAAAAAAGACATATGTGCCTTCTTGGATGGAAATGGAGTAGGAATCCAGAAGAATTCCTAGAATCTACACACACATACCTTTATATGGGTGGAAAAGCCATTGCCATTTATAACATTGTTCTCCACCATCATCCACTTTTACACATAACTTACACCCACACGTGTGTGTCGTCCCATTGACGATAAGAAGAATGAAATGGCTTGAAAAAGGTGAGTTCTCAACTCACTGTACTGTAATACTGCGAGCTGAGGCGAAGAATTGCCTCTCTCAAAATGTCCAAATCCAAAAATCCAAAACTCCAAAACTCCAAGCTATTAGTTAGAATGTAGGTTACGTGGTATTTCCATCCGAAATATGGAAGAACTCCTGTACAACTATATAAGAGAAGAGTTTTCATTTACCTGAAAGAAATCAAACAAATTTTAACAATATTAATTTATGTAATAATAATAATTATGATTTAGATACATGTGGAATAAAGTGCAGTGCTTTCCATCGTACTGAATTAATTCGAATATTGTGTGTGCTTATCATAATCGTGGGGGTAATTTTGATAAGATATAGCACTACACATTTTTAGCATCAGCATTACAACTAATTATAGGGTTATTGTCCATATGTATAGCCGTAGCCGTAGCCGTATAGGTAAGTTGAACTGCAACCATAGCTCAGTTGATCTGGATGGAACCCAAAACAAAATCCAAATATAATTTTGGAATATTACTTACACACAAAAATTTAAATGGAAAATATAATTTTTTAAAATTCCATTCGATGCATTTTGGTTTTGTGGTGAATGCCCCTGCCAGCCAGTTTTTGTCTTATGTAATTTTACTATATGGCAAGTTATAGCTCAGGTTTATTGCGCTTTCATAAAGAGGCAAATCCGATTTAGAAAAAAATAAAAACTAAATTTACAACCTATGGTAGGTACTATATAGTCTATCTCTCTTCTTGTGTCAAGTCAAGCTTTTGACTTTAGTTGGCTTCGGCCCGACATTCGCTTTTTGGCATGTGGAGGCTTGTAATATAACCATAATAATAGTATATAATATAATGACTCCATTGAAATTTATTTTTAACTTAATTTATTAGCCAATTAGCAAGTCTGATTCTAATTAACACAGCAATACACTCTACTATCCCACTTCACTCTTCACTCTCCCTTCTCCTTTCTATTAGTCCAATCGAAATTAAAAGCATAGTTTATTATGGCTCTAATAAAATAAATATATAGGTGCCGTATATCTTTTTTTAATAGTACGCGGGCTCCTTCTATTAGAATATATACATATATATGCGGTAATTAATTATATGCATCTCTCTTGTCATTGCTATATAAGTTATTGTTATATATATAATAAAATGGGGGTTATTATCGTTTTCGTTTTCGTTTAAATGAACTTATCCAGTCAATTTCATTACTTCGGTACTTATTATTCTCAACTGTAATAATAAAGTGCCGTATTGTACAAACTGCACATGGCTCTGTACTCTGTGGACTCATAAATCCATTTTTTTTTCATTCACGTCTTCCATATATACTTACACGTATTAAAGACGGAGCGTTATACTAGTATATAGGGACGAGATAGATTTGCATGTATTTTAATTGTAAACATCCGAATTCATGGGCTTTCTGCACACACACACATACGAGTCAGTCAGTGAGATTATTGAGATTTAAATTTATTAAGTTCAGCTCCACAGTAATGCAAAGGGGCCTTAGTACATAATATGGAAATTTAAATGGACGAGGAAAGCCAAAAATCAAAGTGAAATAAAATGGCACATGGATAAAAAAAAGGGAAAAGCACACGTAGCCATTTTGTCAATTAGCCATAATTCATTTTATGTCATCATTAAATCTGATCTCATTCCAATTCTCTCTCTCTCCCTCACTCACATTTAAAATGCTCGTCACACATATTATATGTAATATAAATAGGCCCACCTCGTATGTACATACTATACTAGTGACACGGCTCGCCACAACGTGGGATATATTTTTGAATGTTGTGTAGGCAAAAACTAATCGCTCTCTGTTTTTTTTCTGTATGAGTTTATGAGTTATTACAGTGGTCGTCGTTGTCGTTGTCATTGTCTGTGTGTGTGTGTGTCGGTTTGTTCAAGATTTTAAGATGCAAGGCATAAATTAAATATGAATACATGAATATCTCTCTAGAAAAATATATTGCAGACACAAGTGTGGAGTGCACGCATCTTCTATCTACAGTACTACATACCCAAGTGGCATGTAGCATGTAGTAATGTACCAAAGTAATAATAATCATAATAACATGGTGATGGTGACACGAAATAACCTCAGTTCCTTTCATTTCATTTTTCATATAATTAATTATTCAAATGCATAAAAGCTTATAGATTTTTAGTGTATAGGATATTAAGCATTTTTTATGAGAGATGATGATTTCGGGTTAAGCACTTTAGATTTGGAACGTTAAAATCCCGTAATTCTGCAAGTCGTATAATTACTGTACATATACTTGTTCAAAAAAATCTCTTTATCTGTTTAGTTTTATCCTGACTGTTGACTGTACAACCGACAATTCGAACTCCCCGTTTTTCGTCTTCTTTCTTTATACCATTGCCATAATCCAAAAAGGGTGAGTTTGACTAGTGAGTTTGTTTTTTAAAAAAAATACTAAGATTCTAATCACAATTTATACCACTATATAAGAATATCAGTATTTTCCTCTACCAATTTTTTTTCCAGGATGCGATCAACATCAGCATCAGCCTACACTCTACTTAGGAAGAAGAAGATTCAAAATTATAACTGAAGATACAGACTGGGATAAATTATATTTTAAATGCATAGCATGTATTTCTGTCTTTTTTTCTTCTAAACACCAAATGATTAAAACACTTGCGCTTCTCACTTAATATGGAATTCCGTGCGTAGGCTTCTGCACAGTTACTCGATGTGTATGTTGTACTCGTGTTTTGAGAGTGTAATGTAATTTCTTTAAAAAAAAAAGATGGTGAAGATTTGATGAACTCACACTCAAGAAGAAGAAGAAGATGATGGAAAAATGACAAACTTATCATTTATTTTTATCAGACACCACTTCAAACTTCAACTTGAGTTCACATTTTTGACTTTTGAATTGGAATTCATTATTTTTTATGATTATTAAAAAAATCTTGTAGCACTGCCGAAGAAGATGAAGAAGATGATGAAGATGAAATCTATTGCATTATGGAGATATTATAGTAAAGAATTTAGGTAGTGAGTCAGAGAGACACAGTCCACCATTACCAACGGAGATATATTTTTCAGGGATAATAATAACTTTGGTCTGTTATTCCATACTGACTACAATTTATTAAGTACGTACAGTGTGCAGTACAGTGCAGTGTGTTGATTTCCTCCAAACAAAAATTTTAAAAAAAATCATCCAAAAATCAAAGGCCCAAAAAAGTGAATCCGAATGACGCCAAGTGAAACCCACAAAGTTTTGAGGGTAAAAATGTACATATGCGAAATGTTGATATTATGTTCCGCGCTCTTTCTGTTTGTGGTCTCTTTGCCATGCAAATTAGGCTCGACATAATATTATGAATGTGAATTTAAATTTGAATTTGACTGCATAATTTAAAAGCCTGATTCTGAGTCTGATTTCATTAATTTTTTATTCATCTACACTATACTGCAGCGTTGTAGTTGTAGTAGTAGTCAAAAGATATTTTAATCTATGTATGTCAGACATGACAGGGCAGCATGGAAAAGATGAGGCTCCGTACTGTGATTGTTGTGACAGGGAACAGGAAAAAAATATCAACAAAATACAGATATATAAATTTAGAGATATATATATACAAAATAAAATTTAATATGCAAAGTAATGTAAATATTTAATACACAGAAACAGAAACAGATGCAAAAGCCTTGATTCACTCACTATAGTCAGAGAAGAAAATAAATTTGTTTTAAAAAGTACAGTCATTTTTTGGTCATTTTTCCCGAGACTACAAATCAGTCATGACATTTCAGTCTGCAAATAATTGTATATTTTTTGAAAGACAACAAAAAAAATCTGTTACTGTTTTAATTCTGGTTTTAATTTTGCATGACACCCCTGCTAAATGTACACAGAAAAATTATTTTTGTTTCAAAATTCAAAAATTCAAACGCGGTACTTTTTAAGTACACGGCATAATCTCTGAGTAAGAAAATAAAACATGGGAATTTTACTCGTCAAATTTGCACTCTACACTCTACTGTACACAACTGTACAGTTGTTTTACTCTCATAATATTTGTAGAATTGTGTGGTAGTGGTGGTGGTAGAGGGGAATTTACTGCAGTTACAAAAAAACCGTATATAGCGTGTTGTGTTTTAGTATCCAAACAGAACTATAAAACTTCCTTCAATACACAAAACGGCATCCACACAACAATCTACCTAAAAGCTAAACGTCGAACGTTCTATTTTATTTATTGCAAAAAAAAAAAGAAAAAGAAGAGGAAATAATTCATTATTTTAAGCCTAAACAAGATACTAATTTATCATGGTAACTCACATGCACAAAGTTCTCACAGTTAATAATCATAAAAATTAACAATGGAACTGCACTAATCCTCCATGCATGTCAATCCCTATCCATATCCATATCCCTATCCGTCCATCACCATTACTATAGTGTAGGTATATCCAGACAGAGAGATGCGTAGTGTATCCTGTAGCACATTATAGCCGTACTCCTCTACTCATAGACAGATAGTGGTACTGGTAGTATAATAATTCATAAATAAAATACTAAAAAAAAATCTGTAGGTCAAAACTATATATATATATCCCCGTTAGATTGTGTACAACATGAAAACAAAAAAAAACATAAACTTCACACTCGTGATTTTCCATTCTATTCTATAATAATCCTCATCAAAAAATTCTCTATTTAAAAAACGAGGAAAATTTTTTTACTAAATGTCAGTTTGTTGTCAGAAGTTTGTGAGAGAGAAGTGAGAAGTTTGCTTGAGCCATGTTGTTGGACGTTGGACTTGGGAGTCACATCCTAATAATGCAGTGCATCTTCTTGTATGTAGTTCAGAGTCAGCGTCAGACGAGACTCAGTCAGACAGGGAAAAGGTAGGCATAGGTAGATAGGTAGGCATCTTTTATGAGTCTCAGCCTCATATAACATAAAATATCAGCATGACATGCAAATGAAGAACGGGACTCTATTTTTTTATGATGTGTAGTATAAAGTGTATAAGCTTGATCAGGAAAAACGAAGATACCATCCCATCCCATTGGATTGCTAGACCATAAGACTCTGTGCCAGCGCCAGCAACAGTATGGTATATGCATGTTCGAATTCAAAGTGGAAGCCCAGAGTCTCAGAGTAAAAAGCCAGGAACTAACTAACATATACAAGAAACGAAGAGAGCCACTGGCAATGTAATGGGAACATTGCTTTTTTTTCTTCTTCTTCTTCATCTTGCTTTTGAAATCCTCAAGAGCCTATCAGTATAAGCGCCTACCTACCTCTCGTCTGCCTACAGACTACATCTTAGGCAGTGCCTCTCTACCTGCACTCACTGAGTCAGTCAGTGACTGAATGTAGGAAAAACAACGTCCAGATCAACATCAACATCACCATTCAACATCCCACATGAGATCTCTCCAAGCCGAAGCCGAAGAACCAACTCATCTTCCTCTACTAAAGTCGTAAGAAACATGAATGCAGCTCTGAAGCTCAGAGCTCAAATCATCATCCCACCTCAATCTTCCTCACACAATTTACAATACAATTCCCCACCAGTACCAGTACCAGTACCAGTACCAGTACCAGGCCCAATCCATTGTACGTAACTATATAGCTCATCTTCTTCTACGTCTACGTCTACCTTCCATGAACCATACCAAACCTCCCTGTCTCTCTGCCTACGTAGGCAGTCAAAGCCTTTTTGTGTAAATCTCTATAGGTATGATGATTTTCCATTGGTTTGCTAGACAGCAGAATTTTAGCAGGGATGTACAACAACTCTCAAGTCTTCTTATTACGTATTCTCTACCGTTGTTCTGTTCCACAATTTATTCGAGATGCCTTCTTTTTTGTGTATGTAGGTAGGTAGGTAGGCACTCGACTCGACTCGACTCGTTGGAAATGTGCAAGTTTTTTGAATTGAAATTTACCATTAACCATTTGCAAATTGCAAATTGGGATTTGCACATGCCAAATACTACTACTACACAGGATTAGGATAGGAGGGAATGGGGCGACGGATAGGTTCGGTTCTCACTAAATATACATATGTGGATACTATGTACTGTTGTGGCGGTAGAGATTGTTCGCTCCGCATTTACATTTGCACTTAAGGCGCTACAAGGGAAAAGATATACGCTCTTCTTCTGGGTATGTCCATCTAATCGTAAAAGTTGGTAAGACTCAAAAAAAGATAAAAGGAACTGCATGAGATGAGGACTGGACTACAGAAGACAGTGTGTACGAGAGGATATACGGGCTGCTATACAATATCCTACGGGCTCTTAACCGTAACCGTTTTTCGTCTTTGAGGAGAGAGAGAGAGAGAGAGAGAGAAGCCTTCAAAAAATTAAACTGTACATTTTCTGAACGGCGCTCCAAGAGCATAGCAGCAGCTGAATGCAAGTTGTAGACGTTGTATTCTTAGATCTTGAGGAGATGAGCAGGAGACGTAGGTATAGGTAGGTACATAAAATTACTATGTACACTCTATTATTTACATTCTACAAGGAGGTCAGTCCACATCGCATCGGCATCGGCATCGCATCGGCATCAGCAACCACTTCAACATCGACATCGACAGTGCATGTTGATATTTTATGTTGAGGTGGGATCATTAGATCAAAATCAAAACATCACATGATGCACAGAGTGCAAACAAAATCCTATGACATTCTGACCGGTACCAGTACGAGTACGAGTACCATTCCCCTGTCCACCGTGTACACTTTTACAGATTACAGATAATAATTACATCAAGTGGAAATGACACTGTGTAGTACAATCAGTATTGACAAGGTAAAGAAATGCGCGAATAAAAGAGAATTAATTAACACTGCGCCGTATCAGCCTCATTATCAGATTCCAAATCAGAATGAGTCGTATCTTCGAACAAACTGCAATGTGAATTGTGCACAATGGAGACATGAAAATGGTCAAGTGACTAGATGAGACAGACCAACTCTATCTGTACAGTCTCAGAAGATACCGTTCAGAAACATACACAAGATCGAGGAAAGACAGGGAGACCCAGAGATCCAAGTTTCCAAGCCAGGCCAGAGCCATTCAAGGATTAAATAATTTAAATGTAGACGAAGAAGACCCAGGCCTCAAGAAAAATAGTTGAAGAAGTCAAAAGCCATTCGATCCGGATTCTGCAACCGACCTCCTTCCTCACCGCCCACACTCCCTCCACTACATAATAAGTTACACGTCAACAATCTCCGTGTCCACCATCATCTACAGGCTAAATACAGGCTCTGTTTGGAACAACTACGTTTCCTTCTCACGCACCCACATGTATCAGAACCAGACCCAGACCAGCACCGGGCTAAGCCTAATCGTATATCCTATGGACTTGGCTATAGCTATAGGCAGACCCAAAAGCAAAAGCACAGGTGATAACAAAAACGATGAGTGGCCTCTCCGCTTAATTTACTACACTGCACTGGCCTGGGCAGAAGGTGAAGGAATAAGGAATAACGAAGATGGTGGAAAAAAGCTGAGCCTCATCTTCTACAGTTCTACAGTTCTACACAGTGTCCATAACTCTAAATTATAACCATCTCCCCTCATGTACATACCCATCATTATTATATATCTGCAGTCGAGTCACTACTCATACAGTCTAATGATGTAAAACTCCAGGTGGATGTAAGCTCACCATCACCATTCCAATTCCAATTCGAATATTCGTCTGGCTTGATCATAAAGAGATGTAGGAGGTAGTATAGGGACTGTAGGCAGGTAGGTATTAGGTACACTGAACGAAACTGTTCCTTCTTTTTGATATCATAAATTTTATTTTATTTTATAAATCCAGTTGAGACCTGTAATAGGGATGTAGGTAGGCTCACTAGTCTGAGATGCAGGTGGATTGTGATTGTGGATTTGTATGAATCATTTGGAACATCACTAGTGCATATAAAGTAAAGTGACCAATCTTCATACATAAACATGTTGCGTAATCAAAATCAAGCGAAGGTCCTATAGACGCTACAGACAGGTCAAGTAATATGGTCTTATTGCTTGTTAGTATGCACATATATCATACAGGGGAGGTAGGCATATAGGATGTATCATCATTTTATATTGTGTTGTGTAATCCAAAAAATTCAAACAGCACTGAGGCACTCAAGACAGGGCCGGATAATGCGGCCAGCACAGGCAGCCCCCGCTGCCTGAATTTTCAAAAAACATGCAAATAAATTTTTTTACACTTTTCAAAAATAGGAAAATAAATTTTTTTTTGTACATTTCAAAAATATGGAAATAAAATGTTTTCCACTTTTCTCAAAACATGTAAAAAGAACATTTAGCACTTTTCTGAATCAAGTAAAAAGAACATTTTGCACTTTTCTAAAACATGTAAGTACAACATTTTGCTTTACAAAAGAATACCATCAATAAAATCAAAATGGCGGTTTTTGTCTGGAAACAAATTGCTCCCTAAAATCAATTCCTTCGTCCGGCCCTGACTCAAGATATATGTAAATGCTAAGGTTATGCTACATATATTATCACAGACACAGACAAAGTTAATCTTTGGCTTGGCTTATTATTATTGATAGTCCAGTTGAAACTTGTTACGAGTGGCAGAGGACCCATCGCAGCTCTCTCCTCGTATTATAGATATTTATTTATTACACGCTCCTCAAACTTGTTCAACCTCCTCGATTTAGAATTAAATTTTAAATCAACTATAATTTATTTCCAATGACTCCATCTCCCATTACCAACGTCAACAATATAAAAGATCCGAGCAAGGTAGATTTTTATGATTTTTTTAAAATTATGAATTCAACATAATATACAGACAGGAACGGAGCTTGAGTCAAATTGTTTTGCCAATAATCGAAATCAAACAGCGAGAAGCTAAAATAGTAAATTACTAAAATGCACTATATAGTATGTACCAGTAGTATTATTGGGACTTGGGACTTTTAAACTTTGAACTTGGCTCGCCAAAAAAAAATAAACAGCTGACAATGAGAATAAAAAAATTATTTCTTTAAAGAAAACAAAATCTACATTATAACTATAACAGTATATTTAGTATTTAACTTTAGTACACATATTTAATGCCTTCATAAATTGAGGGAATACAAATTCAAAAGTTGTGTAAGTTTTTAGTAAATATCCCAACCCACACGGACAAGAGACAAGAGAACAGAGAACAGTCTATGCAGAAAGATATGAGCGAGTCATAACGCCCATTTTAGCAACAAAAAAACACATTGATGATGATAGTTAAAACAATATTACATAGGCACCTACCTATACCTGTCTGTACCTATGCCTATATACCTAGGTAGGTACCTATATATTTGTCTTGCTTCCCTTAACAACGCCAACTTTAGCTTGAAATTTAACGCCTTTCCCACAGATTGACAAGAAAACAACACGGGTCCCGTTACACTATCTCTTCTTGTACTCACCTCTCTCTAATTTGAAGTGCAAAATGAAATACAATACGAAAGATCCTAGGCACCTTCTACACTATTATTATTATTACAACCTACCTACCTTTGTCTACAAGTCTATATCTCTAAAATTCAAGCCTTTTAAAAAAAACCCTCATCGTATATGCATATATGGAGCTATAGCGTCGGCCTGCGCCTACTATATATACTGTGATGCAAAATTGTAAAGGAAGCATTAAAACTAAAACTCTTTTTTTTACACACTCGGCAGTCTATGTGAGTGTCGAGCCTCTCTTGTAATAATAATAGTATGTAATTATGTATATTTTTAAAAGCGTTCCGCATATTAGAAATGTACTGTATTTTTTTTCTCGACTTTAAGTTCCTTCCAATATTCCAATTGGAGGCAGGCTTATGAGGGGATAGGGATAGGACGAGAGAGCAGAGCAAAGTGCAGGCAAAAAATAAGTAGGTAATAAATATTGGTGTACGAGATTAGTGTTTTACAAACTCTCAATTTACCTAGTATACTAGGACGACTATACAGGAATACAGGCAGAACACTGTACCAACATGAAATGGCCTCTGCTCAGAATGTGAATGAAGAGCCCCCCATTCAGACGACCAACTCCACAAGATACGTATGGGACTTTCGTGGCAATTTATAAAGAGTAATTAGTCATTTCCATACATTGTACTGTACCGCACGCATTCACAGTCAAAGCCGCGAGTCAATATAGTATGTATCGTCTGTGAAGAACCAAAATGACCCATTTCCAATTTAAGCTACGATCAAAATGAGCTATGTCATTAAAACAAAATGAGAAACATGCGTACAATGTTAATTGTAGGAGTTTTTGAAAAGTGCAAATTGTTCTATTTACATGTTTTTTAAAAAGTGTAAAATGTTCTATTTACATGTTTTTAAAAAGTGTAAAATTTTCTATTTAAGTGATTTTGAAAAGTGTAAAATGTTCTATTTAAGTGATTTTGAAAAGTGTAAAATGTTCTATTTAAGTGATTTTGAAAAGTGTAAAATGTTCTATTTAAGTGATTTTGAAAAGTGTAAAATGTTCTATTTACGTGTTTGTGAAAAGTGTAAAATGTTGTAGTTACATATTTAAAAAATGTAAAATATTCTAATTACATGGTTTCAAGGCATGTTTCAGTATTTTTGTAGATGGTGGAAATTGTTTTTAACTACAAATGGATATGGGTCATTTTGGTTCTTCACAGCCGATATAGTATGTAGTTATAATAAGATCAAGAATCAAGAAAACAAAGGATATGATTAGCAATGGTATGGAAAATGGAAATGGATATGCCTCCTCTCCCAAATACAAATACACTGAAATATATTCAGATAGATAATACAATACTAATTTACTAATGCACACTACACTGCACTGTACAGTCCTTAGCACAGTCTATTGTTTTTAAAATAGAGAGAGAGAGACGGTATCGAGTGTACACGGGAAAAAGGATACGAGCCCATAATTTATCTAATTACAAACAGTTTACAATACAGTACACACACAGAGAGAGTAGTTGTACACAAGGGAGACCTGTGGAACTGTAGAATGCAGAATTGTACAACTGTAGAACCGCTCTTCTGTCTTCTGTTCTCTCCTCTTCCTGCACAACATTAGCGATAACGATGGGAGAATACATTATTTTTGATATATAAGTATTTCCTTGTCCACATATCCCACTATCTCCTATCTACCATTCACAATTGCTATCATCATGGAATATGGAAAAAGGAAGTTATATAATAGTAATAATATAGTACATGAGCTCCCATGCAGAATTTGTCCATTGCCATTGGAAACACACACTGTACACACTGTACAAGACTGACAAGAAGTGGTAGTGAGTAATTCCTGAGAAATAAATAATTGCAAAGGGACTGGTCCCCATGCTAATATCCTTTTGCTCACTCCTAATTACTCCAGTTTGTTCTCCTGTATGACGCCGACAAATTAATGTGGCGGTAGAGAATTTTGCAAATTTGATTACCACAACAACTTGTCACAGTGTAGGAACTCTTCCTTTTCTGAGAAGAATAAGAAATTAAATTATTAGTGTTAAAGTCACATCGGTATCCGTATCAGGAGACAGGAGACAGTATAGTACATTTTTGTATTCAGTAGGCATAATCCGAATTTCAATTACAATCAAAATGAGAAACATGGGTAACATGTTAATTAAGAGTTTTTGAAAAGTGTAAAATGTTCTATTTCTATGTTTTTGAAAAGTGTACAATGTCCTATTTACGTATTTTTGAAAAGTGCAAAATGTTCTAATTCCATGTTTTCAATAAGGTGCAAAATGTTCTATTTACCTATTTTTGAAAAGTGCAAAATGTTCTAATACCATGTTTTTGAAAAGTGTAAAACGTTCTACTTACATATTTTTGAAAAGGGCAAAATCTTCTATAATTTACATGATTTCAAGACATATTTGAATATTTTTGTAGATAGTGGGTATTGTTTTTAGCTACAAATTGATATGGGTCATTTTGGTTCTTCACAGACGATATTATTATACAGACACTTGATAATTCCTATAATCCTATTTATGAGCGTCGTAAATTTCTAAGTGAGGGGATGGCGAGTCGGAGCCGATAGGTGAAAATCCTGATGATCCCGTATGATTTTAACTGCTATTCTATCTCATTTGTATATCCTTCTGATTTCCTCACACATACACACCTACAACATATAATTATAGTGAAGCAGTCTGGCTCTGGTCTCTGTAATGGTGCTGGTACTGGTACTGGTACTGATACTGGTGAGAAATGTGGGTGTGTGAGAGGTTCGCTCCCGTACGAATAGTTTGAATTGATGTGATTTGATATGTGATATGATTATGATATAATATTATGAGAAGAAGGAATAAACTCTGTAATAACATTCAAGATGTGTCTTCCACAGGAATCCCTGCCAAAAGAAATAGCTACTAAATTATTACTATGCAGCCCTATGTACTCACTGAGGTAGCTACCTACGCCCCTACTACTACCTACCTACCTCTGTACGAATGGATGACGGATATTAAATTAAAAATATAAAAGAAGTTTAGAAAAAGACAGAAATAAATTTAAAAAAAAATGAGATTTTCATATTTACTTTTTAGTCAAATGCATAATGTGTACCTCAATCTAGTTTTTACTAATGTTGATAGATTCCTTAGCAGACACAGAGATTACATGCTTCTGGCACTGACACTGACACTGGTCCTAATAAAGCCCTGACTCGTCCTGATAATACTCTGTAATCTGCTTGTACTCCACAATTACACTATCTCCATCTGCACTTGTTGTGCATTGTGATACTGTAGCCAGTAGTAGTAGTAGTAGTAGCAGTAGTAGCAGTAGTGGTAAGAAGGCTTGTGCTTGTAAGTACCAACGGTTCGAGTGGAGTAGCGGATGACAGGGAGTAACTATTAAGATGACGGTCTGAGATAACAATAGTTTAGGTCGAGTTGAGCCCAAGTGCGAGTGCCAGGAGACACGTTATAAAGTGAAACACATTTTGAATCCTCAATAATAATATTCTATATCTCGAGTCCAAGTTGAAGAACAAGACCAAAAGAAGGCGAAGGATGGATGATGATGATGCCCAGGTGTGGATTGAAATTCTCATATAATCAGCTTCTGCATGTGAACATCTGGTACTTCACACTATCTCCAAAAGCCCTCATCAAACTTGGGAGCAACTAAACTAAACTAAGAACTCAACTCTCCTACAGGCAATAATATATCTACATAACATATAACTCTTCCCAAAACTTACTCCACTCATCCATTCCATCAACTCCCCCATAATAAATTGTATCACACCAAGCATTGCATTTATATTTTTGCCATATACTGAGTCAAATCGTCTGTGAAGAACCAAAATGATCCACATCCATTTTTAGCTAAAAACAACGTCAACTATCTACAAAAATATTGAAATATGCCTTGAAAGCATTTAAATAGAACATTTTATACTTTTCAAAAACATGAAAATAGAACATTGTGCACTTTTCAAAAACATGGAATTAGAACATTTTGCACCTTTTCAAAAACATGGAATTAGAACATTTTGCACCTTTTCAAAAACATGTCAGTAGAACATTTTACACTTTTCAAAAACATGTAAATAGAACATTTTACACTTTTCAAAAACATGTCAATATGACATTTTACGTTTTTCAAAGACTCGTAATTAACATTTTACGCATGTTTCTCATTTTGTATTTAGCTGATTATGCAGGGCGACTGCACAAGATTTTTTGAAGTTGTTTTTGAATATTTTTAACGACAATCCCTTACGACGAATTATTACAAAACCGGACAAATTCACAGCAAACCCCCGTTGTAAGAAAGCCTGATATTTTTAGCTACTAACCTTTGGCTAACCCAATTCAAAAAATGATTCAAAAATAAATATTCCCATGCAGGAAAAAACGCAAACGGTTGCATCTGAGACGTAGATGCTTCGTTTTTTTTTGTCATTTTCCCACCACCTTTTCCAATCCATCAATGTTCTAACTGTGAGACGAGGACAAGATTGAGTTTCTTTCCTGTAATAGAGTCTGACTGACTGTGCTACTGTCCCGTTGGAGCGTGTGTGTGAGTCACTCTCTCACTAAAGTCACTACGCAGAAATGAGTAGTCAGTTTGACTTGTTGTCTCTCCACTAAAAGAAAGTATATAGGGCATAATATTTGTCTGTGTATAGGTACAGGTAAAATTTTCCATTTGATGTCATTCCGAAATTGAAAAATATCTGTAAACTCGTGTGTGTTAGTGTGTTTATAAATAATTCAGAATTTAGAAGAAGCTGCGAAGGTTGGGATTAGAATGGGAACGGGAGCTCCTTGTTGACTGACTGTGTCTAAAATCAACTATCTGCAGATGAAGCTCTTCTCCAAATACCTTCATAAAAATGCGTAACTAACAACGACGAACTAGAACTAGAACTAAAATTACGACGGAATCTCTTCTATTTTCAACGCAGGAGATAGAGCACACACACACACGCTTCTTCTAAATTCTAGTTGTATAATCTCGGGCCGGCATACTACACGGCTCAATTTTAGCCCACTTTTCCCTCATCGCATCGCATCTCGGTCTCGGTCTCGTTCCCATTCTATGTAGTACGTATAGTACGTAGTTTTCTCCTATGGCAATCCAGTCATCATCTAGGACCATACTATTACTAAAGATACAGACAGAGAGCAGATAGCTTCTCCATGAACGAACAGGGCCGGACGAAGGAATTGCTTTTAGGCAGCAATTTGTTTCCATACAAAAACCACCATTTTTGATTTTATTGATAGTTTTCTGTGGTAAAGCAAAATGTTGTATTTGCATGTTTTAGAAAAGTGCAAAATGTTCTTTTTACTTGATTCAGAAAAGTGCTCAATGTTCTATTTACATGTTTTGAGAAAAGTGTAAAATGTTGTATTTAGATGTTTTTGAAATGTGTAAAAAAAATTATTTTGCATGTTTTTAAAAAGTCAAAAATATTCTTTTTACACATTTTTGAAAAGTGCAAAATGTCCCATTTACATGTTTTGAGAAAATTCAGGCAGCGGGAGCTGCCTGCGCTGGCCACATTATCCGGCCCTGTCCATGAATGCCCATAAGTAATTTTCTGGCACTGAAAGACCTCTTAGCTAATCTATAGATTTATTTCCCTCTCTGTGCACATCGTCAGTTCTAAAATTGATGTTTCCCCCTTTTCTTTTTCCCTGCGAGAGACTGGGACTTCCAAAAACTTCCACGTGTTTCCTCTTGGCTTTCGGTCTTTCACTTCCCAAGCAGCAGCAGGCAGAAGAAGAAGAAGAAGTGCGAGAGAAGTGCGAGAAGCCAGTGCCTATGTAGGTAGGTACTTTGTCTACATAGATTACTTCTATAATTACAGCTCACCCCTCGTGTCTCGTGTCTATCTATCTTTCATTTTTTTTGGTAGTCAAAGTTACTCAGCATCATGATGGGAAGAAGGGAAAATTTAACTAGTCCATTCACCTAAATAATTGTTTCATTTTCATTTTTACCCGTTCAAAAACACATTCGACATTCCCAATGTTTTCCTCTCACTCACCGTGTCAAAACAGGAGGACTATTAACCATTCCACATGCAGTTTTAACGGAACGAGTCCAAATTTAAGAGTAGCCATAAATGTATCTGTGGCTCAAAATGAGTCGAGTCAATCAAGCCTTAGAATATTATATGGTTAAAGGCTACTGTGATACTGTAAAGCTAAAAGTATGGGTGCAATCTGCCTGCATGGTACAATTATAGGTAAGGTACCTACCTTATACGCCATAATGTGTGCAGTGTTTATTTATGTTATTTAAATAACACACACACACAAGGGGCAAAAAGCCAGGAGCATAACTACAAAATACATAATACCATAAGACCAACAGTAGGAGACGTTGAATTAACCGGTGCGATGTATAGTGTGAGTATTATGCTTCCCTGTGTAAACCCTAGGAAAACTCTCAGTGTGTGGATGTTCTATAAATACAAATAAATAATTATTATATATTCCATATAGTCTCATATATGCACACATTCCAACAACTTCGTTAAATAATTCTGTGTATGTAATTACGCGTTTAATACCGTACACTGTACATAGGCGGGTGCGGCATATATAGAAGCGAGAATGAATGAGCAAAAAAAATTCTTTAAAATAATATCTTATCGGAAGGGGAAAAAAATTCAAAGTAAAATGCTAAAGTCATATATGTAAAGGTATGGATATATAGTATAGCTCTCAAAGCATGTAGTAATATGCGTAGTTATTACATAGTTTGCCACTTCTTTTTCTTTCAGAGAGCTACAGACGAAAAAAAAAATTCCGACACTTTCATTACCTTCAAGTAAGCCACCATATAACTCTGCCTGCAATGTACAGTTTTTAAATACGAATACGACTTTTGGACTATGAAATGAACCGTTTATACTATACGCTCAGCATTTTGAGAGTGAGTTAGTCCCTATACCTATGTATCTATGGGACGAAGGCCGTGTCCCAGGAAATATTGACACATGTAGAAACCCAAAAAAAAACCACAGCGTGGAGCATAGTAGTAGTGGCAGAAAGCTTAAAGTTTAATTTCTACAACTGTAATACAAACATACAGCAGTAGACAGAGCCAAAGCCCAGAGCCAGAGCCAGAGCAGCACACGCACTTAAATTGAACATGTCAATTGAAAAGAAGAAACGAAAGGGAAGCAAAACCAAACACCAATGGAATGGACGCACACGTAATATTTCATTTTCTTTTTTAAATGGACATTACTATTACACGGACGGCCGACGGTTACCTCACACTTCTACAGACGACGACGACTACAGCAGAGACAATAATTATTGCAATAGTACATAGAGATAAATAATCAGAATGAGATTCGTCTGCTATGCTACCGTCACATCTCGACTCGACTCGTGCCGTCCTCCTCGTTCTGCTTCTAAAAGCTAAATGGGATTGGCAATTTTTGTATTGGTAAATTGGTAACTTGAGAATTTCAGAATCGGAAGGCATAAAAAAAAATTCGTTTCACTTTTCATAGAATATTACATAGACAGATGTAACGTGTGTGTGGATTCTGTTAGATTTAGGATTGGGACACACACGACTCAAAGACCGCACAGTGGAAACTGCCTACTACCTACACAGATATATACAGGTAATTCCCTCAACAACAAAAAATTCAGAGAGGTATTATAAAGTCGAAGTTTGAAGTTGATGTGGAATTCGAATTCGAAACGTCACGTGAAGCCGAAGCCGAAGCATCACAGCTGTAAAAATGCTGCTGTTGCTCTCAGGTCGTCACCGTAAAGAACGCAGAGTGAACAAAGAGCAGCGTGTGCTACTGTGTCGTTATCGTTCCTTCCTCCTTCTTCTTGCTGTTGTTATTGTCATGATGATGGAGAAAAAAAGGAACGTGTCATGAAGGCGTTTCCTCCTTTAAAGAAATTTTAAACTTTAATTGAAATAGTTTGGCCCAATGGAAATCAGGACGGGAGTTGAAAGATGCTGGTGCTGGTTGATGAGGCTGACGGACGACCATGTTGTATTTGTATCAGAGTCGTAATCCTAATCGTAATTTTGTAATGGTAATTTAGTAGTTTGCTGTTGAAACCAATTCTTCTATATGTTTTTTTTTAATGCGTAACATTTTTGAGAAAACTTTTATTTACTCAACAAAATCAGACAATACAACCAAGAAACGTGTATAACAAACAAGACAAACGAATATAAAAATAAAAATATATAAATAAATATATACGTCCCACGTTTTTTATTTGAGAGTGTGCACACTGTCAGCGTGAGCCTATACAATTGAGTCTCAACCCCCAGAAAAATCACAACAAAAAAACAAACAAAATATAACAACAAAAATACATAATCATTTAAATTGTCTCCTCCTTCCCTTTACACGCAATACCAATACCAATACCGACAGTCCGACACCAATAACAACAAATAACATTTCTTGAGCATAGCAATACTATGTAATAAGACTGGAAATATCTGTAAACTATATATCGTCTGTGAAGAACCAAAATGACCCATACCCAATTTAAACTAGAATCAAATCGAGCTATGTCGTAAAAACAAAATGAGAAACATGCGTAAAATGTTAATTAGGAGTTTTTGAATAGTGTCAAATGTTCTATTTTCATATTTTTGAAAAGGTGCAAAATGTTCTATTTTCATGTTTTTGAAAAGGTGCAAAATGTTCTATTTTCATGTTTTTAAAAGGTGCAAAATGTTCTAATTCCATGTTTTTGAAAAGTGTAAAATGTTCTATTTCCATGTTTTTGAAAAGGTGCAAAATGCTCTATTTAAATGCTTCCAAGCCATGTTTCAATATGTTTGTAGTTAGTTGATATTGTTTTTAGCTACAAATGGATATGGGTCATTTTGGTTCTTCACCGACGATATGTAACAGCCTCAGCGTCAAACAGTAGATAGATAGCTATCAGTAATTTTAGTGCATTTATATTTGAGACTGGCACATAGCTTTACAATATACCTACACAGATTCATTCCGAAAGGAATTCATATTTGATAAATATGGTATTGCTCTCTCTCTCTCTGTTGTACTATATGCTTAGTATTCCTATATGATGCAACACACGTCTCTGTCTGCGTCGTCCTTTTATTTTGTAATTTGAGAACGGAACACTTTCCAACTTGCATTGTTCAGCTCATATAGGACAGGACTAACTAGCAAAACACAATAAGGAAAAATTCAATTGGATTTTTCTATTTGATTTGATTTGATTTACAAGTTGAATTCAAATTTGAATTCGAATTTGAACGTGAGTTACCAAAAGAGAAGGAACCATTCGTTTCAAATTGAATTTGAAGGTTTTAATTTAATACTCAATAATTTTTTTACTATTTACAAATACTATATATATCATCTACATAGTCTATCTATACAGTCAGTCTCTCTAATATTTTGCATATTACCAGAGGGAATGCAATTCTCTGACTGGGCGACTTGTGTGCGCTTCGGTCTACCCACTTATTACGTCAAAGTGATGGTGACATGTGACCATGTCCATGTGGTAATAACTTCATTGTTGTATGAATGCTGTCTATTTGGTATATACTTATATACATGCATAATTAGTTGGATACTTTCTATATCTCAAAACTGTATACACACTGCTGCTTATATACCTACAATAAACGCCTGGCCAACTTATGACTCGCGACGTCGACGTCGACGCTGACAGATTTTTGAGAGAGACATAACACAATTATTAATAATGCTATTATTAAATAATATAATATTGTCATTGTCCCAACAGAACCAGAAATTGAAATTGAAAAGGGCCTCTTATTACCAGTACTAGTGCCAGTACCCGAACAATAAATACATGTAACACTATGTATAATCACATTAATATCCTCATAATGTTCACAATTTTCCTTTCCTTACACTCCAAATTACGAAGCATAGTGAATGGCAAAATCAGTTAGGTTACTTGTGTCTCACAAACTTTAAAAAAAGCCAGTTATTATTTTTAGTTCTAAAAAATAGATTTTTATTGAATGATTTTACATTATGACTTTAGTACAAATAATCAAAAAGAGAAAAAAAGAGAGACTTTGCTACGACGCTAGAAAACAATCACATAAAATTCTGTGATAAAATTCTGTATAGCGTAGCCTTTTAAGCTTCTACTTCCATTATAATTATAGATATTTTTTTTATTACTACATTTATATACCCACTGCACTGCACTGTGTACTTTTACGTTCTTAAAAAATATTAAATCATAAAAATCTAACGTCTGTTGAATCTGGATTCTGGATTTGGATTTAGACTTGAACTTAGGATTAGTAGGATTATTACTTTTACAAGTTTTTATTTTTTTTTCTATGTCTTGAAGAAATCTTTAAGAGTCCAGTGTGGAAAAGATCTACCGCGTCATCATATATAATATGTGGGACGAATATAAAAATGAAACTAAACGCTCTCTGCCCATCATCAGCATTAACAATTGATCTCCATTTTTTTTTCTTCTTTTCTATATCATAAGTTTTTATGGCTAAGGCTATGCGGTGCTGGTCATATAATAGACATGAAGATTAAGTGTCTCTCTGTTTGTTATTTTGTGAGAGCTTAGTGTAGGAACGGGAGCTTAGTTAGTAAGATGCTTTAGCTTTCTTCCCTTATTACGTCGTACACTAAATTTAATCAGTCTACAAGAAATTATCTGTGAGCTATAATGTACTGTAGAAAGAAGAAGGGAGCTTCTGAAACTGATACTGATACTAGATACTGGTATTAAGCTGGGCTCCGTAACGGTATCGGTATCGGTCTCGGTATCGGTCCGTCTAAAGTTCTAAAGCTATCAATAAAAAATATATAGTGCAGTAAAAATGGAGGTAGCTTAACCAAATATTAAAATGCTATGCCTATACTACGACAATGTGATATGATTTGTTTGTTTTCTACGTGGTTTATAAATTTATTACATTTTATTATAGTGCACAGATAGGTAGATAGGTACTTATAGTTAATCAGTCTGACTCTGACGATTGGAATTACTCACAAAATTCAATAGTATCTCTCTTTCTCTCTCTCTCTCGCTCTGCGCTCAAGATTATCCTTTATATTATCTCTTGAATTTTCCACAGGGAATTATTTATGGCTTGTCTCTTTATCCTTTCTTATTTGTGATTAAAAAAGGGAAATGTTTTTTGAGAGTTTGACTCACTCACACAGGAGGAGCATCAGGAAAAAACAATTTATGGTGCAACGTCAGAGCTCTTATTTGCCAAATCCAAATCCAAAAGCAAATCCAAAACCAAATCCTAAAGCTATAAGCTAAACTACAATACTACAATGTAGAGAAAAAAAATTAAAGTAGGTACAAATAATCCTAGACGCATACATGTAATTAAGCTATACAGTATAGCCATTAGCCATAGAGCCTATAAATCTTGAATAGCCATGAATCAATTCCTTTTTACACATTCACACATGCCATATTATGTATAGGTACTTTATGTGTCCAATCTAATATTATGTGTTGGGTTATGTTACACACTACACAGAGAACAGACGGACAGGAACAAGTTGTTCCTCCTCATGAATTCGAATTCTCTCGCTGGTGTTGGTGTTGGTGCTGGTGCTGGTGGTAGTCGCACTGAGTTGTTCCTTGTTGTGTGTGAACTATGAGACTCACATCACACACACAGCAACAGCAACACAGCACATTTTCCAATTCCAATCTTCACTTTTACATCTCCGTACAATAGGTCCCATGCATGGTAATAAATGCACACACACAAGAAAAAAGGAACAATGCATTTTTATTATATTGGCAATAATTGACAATTGGCACTCTTGCCATAAGCCAAACCATAACAACATCTCCACCATAATAATGCAATGCAAAGCTCCTTCCAAGAACCAACAAGTTATTAATGTGTACAGATGTGATTATAAAATTTTTTAATAAATTAAAATTAAGTAGAAATATGTACCTTCATAGTGTGATACGTCTCATACTTATAATAGCACAAAATGTGCCAACAAATCTTTTCCAATATTGTTTTCTTTTGACTCATAAATGAGATTGTGTGAGTGGAAATGTCGAACGTCGAACCTATATATTTTTTAACGTGCCATTGTACAGACAGAAATTGTACATTCATTGACCAGTATATAATATACCATAATAATAATATTATTTTAAATCATAATCATAATATTATTATTATTATTATGTTGCGATACGTTACAGTCCGAGACGAATACACATCTCACAGAGTTGATACTGTTCAGAATTTCGAATGAAAAAAACCAGAGATATGACGAAGAGACATGATCCAAATATATTATGTATCTGGGATTGGACAGCCAGCTTAGAGACCAACCAAACCAGAACCAGTACCAGAACCAGAGACGAGACTCAGAGAGAGACCACGTCAGTCAAATAAAATGGGTCACCCAAGAGACGAAGACCAAATAGAACAAGAAGACTGGACGCGTCCGTCACGATATTAAATCCTAGAGCGAACATAAAATAACAAGACTCAATAAGACAAGGAACGACAAGCATCAGCATCAAGCCAAGCCAGACCAGTACCAGTACCAGTACCAAAGTACAATATTTTGTGTGTGTGTATGTAATGGAATGGAATACGAAATATAGAGTTCATTCAGATAAGAATTATGCTTCTCTGATCCTACTATGTACAAACACATACGCACACACACACATTTTTCTTTATCTCCGAGAGTGAACAGGCCCACAGTCCAGAGAGAGAGAGACAGACAAACAGACGAGAGCACTATCACATCACATGTTTGATGTTCAGAAAAAAATTTAAACAGATATACGATATTATAATGTAACATAATTACAAGCGTATACGTACGTACGAGCCCACCATTTACATTGATAATATAATCCCCACCACAAACAAAGTACAAATACAAATTACCACTGTACCACTGCCTATATCTCCTACCTTTATCTATTCCGGCCATGCAATTGTAAATTCAATTCAAATTTGAATCACTTCCAATTCCAACCAACTCAAATGTGGTCGTACATACTGCATGTACCAACAGCAATGGTGATGAGTGTACTACAGTAAAATAGACAAATTAAAATCAACTATGTACATGTCGTGTGCGTAACGAACAACTTGAGCTCCTACTTTATATTATTGTACAAAATAACCGTACAGTCGCCCTCCCCGTCGAAGTCCCAGTCACACACAGTGTAGCATTGTAATTGTAATCTGTAACTTGTCAATATATTATAAATACAAAAATCTTATACATGGTTCGTTATTCCTACAACACTGACTGACTGAGTGAGTGAGTGAGCATTAAATCGTTAAATGGAATGCTCCAATGAAAATAATGCAACATAGAAGGATTTTTTTTTTATTTTTATTTGAAAGAGAGAATATAAATAAGATACGGACTAAGCATTAAATAGAAAACCTCCTCCTTTGCTACTTACACATGTACATAATCATATAGACAAGAATAAGAATGCTACTGCCTGCCACTGCCATGCCACTACTACTGCTGCACATTCACATCACACTGATAGTGATAGGAGCAGTCATAAATAAAGTAATAGAAATTTACAAAAGATACACAACACACATATAGATACACGAGGTAGGTAGTAGGTAGGTTGTTGTACTTGTACTTGGGTTGTGTAGTTGGATAGATAGGAGATATTATGATGATTATTACAATATTATATGGGCCACATACAAACACAAAATCTGAGATATAGGTACATAGAAATACACAGATTCTTGCACTCTTTGCAACTTTTAGTTAAAGTGTTCAGATAGATACTCAGATAGACGCATAAATATCCGTTGCCGAGTAGCCTAAAGTAGTGTAGTGTAAAGTGTAAGCGTAATCATACACACTATACATATATCTATAGGTATTGGTATGACAAGGTAATAAAGCACGCTGAAAAAAAATCGTTAAGTCATTCTGTATCTAATATATAGTCTACTTTTCTTTAATACATCTTATGGGGAGGGTCTATAGCTACAGTATACGCAATCTGCAGTCATACAGTCATCCGCAGTCTGGTATGTATATAAAAGCCTTTTGTGTACACAGATAATATCTTTATTTATTTCTGTGAGTTTATTCCAATGACTGGCTGACCTGGCTGCCTGGCTCTGGCTAGACATAAGACGCTGGCTCTGGCTACACTTCTACAGTGTGTCATTCTCCTATTCAAAATCCGAACGAACTGGGAATCATAATAAATATGAAAATATTTTACGGTCATAAACATTACTAGGTACATTTTATTTTTTTTAAATAGAAAAAGTCTGTCGTCCGAATCCAAATCCGAATCTGGCATTCAATTTGAGCCTGGAACTTTGATTCAAATTACTACTGCTACTACTACTATACCTGTACACTTCCCAGTTGTGAGTAATACAATGGCAAAACAACTTAATTAACTCGCTACACATTATATATTCACGCTTTAAAATATAAATAGAATATCTACAAGATACCAAAGTCGACACAAGTTTTAGAATTAGTGGCGGTAGTTTGCACTACACTCAGCACAACAGAATCCGGCTAACGATACAAAATACCTCTGTTGTATGTACGGACGTGGAACTCGCAGCTATCAAACAGGAAACAAGGGAAGTATGTAGTAGGTAAGATACATATTCTAATACCACAAGAAATGTGTGTGAGGGAAGCTGCCTCATCCATCGCATAGAATTTAGAATCAAAATCAGAATCAGAGCCAGAGAGGCGAGCCAAATTGATGTGAAACCTTGTACTCCCTTAATTTAAACCGTGGCAGTCATTTTTAACGTAAGTAGACAAGTATTTCATGATGATGATGAGAAGAATCTAAATCTTCAAACCAAACCGAAACAAGGGAAAGATTCCCAGTCTCTTCCACGGTGGGTACATACTTGGTCATACGTTATATTGTGTGTACCGGTACCGGTGCCGGTACCGGACCAGGAGACAGGAGACAGTGGTCGTGGTCTCCAATGGAATGGTACGAAGACGAACGCAACAGAACACAATAGGAACACGACGAAGGAAGGCAGAACTCAAGAACTTGGGGTCCAATGGGTTGTAATGCAAATTCCAAATGAGCGGAAATACTCCGGCACACACACACACACACTGTCAATTTCTCTTTGACGCTCAACTATAATTTCACCCTAATTTCCAATAATTGTGGATGTCCAAGTCCAAGTCGAATTCGAATTGACTATTCAAAAATGTGTATTAGAAAATGACTTTGTATGTAAATTTCCAACACTTTTTGTACTGTCTCGTGTCTAGGCTTGAGTCTACTCCCTATACCTGTCCCTGTCCCATGCAAAAATGTATGTAATAAGACTGAAATTGGCTGTGGAATAGTGGAACTATATACAATGAGTTGAATGCTGAGCAAACCAAGGGATAAATTAGTTTCTAATTTTATTACATTACTCTCTCCCTGTCTGTCTACGCAGACTGCAAACTTGAGACGAACAGCTGAGAGCAGAGCGTACAGAACCAGAACCAGCACCAGAACCAGAACCAGCTTTAGGGTAGACCACAAGAAAAAATGATCAGAATTAGAGTACCTACCTAATGTACTGAAAAGTACCTATAACTATACCTATATCCATCATCCATGTGCGTCTAGCTCAATGACTGACTGATAGTTTCTGAATATTTTCTCAATGCCTCACGCTTCCTATAGATCCCTATATAGCTGAACATGAATATCATGATGATGATGATGATGAGAGTCAAATTTAAATTTCCAAATCTTGAAAAGTGTTTCACAAAAATCTGAATCTCGTAAAATATAAAATTCACCTCAACCACACTACAGTATAGGAACTAATATACATGTATAATGATATTTCATGGGATCATAATTGTGGCCTGTACAGCTTCAGAAATACACTATTATGTCATAATATTAGCAAGCTTGTACTTTTGTATGTAGCAGTGCGTTCTACGTTCTATCTGTACGCTCCAAGTAGTATAGGGAGGTACATATTTAATTATATAAAATTACACCTCTATCTAAAAATCCCCGTCCACATCTCCATCCATCCAACATCCACATCCACCATTTCAAATGACGAGGCACTCGACTTCAGCATACTGTACAGAAAATTGTATTGTGTTTCTGTGAGTGTGTGTGTGTGTGTGATATACACAAAATTATTATTATGTGAATGTGAAGTTCTTTGAGTCGAGAGTCGAGAAGTCGAGACTCTGTAAAACTACTATACTGTGAGTGAGATGATGATGATAGGGCATTACACTATATAGTCCTGGTATTATTCTGTATAGCTATGTACTGCTACAGCTCCAACGCAAACCAACGGAAGGCAATAAGAAAACCACAGTAAACGTAATGTAATAGTAATCGCAGTAGTCATGCCAGAGCCAGACCAAACCAAAATCAAAAAGGAAGGGCTTCTACACACATATTATTGTTAAATTGATTTAATACCTCAAAGCTACAGCCTTACATACATACGGCATCGTTCATCGTACTCGTACTCGTACATCCTACGTCGTACACCTTGTACACGCTAATCGGATATCATTATAGCGAAACTATATTATAGCTGTACCAAAATATAAGAAACAGAAGCCGAGACCGAGGCCGAAACCGAAACCGAAGAAACAGCCATGTAGATTGTAGATACATACATTGCAAATTCAATGGAGTACAGTTCCCTCTTGTATATAATGACTTATGTGCCCATATAGGTATAGGCACTGTGTAGAAAAATCCTCCCTACTATCACATATAGGCACGTACATAATTGCATATTTATATGCAAATTCATAATAGACTGTAACTGTGAGACTCTCTCACTCACTGTTATGTCTGTCCATAGTCCATAGAAAAATGTATGTACGACTTGGAATTGACTGCCTATGTGAGTGAGTGAGTGAGGTGAGGAACGAGTTATAGCGTTGGCAGTGAATGTTACGTATGATTTGATATTCCCACTCGACACAGAGCAGCGTGGAGACTACATAGCACTTCCGGCATCCTCCTCTCTCATCATCCAACTCTTGAAGAAAATCAAAATTAAACAAAACTACTCTGCGTACCTACCTACCTACCTACCTATAAGTCTATACTAACATATGATATACAGTATTCTTATTGAAAGTTTCTAACAAATGACTGCATACAGCAACCAGGCAGAGTACCTTGGAGTATTGGACCTTTTATTAACATGCATTTTTACACAGATTTGTACGGACACACCTCCTCCAAGGGAACGTACGCAATCTGTCATAACTGCAAAATTCCAATCGAAATAAATTGCCACTGCTATGATATGATGCTACTCAACCAGACCAGGACCAGTACCCGAACCATAGGTAACAATTTGAAGAAAACGAATCCTTTTTTTGTTTGGAAAGAAATTGAGGAATGATATTTACACTGAATAAAAATATTATATTGCTATAAATTAAATTCACGTGTGGATATATGTAGAATGTAGTAGAGCCATTTCAATTTCAATAACTTGACAACTTCAAAAGTTGGGAGTATTTTTAAATATGTGAATAATTGGAGTTTAGAGATAAGGATAACCCTATAGGCTTTCCCCTCAGCGTCTTCCTCGTCTTCTTCTTCTTCTTCGTTGACTTGTACAGATACTCAAAAGTATTACAGGCGGTGTCATGAGAGCATAAATCAATAATGAGTGCTCCCCAATGCACACAAATCATTCCTCTCCAACTCTCTACAGTCGACAGATCTACACTCTACGTTCTATTCGCATCTTCATCGCAGGTCTGTCTATCGATATCGGTATAGCAGGCGAACCGTGTATACGGCGTAAGTATATCTATATATTTCTTTCATCTGATTCCCTGTCCCCGCTCTCTGTCAGGATAAATCCAAATCCAAATCCAATGATACTCCCAGTATTACCATATAGCAAATACTATAAGCCAATACTATATAGATATACACTACACTTTTGACTCGGGTATAGGTAGGCAGGTAGGTGCATAGGTAGTCACAAAATATTATAATGAAGTAGCACATTGGAAAAAACCATTTGGCATCCCTATGTACCAACCAAAGCAACGTAGTAAAATATTTTTTCCCCCAATTCGAATCGAATTTCACATTCTCCTATGATATCTGCTCACGAGAGTCAGAGAGCAGACCACGAAGACGAAGACACAAGTCTCGAGAGCTGAAAGAGAAAACGGAAAACGGAGGATAAAACGAAGACGAAGTCGAAGTGGAGGGTGGCTGAGAGAGTGATAGGGGATATACATATTATGCGAGACAATCACGACATGATTTCTGATGACTTGGCCACTTTTTGAGCTCAGCACCGTTCCATCTAATACTGTGACTGTGAGAGGAAAGACATACACACGTTCAGAGTCAAAATCCCAGTTCCTACCACTACACACACTATCCCTATGACAATGTCCAAAATAAAAAATGAGGAAAAAAAGGAGCCGCATATAGAGACCCCGTCAAAAGTTACCAGTACCAGTACCAGCCTCATTCAATTTCAATTCTGAGTGCAGCCTGGATGACAGTACCTGTAGGTAGACACGAGGGGAAGTTAAGGAAACGTGTCAAGTACAAAGGTAATTGAATATGGAATACTCAGGAGAACCAAAATAATGCAACCGAGGACCGAGATGGAGTGATTCCAGTGCAGAGCGTACACACAAAATAGTCTGGGAAAAATATGCACGTCTCTTAATGGTCCACTAAGGTTGTTGTTATTACTTCTTGGTAAAATTTACAAGATTCCTGGCACCGGTTCTGGCCCTGGTGACGGGGACGGGTGAGTCGTGTCAATAATAAAAATAAAAAAAGCAAAAGTCATGCCCCTGAATAGAATTTCCTACAAAATTACAATGAGGATTTTATGGACTCCATTTACATTGACACTACTCGCTCAGCTCCCAGTAGGCAGTAGTTCTATTTTTATTACAGCTCTATATGCTTCTGGACTGGTGACTGGAAAGAAGGAAAAACAAAGGAGATCAAAATATTATACGCAGTGTATAAAATATTTGTATTTTCGTCATCATCATGATATGCTAAGTTCCTTTTAAGTATTTTTAATCTTCCAGAGAAAACATATCTTGCACAATAATGTTCATAATAATCCCCTCAGGAATCTCCTGTGTACGGTCAACAGATGAAATGAGGTGGGATGCTGTGACTGTGACTGGAAGGTGCTTACATTCACATTCACTATTTGACACCTCAACATTTTACAAATTTAAATAAATAAAAAATTAAATTCTAGATTTTTAGTTCCATTAATCATATGACAAACAAGCCATTTTTTTACAAGAGTGAACTTCCAAATTCAAATATCTAACCTTAATTTTTTTTGTATGACACAGATTGAAAGCCTTTTTTTCACTCAAAAATTAACTATTAATAATCCCTATCCTCCATACAGATATATATATCAAGCCACTAACTAGCACTGTTTTTTTAACTTTGCATTTCCTCCCAGTGGAAGCTCAAAAAAAATTTAATGTATTCTAATTTGTCTAATAAGTCAATGTCTTAAGTCAACGAAACGATTAGTAAAGTTCCTATATTTATTTTTTTATTTTAAATTTAATAAAATAAATTACACAATGTCACATGTATGAGGGATCCCTATAATAAATAAATGGTATAATATATTATGGTAAATTATATTCCACATTTTATATATTTAGTAGTGCAATATTAGCCTCAAAGCAAGCGTCTCCCACGGCCTGTGTAGTTCTACTCCTGACACTGCCTGCCTAATGTCCCCTGTCTGCCTCCAGTGAATTAAAGAATATTTATTTGACGGGATTTCCAATTAAGGTAATAAGGACACACACACAATTTTCTATGTCCTGGGCTTTGAAATGTTAAAAATTTTTATATATTTGTTAAATGTCTTAATGTAGGTATATAATATGTTTGGCTTTCTTATTCTGGTTCTGGTTCTGAGTCTTCTGAGTACCAAGCCTTTATTATCCTAAATATTGCTTCTTTTTTTTTGTTTTTACAAACATACAACACACACAGAGAGACACACATAGACACATTGACTATTTATCAGTACATTCCATTTTTTCCCATATAAATTAAATATACCCGTCATTCCAAATGTTAATGTTTAAATTTCCATACTTGTCACATCCACACACACACACACACATAGAATTCTCTCGTATATTTTTTCCTCGTCTTCTTCTTTGTATTATCATTTTGAAGTATGTAATAGAGAAGGGAAATTTTTCTAGAGAGAGAGAGGAAACTGGTGGTGCGGGTTGCTATGGTCTATGCGGTATGGCTCTAATCGTAAGTATACCGTAATGTCTGGGCCTACAAATATACAAACTGTCGATGTGGATGTGGAAATGTGTCGAGTTAATACACAATGTCGTAAATTGTAAATAACAGTTGTTTTGGCTTCAAAATCGTATTATTTTATGTATTTTATTTTTTCCCCCAAGTATGTATGTACACTTGATTATTGAAATGGTGAAGAAGTGAAGAAGATTCACGGGATGTAGAATCAACATTAACGCTAAACGAAAACGACGTCGTCATTTATCGCTATGTTTTCTCTCTCTCTCTCTCTCTCTGTCTGTAGTTATGTACGTACGATTACGTTACAGACGAAAAATAAACGGAAGTTCAACACAGAGATAAAATGTACAGAGATATCCTACATTTTTCTGTCCCCTCACTTCTTGTACTGGTGCATATTATCTGTGTGCAAAGAGATAGCTACGAAAATGTCCTGACAATTCCACTTGTTTTATGTTAGCTTAGGTAATGTGCTCCATGGGAATTGGGTGACTTGTTAACAGCTACAGCAGAGACTCGTCTAGTCTGGTACCGGTCCCGGTCCCGGTACCGATCCGGACCAGAGCCAGAGCCAGACTTTTGAATGTCTCCAACAAATTTCGAATAATTTTACAGACAGACTTTTGATTCTATGGTCACCTACGCGATTTTCGACTACGAATTCAGCGACAACGCCCAAACCAAAACCGAACAGAAAACCCGAAATAGTTAACAGTTAACCGAGAGAGAGAGAGAGGAAATTTGTTTGAAAACTTCATAGATTACCGCTCGGAATATTGTAAAAGTATGGCCATTGCCATGACCATGGCGGCGGCTGAGGCCCTGGATCTGGATCTGGAACTGGATAGCACTGCATATATCACTATTTCATTACGGAGGTTTTCAAATCTGAAATAGTATAGTGAGTGTAGACGTAGAGAATTATGGGAATATTCGAATGGGAAGGGAGCTCATATATAATATAGCGGGCTTTACATTGACGGTTTTACCCTCTCACATCCACCACTGCCCCCGTCAATTGCATAGGTATTCTTGTACAGAACTTTGTATATATGCATATAGACAGATACAAAACTCATGGCCATTATAGGCTTAATTTTGGAATTGGAAATTGGATGAAAGTTCCCTGCCTCCTCCTCCTCCTCAGTCTCAGTACTTCTCACATAGCCCATTACTCAATTCAATTTATCTCCCTTCACCTCACTTCACGGGTCTTCACGTCCCTTCCACTAATGAGCTCAATATGCTCCGTTTATTATGATATTTTTAGTTAGTTTTTATTTTTTTTCTTTATCTTTTCCCCGAACATGACACCGACACCAACGCCGTATTTGGAAAATCCTAAAAGCCTGAGCATTCGTTTTCGTCTTCGTTTCACTCATCATTTGAGTGGAGTTTCGAGCGCACTATTTTTACATTCGGGAGATACTTACTTTTTTTAACTGTTGTCTATTTATTTAAAACTGTATAATTATACGAACATAAAATTCGTGCCACACTGCATATATAATACTGACATAGCTTAGCCTACTGTAAATTGAATACACCCTATAGTAATTTATTATATACTTGTATGCAGACATACCGTAACATATAGTGCAATAGTTCAATTCAATGCACGTTGGGAAAACTATGACAGTTCTGTACACAATTTTGTACAAAGGTAAACTTACGGTACTTGGGCGGAATCGGCAGAGTTGTAATCGTAATCGTAATCGTATTTAATCGTAATCGTAATTGTGGTTTGCTTATGGCAATTATTGCAATAATAGATTAAACAAAGTTGTTATAAAAACAACGCGTACCAACTAATATCCGTATAATGGGCTCTCACACAGGATGCTATTTTACAGATAAAGCATACCTGTACATATAGTTTGTCGTAGAAGTAGAAGTGCAGAGCTGAATTATTACGTGACGTAGACAGAGATTGAGTATTTGGGCTACTTCACAAAAATACTTTAGAAAAATTTCTTGAGGAGCTTGGGAAAAAATAAAATGTGGAAGAAGAAGACATTTCCCCTGTACAAACACACACAAGCACAAGAGTAAGTGAGGGAAAAAATTAATAAAGATAATAAACTGAAGGCGTGCATCACGCTTCCAAAATTCTAACGCTATCTATATACCTCAGTACGTGCAGTACAATGAAGTGTGCCCCAGTCAGACACTCGCATATAGGTTGTTAACTTGTTACTATTATTATTATGGTGATGGCTACAGAGTCCAAGGCATAAGGTAAGAGTTACGAGTTAAGGGAACTTGAAAGATTCCTGTATAAATTTCCCATTTTGTGAACGGGAACGGACACAGAGAGAAGGAGAGAGAGAGAGACTCGAGTCATTTTTACATCCGCTAAAATATATTCTACTCTGTAATATACTATACTATATATAAATAAAAATATGTCTGCTCGTCCCTATATATATGCAAATCCATGTTGAAATTAATTATATACTTATGCGAACACATTTTTCTCATGGCATAACATGCAAAATGTGAAGATACACACATACATATAGTGTAGTATAGCTCGTTGTAGATCATTAACATTTGGTAGAAATTTCATAATAAATTCATTTCCCTGTATATCCCTTCTACATAAATACTCAAACGAAATATTACACAGAGAGTCAGTCAAAAGAAAAATGCAAGTTGCAATGTAAATAAAATTCAAAAATGCAAATTTAAATGCAAATATACTATATACTTTAAAAAACTAAATACAAAGCTGAGTGTATGAAGGAATGGTGATGGTACTCGCATATATTACATCTCCAATGGTACTGCTACATAATACTATGTACTTCCCATAAATAAAAGTTATGAGACAAATTCAAATAATAAAAAAACGTAGTATGTAATAACACACAAACAAGTGTAATATTATACCAACGGGAGTTGAACACACAGAGTGTAATTCACATTAATAGTAAATGTCTACATCCGATACCGATGCCGATGCCGATGCTTTTCAACATTCAAGAGAAGAGAGGAAAATAAAATAAAACATTAGATACTTTTTCCGCCTAGTGCTTCTGCCTCTGTCTGTATAAATAACGTAAATAACAACGTTGTTGTTTTGTTCTTGATGTCCTGCTACACTACACTACACAAGGAAGCAACTTTTTTCCCATTATTACTCATACAAACAAGAGATATTTTTGTAATATGTACAACATTGAAAAAAATGATTTTACAATCATTCAAAGAATATTTCAAAGAATTTCCAAATTTCGATCCAATCTCCCTATGTAATTGTTTTTCCTTCATCTACAAAATCATCTACACCATAGACATTAGAATTTGTACGGATTTTTGTTGTTTAGATTAAATTTGAATTTAAATTTGACTTTACAATGTTATTTCTACTACAGTACAACAACGTGCGGCCCTGTCTTATTTGATCAGATCACGCATTGGAAATTCAAGGAAATGGTTAGGCATTACTTTATTATGCTGACGCTGACACATTGATTCCCAGATTGAAATTGAAATCTCCATCTCTCTATGCCTCGGTTTCGGTATCGGTATCGGTATCTCCCTGTGCCGTGTGTTTTCAGACCAGGGCCAGGGCCAGGAACGACGACCAAGACACGTATAGGGAAATATAGAAATGCTCCCACAATCATCTGAGTGAGACTGACTCCCTATATTTTTAAGCGTCGCCTTACAAACTCATCAAAGTGCACACACTCGACACTCGATTTCGATTTCGATTTCGATCCCATTCCACTATATACCAAGAAGAACCAACGAACCAACCAAGATCCACAGTCACATTGCAAAATCTTCGAGTATAAATATAGGTATCAGATTATAAATCATTCTTTATATTCTATTCTCCAAAAGACTGATACTGATAATGATAACGAGATTCAAAAGCATCAAAAATACTGTCGCCATCGCCATCTGATCAGCCCCATTGCGCAGGTAGTAGTGTACATATTTTGTAGAAATGTAGAATAGAAACTCTCTCGTTCGTCCACATGGTTTCGTCATCCCATTCCATCGAGATCGAGATCGACAGAGACTTTGATTTTGATCCTTATTACATTACATAGGCAGGTAGGTACATAATGTGTGGGTCGTACAATTCTTCCCCGTCCTTTGTCTCTCTCTTACAAAAATACTGTACACTCACATACTGTGCTGTGTAGGTACGAGTACGAAACTACGAACCCTTGGATTTTGGAAGAGGGGAAAAATATACAAGCATTCAGAATCCTGATTCTGATTCAGAGGACAGACATATAGCGTCAGTGAAGAACCAAAATGACTCATATCCATTTTCCACTAAAAACAATATCCACTATCTACAAAAATATTAAAATATGTCTTGGAAGCATTTTAATAGAGCATTTTGCATTTTTCAAACTCGTGGAATTAAAATATTTTACACCTTTTCAAAAACATGGAATTAAAACATTTTGCACCTTTCAGAAACATGTAAATAGAACGTTTTACGCTTTTCAAAAACGTGTAAATAGAACATTTAGCACTTCCAAAAACACTGTAAATTAAATATTTTGCACTTTTCAAAAATTCCTAATTAACATTTTACACATGTTTCCCACTTGGTTTTTATGACATAGCTCATTTTGATTCTAGCTAAAAATGGATATGGGTCATTTTGGTTCTTCACCGACGATAGCCTATGCTATACAGGAAAGAGTGAGGCTATGTGTAGAACTAAGGATGTCTTAGCCATTACACTTATATATGTAAGACGGGAGTAGTATAGTAGTCTCCGATACCTCTAAAGACTATTGGAATGATGAGAAAAAGGAAGGAAGGGGGAACCATAGAAGTTGGAAGCAGCATGCATGCCGACAAGGCCTCGCAACGCAACTGGCATGGCAATAGGAACGTAAAACAACTCTCGAGCCTTCTGTTTAAACATATTTTCTCTCCCACCATCATCAAGAAGGGCTATGGGACTGGGACTGGGGATATCGCATCATCCACATCACTAAGGAGATAACATGTACCTTCGTATATTGAGCCATGTAAAATGTACAATGCCAATGCCAATACTCTCTGTGCACATAAGATGCTATCCCGCTCCAGCTTTCAACTCTCTCAGCTCTCAATACAAAATACAGAAAAAAATCTACTCCAGCTTCAATCTTCAAACTTGAATGTAATGCAATATAATACAAAATTCTATAGACTATCCCATATCATACAAGAATCTCACAGACATTTTTCTTCTTCTTCTTCTGCTGTAGTCTCCACCACCACTGATACTCAATGCAGAAGAGCGGATTGAGGATCTCTCAACATCACACACACAATATACATCTCTACACACAAGACTGGGCCTGGGCCTGGATTTGGATTTGGACTTGGAATTGAAGTTAAATTTGAGAGCGGCCTATACTTAATAATTACATTTTGTTTCGTCTACACATATATGTACAGGGGTTTCAAATTTAAAATTGAAACTCGGACACAAACAACCAGGACCAGGACCAGGAGACAAGCATAGTGGACTTATACTTGAAAACTTGAGCTCGTGGAATGAAAACGAAACTCGAAGAAGGAAACTCCACTGAACTTCTGTCATGCTAATGGGAACACTAACAAACTGAGTGAGTGAGTCTGGGAGACTTTAACAAAGAAGGAAAAAAATTCTTTCTGAGTCTCTCTCTCTCTGAGTGAGTCTCTCGCTCTCTACTTTCTACCCCTTTTAAAATCCCCATTGAGTGTGTGTGTGTGTGTGTGTGTGTGTGTGTGTGTGTGTGTGTGTGTGTGTGTGTGTGTGTCGATTTTTTGGAATGGTGGTGGCGGTGGTGGCTGGATTAACATTATCCATCTCCTCTTGTTTCTTGTCTGGGCTGCCAGTGGCTCTGGCTTTGGAGCACTACTTTTGAAAATATCCACCATACTGAAAGACTGAAACCACCGCCACCATCCCTATCTCTGTCCCTGTCCAATTCTGTACTACGGACAAATTACAAAATTACAATTACATACACATAGATATGCATGGGCAGGACCGGATGAAGGAATTGCTTTTAGGCAGCAATTTGTTACCATATAAAAACCACCATTTTGATTTTACTGATGGTTTTCTTTGCTAAATCAAAATGTTGTATTTACATGTTTTAGAAAAGTTAAAAATGTTCTTTTTACTTGATTCAGAAAAGTGCTCAATGTTCTATTTACATGTTTTGAGAAAAGTGGAAAATGTTGTATTTCCATGTTTTTGAAATTACAAAAATAGGTATTTTGCATGATTTTGAAAACTCAAAATTTTCTATTTACATATTTTTGAAAAGTGCTAAATGTTCCATTTACACGTTTTTTGAAAATTCAGGCAGCGGGGGCTGCCTGTGCTGGCCACAATATCTGGCCCTGTGCATGGGTTCAAGTAGGTAGGGGCTCGTACTGGTACTGGTACTACGTGCATCATCCATTGAGGACGACGAGGAAGATTTGGATGTGGATCTCTCGATTTATAAGTATGCACGTGACCAGGTATATGGTATATAGTCATAGGACATCGACATGGTACCCAATTATATAGGTATATGAAGTGTAAGAAATAATACGAATATGATGAGGATCCAATCCATGATAAAAGCATACATGTTGGGAAGTTTTCCTTTCATTTTTATACCCTATCTATTCATCAGCAAGAGTTCTAAAAAAAACAATTCTCAGCTCTCTGAATGCAGACGATCCAGACTGATACGGACACCAAGTAATAATATCCAATCCACACACACACACACAGAAACACATGTGTCCTCCATCATCTCCATCTAATCAATCCAGGAACCATACCATCCCATACCACCACTCACCATCATCATCATCACCACTACATTCGCATATTGGCTATTGGTATTATAATGGTACGGCACTACTATATAGATTTTTTTACATTTTTTTTTATACATCTCACTTGACTCTCCTCGCTCCATCCAATCTGTTCTACTAGTCATCACAATTAAATCCGAACCAAGCCGCAGAGTCTCACTATAGTCAGTCCAGCATCTCTCTCACAGAAAAGTCTAACAATGAGTACTGATATACTAAATGCTAAATGTTGTTATTGTAATATTGTAAATTGTATGTTGTTGTTGTAGGAGGAGGGACTTACACACTCACAAGTACATGGGACTGCAAAACTACATAGACAGTATAATATAGTCCCGTCGTTAAATAGTACTACATGTACGTAAGTAAAACCCTGGCAGTTTGAACGTGTAATAGCTGCGTTTAGAGACAGACATAAAGGTTTATAGTTCAATATTCAAGCCACAAGGAAGACGAGGAAATAGTCAAGGCAATAACAAGAGCGTAGTGGGTACATGCTTAACGAAAAGCCTCTACCTACATATAGATAGTAGGGAGGGAGACTCATACTCAGGCAGTGTCAGTATAGATATTATACACAGAGTAGTTGAGTGAATTCAAATTCAAATTCAAACTGGGATGAATAACAAACACCATCTACTATATGAATGTTCCATATGAAGGATACGCACCTCCCCACCATTTTATACATAGAAACGTACTCGCATCATGATGTAGGTACTTTAGGTAGGTAGGTACTTGGCCGGAGCCGGAATTATCATGTTCAAAATCCCGAGCCGAAGCCGAGTCTGGATACTGGAATATGAACAATAATAATACCTAGGTACCTACATATATATGTAAGAAAGGCAAGACATGAGGAAAAACGCGAAAGTCATTGCCGTTAAAAGACTAGACTGTAGACATATACTGCAAGAGCCAAATCCAAGTTTCGAAGGGAGACTACAGACAGAGGACTGGCTGGATCTTTACTTTTACTGTACTAGGTACACATACTACACATGTTCCAAAAAACTTGGATTGTGGGAGATGGAGATGCACCTATGTGTACGATCATACAAGAGGAGATATCGTCAGTGAAGAGCCAAAATTGCTCATTTCCATTTTTAGTTTTAAAAAACTCTACTATTTACAAAAAGATTAGAATATTTTATAATCTTCAAAGTGTTTAAATAGAACATTTTTTGCACTATTCAAAAAAATGTAAATGAAAGATTTTACACTTTTCAAAAACATGTAAATAGAACATTTCACACTTTCCAAAAACATGGAAAAAGAACATTTTCCACTTTTTAAAATCACTCAATTAACATGTAACGCATCTTTCTTATTTAGTTTTTGTATGACATAGCTCATTTTGATTCTAGCTTAAATTGTAAATGGGTAATTTTGGTTCTTTACAGACGACATGTGAACTCGTCGTTTTATATAGTGAATTGTCCTACTACTGTAGAATAATAGGGCGACATCCTCCTTTGATATTAAAGCTTCATTCCTTCCCTATGCCTCAAAAAACAGAATTCTCTCTCTAGGTCTCTTATTGTTATTACTTTTCTTCTGTCGAGAGAGAGAGAGACACACGCAGGACGCGTAGAGTCAAATTGCAGGAGAATTGTAGAACCGTAGAACTGTAGAACTGTAGAAATAGAAACTGGAAACGTTTACAAGTTTATTCTTTGGGTTATTACAGTGGACGGAATTCTGTTTCTCTCTCTCTCTCTCTCTCGTCTTTGTTACTTGAGTATTTCAAAATAAAAATACCAGCTACACACACACACACATAACAAACAAACAACCTAAGCTCAGACCAACGCCAAAGCCAAGAATGAAGACCCACAGTCCACATAGACTTTATGTAGGTAGGTACCTAGGTACATTTTGCTTCTCGTGGATTTTGGAAGATTCCGCTTCGGCTTCGGCCTCTTACTTTCTTCAAGCTTCGGCTTCGCTCGCATGAATACTCCCCATCATAATATATTTCTAAATGGCTCTTGGTTTCTCTGTTAAGTACGGTCGTCATTTTTGAGGAACGAGGAGCTTAAGACACAGTTTAATATCATCAACTTGACCATAAATGCATATAGGAGTCTACCATGCTAGTGCTACCACGGCTTGGTTGAGGTATTTGTGTACAGAAAAAGACGTTGTTTTCTGACTAGTGAGCTGTAGGTGTAGGTTGTCGTCGTACTTTTAGAATTGAGAATTTGAGCTCTAAACTACTGCAAACTGGAAACTTTGTACAGTTGTAGTTTGTAGTAGTATAGTTATAGTCTGCCTCTGTATTTTCTACAATGGAAAGTGGTCTCAGTTCTCTCTGGCTAAATGTAAACTAAATCTAGATACAAATCCAAGCCTCCAGCAGAACATAACAAAGCCGAGACCGAAGCCGAGACCGAAGCCGAAACTGAGACGAGAGCATTGAAAGCTTGGCAAGGCACAAGAAATGTGTACAGATGGAGGAGGAGAATGTCCCAACACTATACACCAACACCAAGGAGCCTCACAATGGTAATGTTAACATCTCTAGGCCAAATACTAATATCCTCAGTTGGGCTTCACAAAGGTACAGCTTTATAGCCTATACTTACTACTACAGTACTACAGTGTACAGACAGTCCCAGTCGTCGCTCTGCAAAATGTTCATAAGCTGACTGAAGAAAGAAAGAAACGTATGGTATGGCTATGGCATGACTACAATATTTCTATTTGTACTCGAAAGAAACTATCCAATATATAATGATGGTGATAATAATAATAATAATAAGACATTTTTACAATTCTAAACGTCCAAATTCCAAATTCCAATAGCCCATGTACAATACAAAATACTCTCAATAGTTTCCAATATATCGTTAGGTGAAGAATCAAAATGAACCAAATCCATTATTGAGCACGAATTAAAATGTGTTAAGTCCCTAATTAACAATAAATTAGATAAATACGTGGCATTTTAAATGTGGGAGTTTTTAAAAGGTTTAAAACTTATTAATTGCGCGTTTTTGAAAAGTGTAAAATGTTCTATTTACACGTTTTTTGAAAGGTGCAAAATGTTCAATTTACACGTTTTTTGAAAAATGTAAAACTTTTTAGTTGTATGATTTTGAAATGTGCAAAATATTCTATTTACATGTTTTGAGAAAAGTGGAAAATGTTTTATTTACACGTTTTTTGAAAAGTGTAAATTATTCAATTTAATATTTTTTTGAAAAGTCCAAAATGTTCAATTTACATGATTTCATAATCATGATATTTGAATTATTTTGTTGTCAGCAGTAAAAATGGATATGGGTCATTTTGATTCTTCAGAGGCGAATTGTGAGTCTGCATTTCTGCATAGAAGCATACGCACAAATAATAAGGAACATTTTATTTTGAGAATAGTCGCATTTTCCTATATACTCAACACTGCACTCTACACACGACTGTACAAAGAAATGCACTTAACTACACAAGGAAATAGGCACATGCACCTACCTAC